>BLSH010380487.1:476002-517212 GCA_018402905.1 Glandirana rugosa
ATGGCAGGGGGTGGAGGGGCATTTGGCAGATCAGTCACTATTTCTATACACATTTGCAAATGGCATGTGATAATACAGTCTCATTATCTCTGTCAGACAGTCAGTTTTTACATGAATCAATGCAGAGCAGCCAGGGACAGATCAACAGTGGCGAGGCGCCCTAGGCGGCAGTGCACCCTAGGTGGCCGCCTAGTCCACCTAGTGGTAGAGCCGGCCCTGGCAACGTCAAACATCACTCCGGCGCCTTAAAAGGACAATTTAGAAAAAATAAACTTTTTATTTTTACATTTTTTTATTACTTTTAAGTGTAAATGTGAGATCTAAAAAAAAAGGTGATCCAAATTTTTTTTTTATAAAAAGGTAAGTGTAAAAATAAAAAATAAAAGTAAAATAAACAATAAAAAAATAAAAAATTTAAACCGCCCGTCCCATCAAACTCGCACGCAAAAGCATACGGCACAGTGGTGTAGTGGGTAGCACTTTCACCTGGCAGCAAAAGGGTCGCTGGTTCGAATCCCAACCACAACACTACCTGCCTGGAGTTTGCATGTTCTCCATGTGCCTGTGTGGGTTTCCTTCAGGTACTCTGGTTTCCTCCCGCACTCCAAAGTCATACTGGTAGGTTAATTGGTTCCAGTTTAAATTGGCCCTAGTATGTGTATGAATGTGAGTTAGGGACCTTAGATTGTAAGCTCCTTGAGGGCAGGGACTGATGAGAATGTACAATGTATATGTAAAGCGCTGTGTAAATTGACGGCGGTATATAATTATCATAAATAAATAAAATAAATACATAAGTCACTCCCACATATGAAAACGGTGTTCAATCCACACATGTGAGGTATCACTGTGATCGTTAGAGTGAGAGCAATAATTCTAGCACTAGACATCCTCTGTGTCTCAACTGGTAAGCTGTAGAAACTTTTAAATGTCGCCAATGGAGATTTTTAAGTGCCAAAGTTTGTCGCCATTCTGCTAGCGGGCGCAATTTTGAAGCATGACACGTTGGGTATCAATTTACTCGGCGTAACATTATCTTTCACAATATAGAAAAAAATTGGGCTAACTTTTATAGTTTTCTTATTTTTTAATTTAAAAGAGTGTATTTTTTTTTTTTTTTTTAAATGATGTTTGCAAGACCGCTGCGCAAATACAAATACAGGCAAAGGATGGGAATTTAAATGAAGCGTGCGCGTGCAAGGTACGTGGATACAAATATCTTTATTCATGCATGTAGTTACCTGTAGTATCTGAGTACATAAATATGATTGCATGGAGTGTTAACCATTACAGTTCATATTGATACATAGTAGTAAAATGCAATGCATGGTATATACATACATGCATACAAAATTAAATAAATATAATTGTCTATTGGCCAAAAGCTAATGATCCCTGTCTGCATAGCCTACAAAAAGTGGCAAGAGGGTATAAGCTTACAACCAGAGACATGCATGTGTAGTAACAATCCAGAGTGAAATGAATATACAATGCATCTATATCTCGACGCGTTTCGTGAGCTCCACTCGCTTCCTCAGGAGTGGATGCAAGGTATCTAAAAAACAGATTGCAAATATAAATATAACACAAAGTATGTGGTTATGATTGGATAGAAGCTGAGGGCCTCAAAGCGACTCCATATTTACAAGAGAGTCACTTGGCTCCAAGGATTGACCCCCATAAGGTGGCCGCGGGAGACACTCAGTCCGGGAGCTGAGGGGACGGGGCCGGCGACACCCGCCAAGAGACTGGACCGAGGACCAGCATGATGGGAAGATGGGGAAACAGAAGTCCCTGAGTGACCCCCAAAGAATGGACAGTGACGCATTGCTGTAAAAAAGTGTACAATATAATATTGAATGCAGCTAGATCAAATGATCCTACATGCATGGGTAGGTAAGTATGTAAAAAAGGGGATATAGATATATTGCATCACTGGATAGGTGGGAGTAAGGTCAGGAGCACAAGAGCAGGGGGAGAAAAATACGGTGCAACATAAAGTATTGCAACAACCACCACTTTATTCTCTAGAGCAGTGGTTCTCAACTCCGGTCCTCGGGACCCACCAACAGGCCAGATTTTAAGTATTACCTTGGGGAGATGCAGACTAGAATACTGCAATCACTGAGCAGCAAATTATATCACCTGTGATGTATTTCAGTTATCCTGAAAACCTGGACTGTTAGTGGGTCCTGAGGACAGGAGTTGAGAACCACTGCTCTAGAGTGTCTGAAAAAAATATATAATATAATGTTTCGGGGTTCTAAGTAATTTTATAGCAAAAAAAAAAATTTTAACTCGTAAACAACAGGTGTCAAAAATAGGCTCGGTCCTTAACCACTTCAGCCCCGGAAGGATTTGCCCCCTTCCTGACCAGAGCACTTTTTGCGATTCGGCACTGCGTTGCTTTAACTGACAATTGCGCGGTCGTGCGACGTTGTACCCAAACAACATTTATGTCCTTTTTTCCCCCACAAATAGAGCTTTCTTTTGGTGGTATTTTTTTTGCTATAAACAAAAAAGAGCGACAATTTTGAAAAAAAAACAAAACAAAATTTTTTACTTTTTGCTATAATAGATCAAAAAAATATATATAAAAAAACTAATTTATTCATCAGTTTAGGCCAATATGTTTTCTTCTACATATTTTTGGTAAAAAAAAAATCGCAACTATGAGAATTGATTTATGGCGTTCTTATTTTTTTATTTTTTTTACTAGTAATGGTGGCGATTTGCGATTTTAGCAGGACTGCGATATTGACCTGGCTAGCTCTGAGAAAAAGGAAATGTTCTCTCCAGCAATAGAGACCAAACTGAGCATGTGCATGAGGACTACCCTCACTGTATTATATGGCCTTGCCAAGAGAGACCGTGCAGGAGGGAAGGATCTGTCCATACAGGATCAAAGAGCCTTTTTACACAATGCAGAGGATTAACCCCTTAAGTTCCACTTTGAGTATAACAAGCATGATATTCAGCATATACAGACTGATTTTACTGTTGAGGTTTTAGTAACACTTTAAGTGGTTAATTTATATCAAATTAATCAAATATTATCGATCATTGAAAAATGTAAGGATGTTTAACCACTTGCCGACCGCCGATCGGCATCTGACGGCGGCAAAGTGGCACGTTCCCGCAAATCGCCGTCATACGACGGCGGCTGCGGGAACGAGCTTGTGTCCAGGGGGGGCCAGGGAGCGGGTGCGGTGGCTTCGATTGCCGCCGGCTACCCACGATGGCCCCCCCGGAGCGAGTGAGCGGAGGTCCGTGCATGTAAACACGGACCTCCGCTCTGTGTGAGGGGGAAGGGCTGTGATCACAGCCTTCCTTTACGTGAAGGCTGTGACCACTTCCCTTCCCCAGCTAGGGCAGCCCCCCTACAGTTAGAACGCCCAGGGAACACAGTTAACCCTTAGCGCGCCCCCTGCAGGTTAACCCCTTCACTGCCAATGGCATTTACACAGTAATCAGTGCATTTTTATAGCACTGATCGCTGTATAAATGCCAATGGTCCCAAAAAAGTGTCAAAATGTTCCGCCATGTCCGCCCCAATATCGCAGTACCGCAAAAAATTGCAGATTGCCGCCATTATTAGTAAAAAATAAAAAAAAATTAAAAACCCCAAAAATGAATTCTCATCATCCGTAAACGCGACCACTTTTGCGCAAACCAATCAATAAACGCAGATTGCAATTTTTTTAATCACAAATATGAGGAAGAATATAAATCGGCCAAAAACGGTGAAAAAAATGTTTTTTTATATTTTTTTGGATTTGTATTTTAGGAAAAAGTAAGAAATTTGGTTTTTTTTTTGCAAAATTGTCGCTCTTCTTTTGTTTATAGCGGCGATCAGAAATGACGCAGCGGTGATCAAATACCACCAAAAGAAAGCTCTATTTGTGGGAAAAAAAGGACACAAATTTCGTTTGGTTACAACGTCGCACGACCGCGCAATTGTCAGTTAAAGCGACGCAGCGCCGAATCGCAAAAAGGGCTCCGGTCCTAAAGCTGGAAATCCTTCCGGGGCTGAAGTGGTTAATAGACACTGATATGCATTTATGTTATGTTTAGCAGAATATGATACCTAAGAAATGGGTCTTGAGGAAGCTATGCAGTTAGCGAAACGCGTTGACCCGTGGATGATCAAACAACTGAAACACCTCCAGCTTATTGCTCTGCAAAATAAGTCTATTTGTAGAAGGTGTTGTGATTATCTGTATCACATTTAGGCATTTATATGACGTTTTTGCATTATTGTGCACTTTGTAACTTTTTGAATTTTAATATGTTGTAAATAAAATACATTTTTTATGGAATTTGTTTCCATCTCATGTAATGCCAAAATAATGTGTTACTATGGTGAGAAATTAGAGTGTAAGCTCCTCCGGTGCAGAGACTAATGTGACTGTCTCATTGTTCCCTGTACAGCACTGCAGTATACTGTATGTCAGAGCTATATACAGTAGATGTATAATAATAGTAATAATAGCGTGCCTATGGGGGGGGGGGGCACTTGAGTGTAAGCTCCTCTGGTACAGAGACTGATGTAAATTGTTCAATGTTTCTTATACAGCACTGCAGTATACTGTATGTAGGCCTCTACTGGCCATCGGGGCTACTGGGAGTTTCCCCGTGGGCCGATGGTTCAGTGGGCCGGTTAGTGGCAGCAGAGGTCAGCGGGTGGGGACTCCAATAACCTGTCCAGCAATAAACGAATCCCCCGCTGACCGCTGTGTAGTTGTTTAGAAAGACATCTTCTCCGGGTCTCCCCTGTGTTCAGTGGGGGCCAGGGGACAGAGCGCAGACTATTTCCTCAATTTCGGCTTTTGGCAGATTAAACCACCACAGCACACTACATTGGAGCCGCCGGGAGCACTGCGGCAGATTAATCCACCTAAAGCAGAAATTGAGGAAATAGTCCGCGCTCTGCCCCCCGGCCCCCACTGAACACAGGGGACCTGGAAAAGTTTGCTTTCTAAACAGCAGTCAGTGGGGGGTTTGATTATTGCTGGGCAGGGTATGGGAGTCCCTGCCCGCTCACCCTGCCCCCAGCTCCAGAGGAACCCCCTAGGTACAAGTACTGGGGGGGGAGTGGGGACTAACATCGATGGGCACTGATCAGGCTGTGTTAGTGGGCACTGATCAGGCTGCGTTAATGGGCACTGATCAGGATGCGTTAATGGGCACTGGTGTGGCTGCACTGATGGTTACTGGCGTGGCTGCACTGATGGGCACTGGTGTGGCTGCATTAATGGGCACTGGTGTGGCTGCATTAATGGGCACTGGTGAGGCTGCATTAATGGGCACTGGTGTGGCTGCATTAATGGGCACTGGTGTGGCTGCATTAATGGGCACTGGTGTGGCTGCATTCATGGGCACTGGTGAGGCTGCATTCATGGGCACTGGTAAGGCTGCATTAATGGGCACTGATAAGGCTGCAATAATTGGCACTGATGAGGCTTTATTAATGGGCACTGGTGAGGTTGCAATAATGGGCACCAATCAGGCTGCATTAATGGGCACTGGTGTGACTGCACTGATGAGCACTGATCAGGCTACGTTGATGGGCACTGGTGTGGCTGCATTAATGGGCACTGGTGAGGCTGCATTAATGGGCACTGGTGAGGCTGCATTAATGGGCACCGGTGTGGCTGCATTAATGGGCACTGGTGAGGCTGCATTAATGGGCACTCGTGAGGCTGCATTAATGGGCACTGTTAAGGCAGCATTAATGGGCACTGTTAAGGCAGCATTAATGGGCACTGGTGAGGTTGCAATAATGGGCACTGATCAGGCTGCATTAATGGGCACTGATGTGGCTGCATTAATGGGCACTGGTGTGGCTGCATTAATGGGCACTGGTGAGACTGCATTAATGGGCACTGGCGTGGCTGCATTTAGGGTAAGGGTGTGTCCTGTCCTATGCCCAATAGTGGATTTTTCTTACCTGCGGGGTGGGGGGCATTAGAGTGTAAGCTCTTTTGGTGCAGAGATTGACGAGACTGGCTCAGAGTTCTCTGTACAGCACTGCGGTATATGTCAGAGCTATAAAAATGGATAATAATAGTGTGTTACTGTGTTGGGGACATTAGAGTGTAAGCTTCTCTGGTGACTGGCTCAGTGTTCTCTGTGCAGCACTATGGAATATGTCAGAGCTCTATATATACTATTAATAATAGTATGTGACTATGGTAGGAAATTTGAGTGTAAGCTCCTCCGGTAGAGACTGATGGCTCAGCGTTTCCTATACAGCACTGCGGTATATGTCAGAGCTATATAAATCATAACCTCAGGGTGACAGTGGGAAGAGATGAAGGGAAGGTGTTGGAGATGTCAGTCTCTTGTCTTTTCTGCCGCTTTTCCGGATTAAATTTCAGGCATTTTTCTGTCGGTGAGATTTTAACATTTTTGCGACGTCTCGCCATTGCCGCCCCCCCCCCCCCCAGCCAGGTGGAGGCTTTAACAGCTTTTTTTAAATCCCTGAAAAACCTCTTAGCTGCACATAGTTTCGGGGTCACTTGACATGGCCATTGTCACAGGTGACGTGCCGAGGATCAGCCAAGCAGTTTCGGTCATCCTTGTCACCTGGCTGGAATCAGGCCATTGTGTCACCTGTCCATTGAGGGGGTCACTTCATTCCTAAAGCCCCTGACATTGGGGAGAGCGTGTGTCAGTCTCTGGGGACACGGCGATAATTGCATACAGAACGCTCAAGCTATTCCAGAATAAAGTATTCCTTTACCATCACATTGATCGCCTCATTTTCATCTATTCACCAGTACCCGTAACATGCCACTACCAGAGCTACAGATAGCAAAAACTGAAGAAGGGACCGGTGTCACTCACTCCTGCTCTCTGCCTTCTTTCTCATTTCCGCACAGCTAGCTTGACTTGAATGAAGCCAATTTGTTCCCATGTTCCAGCACCTTCCTCCCTTGGTGACCACTGCCATCACCCACAGTGGTGTAGTGGTTAGCACTTTTGTCTGGCAGCAAAAGGGTTGCTTGTTCGAATCCCGACCACGACACTACCTGCCTGGAGTTTCCATGTTCTCCCTGTGCCTGCATGGGTTTCCTCCGGGTACTCTGGTTTCCTCCCACACTCCAAAGACATGCTGGTAGGTAAATTAGATCCTCTCTAAATTGTCCCTAGTATATGTATGAATGTGAGTTAGGGACCTTAGATTGTAAGCTCCTTGAGGGTAGGGACTGATGTGAATGTACAATATATATGTAAAGTGCTGCGTAAACTGACGGCGATATATAAGTACCTGAAATAAATAAAATAAAAATCACCCATTGGAGCGTGAGAGGGAGGTTGCACAACATTAAGGCTGCATTCACACCAGCATGTATCCTAAACGCACAACAAAAGGCTATTGTTGGATAATTTATGTAGGATATTTTATATGCAGCTGTGCGTTTCCGAAATATACTGCAATTGCGGGTTATACTTGCAATGCCATTCGTTGTAAATGGTACCCCAAGCACAAAAGCAGCAGACGTGCGATTTTTGCCAAATGCCGCAAAACACAAACTGGAAAAACGCCCAACGCTCCACGACTGAAAGGTTCTGGACTTGTCGCATGTAGGACAGTCCATTCAAGTGAATGGGCTGTCATAGGCATGACGCTCATTAATGCGTGATAAATGTACAAAAAATGCAAACACGCTTTCCCTCTATGCCCAGGTGGGAATTGGGCCTAAAGCAGAGGTCTCATCCACACTTTAACATGGTAAAGTCATTCCAAAAACCACTTGCAGCCTTTTTTAAACCTTCATATCCTGCCCACACTTTTTTGCGATTCGGCACTGCGTCGCTTTAACTGACAATTGCGCGGTCGGGCAACGTTGTACCCGAACAAAATTTGCATCCTTCTTTCCCCATAAATAGAGCTTTCTTTTGGTGGTGTTTGATCGCCTCTGCGTCATTTCTGATTGCCGCTATAAACAAAAAAATAGAGACAATTTTGCAAAAAAAAAAAACAATATTTCTTACTTTTTGCTATAATACATGTCTAAAAATATATATATATAAACTTTTTTTCATTGGTTTTGGCCGATTTATATTCTTCCTCATATTTTTGGTTAAAAAAAATCGCAATCGGCAGTTATTGATTGGTTTGTGCAAAAGTTGCCGCGTTTAGGAATGATGAGAATTAATTTATGGGGTTTTTATTTTTTTTATATTTTACTAGTAATGGCGGCGATCTGTGATTTTTATCACCACCGCGACATTGCAGTGGACATGTCGGACATTTTTGACACTTTTTTGGGACTATTGGCATTTATACAGCGATCAATCCTATGATAATGCACTGATTACTGCATAAATGTCACTGGAAGTGAAGGGGTTATTGATTGGTTTACGCAAAAGTTGCTGCGTTTATGAATGATGAGAATTAATTTATGGGGTTTTTATTTATTTTTTTTATATTTTACTAGTAATGGCGGCGATCTGTGATTCTTAGTTAATCACATTCCTTCCCTCTCTGTCAGAACGGAGATCCGTGTGTTTACATACACGGACCCCCCGTTCTGTCTATCCGGGGGGGGGGGGTGATCGTGGGTAACCCCTGGAACATAATACTCGTTCTCGCGGGCATCGTCAGATGATGGTTTTTTCGCGATAACGAGCCAAGTTGCCACCGTCAAGCCACGGCGGGCGGTCAGTAACTGGTTAATAAACTGCATGAGGTTATTACTGTTCTGTAGTATGCTGACATCTAGTGGTAGTTTTGAGCCACTACGGCTTGTTTACTAATATATTTTGGTATTGTCTCCTGATTAGTGCTAGTTAGTTCAGTTCCCAGCTAGACCCCCTCCTTATTTCTTCCATGTTCCCTCAGTCAGTGTTAATAATTCACAGTGACAGAACCTGAGCTTCATTGACTTCTTACACTTTTAAAGACTGGAAAACATCCTCTGTGCTGCAATTATCCAAAGTAAAATTGCATCGGATTCAACTTCTGTGTCTTATTAAAGCGTTAAAGCGGTAGTAAACTCTCCAAATTCGACTTAATTTGTACAATATTACAATGTAATAATGTATTATAAATGAACCTGTCTGTAACATAATGTCTGAAAAGCATTCTTACTGAATGAAATCTTTATATTCGAACCGCCCCTGCTTCATGATCGCTGACGCCATACCGATTATGGGCTTCTGTGTTTTTGCGGTACTTTATTTCCGCCCTCACTATCTTTTGGTGTCTATAATCCTGTGCATGTGCAGTCAGAGCGCTATTCAAGCCCCTTCAAGGTGCTGAATGATCACCTACTATTGCAGGATGTCGGGGTTGACGTCGACCATAAGAAATGACGCAGCCCCAGCATAGGCCCTTCATTTTTCCGGCGGAGTCTAGACTTACCGGAAAATGCAGACATACTGAGCATGCGCGGGCGATGTCACTACAATGAAATACAGTGGAACCTTGGTTCACGAGTAACGCGGTTAACGAGCATTTTGAAAGACGAGCATTTTTTTTTAAATTCTGACTCGGTTTGCAAGCACTGTCTCGCGAAATGAGCAGGATTAAGCCTCTGTGCATGCAATACCGCATGTGGCCAGAGATGGGGGGGGGGCGCTGGTGAGCCTCGGAGACCCTCGGAAGCATTCGGAAATACTCGGAAATACTGAAAGTGTAAACAGGTCCCGAAAGTTTACAAATGTTTCCAGCCATTTCCGAGCCTCACCAGCGCCCCCACACCTCTGGCCACTTACAGTATTGCATACACCAGATTCCCCTTGACCTCTGGATACATTGACAAGCAGTGCTGTGGAACGGATTATCTGAGTTTCCATTGTCTCCAATAGGGAAACTTGCTTTGATATACGAGTGATTCGGATTACAAGCATTCTCCTGGAACGGATTATGCTCGCAATCCAAGGTTCCACTGTATAGCGATGGACTTGCAGCGCAAATTATTTATTAAACTGAGATTAGTTAGAACACAAAATTCTGTCAGACTGGGCATTCAACCACTTTAATCTGCCTGTGGATGGTGGTAAGTCAGCAGATGACCATGCTTTCTGGACAGACTGGGTCTTAGGAGGTTTGTCAATGCATAAAGTGGCATTTGAAACAGAACGCTGCCGCTTTCATTAAAATAAACCCTGGTGATCCTACCATGAAAGGAACTTGTTCAGGCACTTCCTGTTATAGGGTGACAACACTCTGCCTTTGTATCCCAATACTATTCCTACGTTGTCACCCAGGCTTCCAATGAAGATTTCAAGTGGCTGTTTCAACACATATTACACAGGCACGGTCCACTGTTGTCACCATCAGAAAAGCCAACCTGAGAAATGGCATGCGACCATTGCTGAAGGTCCTTGTGAGGGCACTTCATGTTATAGGTTGACCACGCTCTGTCCTTGTGTGCCAATTCTGCTCTTGCATTGTCACCCTGTCACACAGGCTTATGATTGAGAATACAGATAAGACATGATGCACTGTTGTCACCATCAGTTTTTATTAAAGAATGATCACATTATAGCGTGGTGCAACGTTTCGTAGCCGCGCAGGTCCCCTTCGTCAGGCATGTGCCTGACGAAGGGGTCCTGCGCAGCTCTAAAACGTTGCACCACGCTATAATGTGATCACTCTTTAACCGGTTCCACACCGCGCGCAGTATATTTACTGAGGCAGTGTGGATGCGTCCCGTGAATCGCCGAAAAAGTGCAGGCACAGCTAGGGGGCGAGTGTGTGCCGCCGGCGGCATGCTCTCGTGCCTGACACACTCCGGAGGAGTGTGCCCGCTGCTCGGGCGGACCCGATGTCCGCCGGCGAGTCGCGATGAGTTGCTAGAGCCAAAGAGCAGGAAACTGCCGATGTAAACACAGTGGTTCCCCGCTCTGTCAATGGGGACATAAGAGATCTACTGATCCCTGTCACTGGCATCTGTTAGATCTCGTGTGTCCATGGTAGCCCAGCCCCCCCACAGTTAGAACACACCCAGGGAACAGTTAACCCCTAGATCGCCCCCTGCAGGTTAACCCCATCACTGCCAATGACATTTACACAGTAATCAGTGGACATTTAAATTTCTGATCGCTGTATAAATGTCATTGGTCCCAAAAAAGTGTCAAAAATGTCCAACATGTCCGCCACAATATCGCAGTACTGCTAAAAATCGCAGATTGCCCCCCATTACTAGTAAAAAAAATAAAATAAATAAAAACCCCAGAAATTAATTCTCATCATCCGTAAACGCGGGCACTTTTGCGCAAACCAATCAATAAACGCAGATTGCAATTTTTTTTACCAAAAATATGAGGAAGAATATAAATCGGCCAAAACCGATGAAAAAAATGTTTTTTTATATATATATATTTTTTTTTTTGGATTTGAATTTTAGCAAAAAGTAAGAAATATTGGTTTTTTTTGCAAAATTGTCGCTCTTTCTTTGTTTATAGCGGCGATCAGAAATGACGTAGCGGCGATCAAATACCACCAAAAGAAAGCTCTATTTGTGGGAAAAAAAGGACGCAAATTTTGTTTGGGTACAACGTCGCACGACCGCGCAATTGTCAGTTAAATTGACGCAGTGCCGAATCGCAAAAATAACCTGGGAAATCCTTCCAGGGGAGAAGTGGTTAATAAAAACCGTTTGGACGAAATCAAGGATCCTTGGTGTGTTGAAGAATATTGACATGCTATACTTATACCAGTATAACCAGCTGGTTGTCGCTGCAGCACCCAATTCGCTTTTGAGCTAGTTCCAGGAACGTGTGCGATGGGAACATAGACAATGGTTGTCACCATCAGGACACCTGCCCTGAGAAAAGCCATGGAGCCATCATTGGAGGTCCTTATAAACAATTTCCTGTTATAGGATCAGGGCCGGTTCTACCACTAGGCGGAGTAGGCAGCCGCCTAGGGCACCACTACCACCAGGGGCGCCCATCCACTGTTGATCCATCACTGCTCTGCATCAATCACTCATGTCACTGGAGAGCCGCGGCTGGCAGCACCCCAGGGCGGTAAAATGAGGCGGATCCAGGGGCACAGGTGCGGGCCTGTGGACCACGGCTAAAGAAATGGGTAGAGAGGCTCTGCAAAAAATCTCTGCCTCCGCCACCTCCATCGTATAAATTGACAGGGCAAAGGGGCTGGAGTCAGGGGCAGAGCCAAAGGGGGGCGGCAAAATGAGGTTTCGCCTAGGGCAGGCATATGCAATTAGCGGACCTCCAGCTGTTGGAGAACTACAAATCCCATGAGGCATTGCAAGACTCTGACAGTCACAAGCATGACACCCAGAGGCAGAGGCATGATGGGAATTGTAGTTTTGCAACAGCTGGAGGTCCGCTAATTGCTTATCCCTGGCCTAGGGTGCCAAAAATCCTTGCACCAGCCCTGTATAGGGTGACAACGCTTTGGCCCAATTCTGCTCTTGTGTTGTCACCCTGTCACACGGGCTTCCAATAGAGACAACAGGTGGCAGCATCAACACAGACATGGCCCATTGTTGTCATCGGGAAACCCACCCTGAGAAATGCCATGCTGCCATGCTTTAAGGGTACATTTCTAGAACTTATTTCTCACTTTAACACAGCTGCAGTGTTTTCTGCTTGGAATCAGCAATGAAGTTGCCTGGAGTTATTCCTTAAATGAGCAAAATTTGTGTGAGTTTTGCATTGAGACAGACGGGGGTCTTTTTATTACAGGAAGCGGCATCTCCACTCGGCTTCCGTCCTATATTTATTTACGCCTTGCAGGACTCACGAGTCTCTCCAATATTGAAAACGGAAGAAGCGTCTTCAAATGATCTCAGCAGGACGTTCCCCAGGGGGGGGTTCAATGATTATTGCGGAATGTGCAGCCATGCCGGAGTTCATCCATAGTGTCTGCGGGAATTCCTGAGAACGTGAACACTGTGTTTCAGATGTAGCGATAGGCGATGTCTTCCGCGTTATCTGGTCCAGATCCAGAGACGGCAGATGTTTGCCTGAGGATGCGTGAACAGGTTGGGGAGCCCAGGAGGTCATTTCTCCACCGAGGCTCCCCGGCGTGAGAGATGTTATGGCCGGGAGGTGGTGATCACCCCGGCCTGTCAGGTGATATTACTGGTTTGTGAAAAAATGAAAGGAATCTTTCTTTTCTATACATATAATCTGTTTATGGAAATAATCATGTCAATATGTGTTATAAGAAAAAAAAATATTCAGCACAAACATAACCTTCAAGGACACAAAAGCAGCTATGCACTCAAGGAAAATTCAGAAAACCTTGCATGGAATAATTATAACAAAAAGTGCAGCGCTAAAATGAAGTTTGATGATAGATATACATAAAATAATCAACTGATCTCCAGCACATGATCATTCATTGAACAGAAGTCTGGAAAACGCCCATGAGTGAAATCCGCTGTGAAGTGAGTATAAATGAAAAACACACAGGTGCTCAGGTATGACCAGGGCCGGATTAACATAGGGGCTATTGGAGCTGCAGCTCCAGGCCCCTTCCTTAAGATAGGCCCAGCCCAATGCAATGGTGTGAGTGAGTCACTAATACTGCCTAGCCCTGCTCTGTATACAGTGTACACATGACTGATATGTAAATTGCCGCAGCATATTTCAGTTGTTTTAACAAAAAATCGTTTGCATTTTCATAAAAAGGTCCCACCAAAATCCTCAGCACCAGGCCTCTTCTGTTCTTAATCCAGCCCTGGGTATGACAGCTCCCATCCACCAAAGGCTAGACTGGCCTCTCACCTTAATGATCCGACCCTGACGGAACAAACAGCTGCTCAAACCCACATCCGAGGATATCCAACTTCTTGTCACAGGACGAACTCCACCATAAATAAAGAATCTAGTGCTCTCCGTCTAATGGATTTATTTAGAAATAATGGCATCACAAACGTGTTCACGTTTTGCCATGATTCTGCCCGCGACTTAAAACGCCCAGGTGTGAATGGGGCCTGAAAATGAATGTGATGCCAACACACCCTAAGATGGCAAAAAAAAAAAATCATATATGACCCTTTTTGGGAGCGTGCTACCAGGGCCGCTGATAAGGCAGTACAGTCAGCCCTCCTGTACTGGGCCCTGGCCTCATCAGTTCAAAAGGGGGTAGCCAGCACCCAGGGCTGGCCCAAGACATTGAGCTGCCTGGGTCCAAGAAGGAAATGCTGCAGCCACCCCCCCACCCAAAAAAAAACATGCCCACCAAAAAGCCCCCGCATCCATTATTTTATAACAATTAATAATTAAAACTAAAATGAAATGTATCAGAAAGTCAGATTTACATGCAACAGCACCTTGTCTATATGCAAAATTATATGACCTACCGTTATGTTCAATTCCAAGGGGACAGGCTAGGGTAGTATATAGACAGGCTAGGGTAGTATATAGACAGGCTAGGGTGGTATATAGACAGGCTAGGGTAGTATATGGACAGGCTAGGGTAGTATATAGACAGGCTAGGGTGGTATATAGACAGGCTAGGGGGTATATAGACAGGCTAGGGTAGTATATAGACAGGCTAGGGTAGTATACAGACAGGCTAGGGTAGTATATAGACAGGCTAGGGTAGTATATAGACAGGCTAGGGCAGTATATAAATAGGCTAGGGCAGTATATAGACAAGCTAGGGTAGTATATAGACAGGCTAGGGTAGTATATAGACAGGCTAGGGGGGTATATAGACAGGCTACGGGGTATATAGACAGGCTAGGGCAGTATATAAGTAGGCTAGGGTAGTATATAGACAGGCTAGGGTAGTATATAGACAGGCTAGGGTGGTATATAGACAGGCTAGGGGGTATATAGACAGGCTAGGGCAGTATATAAATAGGCTAGGGCAGTATGTAGACAGGCTAGGGTAGTAAATAGACAGGCTAGGGGGTATATAGACAGGCTAGGGGGTATATAGACAGGCTAGGGCAGCATATAAATAGGCTAGGGCAGTATATAGACAGGCTAGGGCAACATATAGATAGGCTAGAGCAGTATAGGCACAGGCTAGGGTAGTATATGGACAGGCTAGGGTGATATATAGACAGGCTAGGGCAGTATATAGACAGGCTAGGGTAGTATATGGACAGGCTAGGGTAGTATATGGACAGGCTAGGGTGGTATATGGACAGGCTAGGGTGGTATATGGACAGGCTAGGGTGGTATATGGACAGGCTAGGGTGGTATATGGACAGCCTAGGGTGGTATATAGACAGCCTAGGGTGGTATATAGACAGCCTAGGGTGGTATATAGACAGGCTAGGGTGGTAAATGGGTACGCTATGGTAGTATATGGACAGGCCAGGGTAAGTATATAGACAGGCTAGGGTGGTAAATGGGCATGCTATGGTAGTATATGGACAGGCCAGGGTACTATATGGACAGGCTAGGGTACTATATGGACAGGCTAGAGTAGTATTGGGGCAGGTGGAGTGGCCCGGAGGGCAGTTGTCGTCATGATGACACATAAAACTGCTAGAAAAAAAATCTTGGTCGTTAATTTGCTGGGTAAATAGAAGAGGAGAGGCGGCCGTGGTTCAATTTGCTGCCCCTCTCAAAGTGCTGCCTGGGTCCAATGGACCCACTGGGTCGCATGGTAGGGCTGGCCCTGCCAACACCTGCTGAGTAGGAGGGCCGGCTGTACTTATTGCAGACACCGATCCTCTTTTGCTTCACCCCTGCCACACTGCCAGCTTCTCCCCCTCTTTCCTCCTCCAGCTGCACTGCAGGGGAATTGGTTCTATGCAGCCCTTACATCTGCTGTCCTGGCACCCCTGTGTGCCCCTTTCCCCTGCAGTCCTCCCGGCTTCCCTCCTCTCCTCTCCCGCTGGCAGCTTTTGCGGGTACACAGGGGGATGTTTCAGGATGGAGAGTGGGGGAAGGGGCCGGTAAATATGTAATTGACTGGTCCCTTCCTTTCTTGAATGAATAACGTGAGCGATCAGTACCAGTCACCCCGTGTCCATGCATCATGGAAGCATAGCAAACTATGTTTACTATGCTTCTGTTTGTGAATGAGCAGGAGTGCTTCCTATTCATTCATCTGTGCAGCTGAGGCTACAGAGAAAGGGACTGATAAATCAATGTCCACTGTCACCTCTGCGTTAATACGTTGGGGTGCCATTCAGAATGGCAAAGCACAGAAGTGTATATGGGCCCCTGTAGTGGGAATTGAGGGCCCTTATTGGCTGCACTTCATGTAATTAGGAAACATCATTTTCTACATAAATACATTAACGCTTATCGGTCAGAATTCTGGGCAGCGCCGCCTTTTGTCGATTGGCGGTCTTCGTAGGAAAGATTCTCCATTACACACAGAAGGCTCTGCTGTAGGTGTCAGAGGGGTTATAACACTGTGATTAATCCCTAAAGAATGCGATGAGGACTCCACCAGCCAGCCCATCGCAGGAGCTGATTAGAACCATTTGTGTGCGGAGTAAATTAACGCTACCCGGGAGTTCAGCGCAGACAATCCCCGTTCTGTTCTGAGCCACTAAAACTGATCTGCTGAACTTTACAGCTCCAAACTGGCCTGAAGCCGGGATTAGCTGGGCTTTAACGCCGCCTGGGCCAAAGAAGGGTTAAAATAACAAAGTCCTTAACGTCCCTTAACTGACACCAGCAGTATGGAGGGGGAGGGGGGGCATTTTAGTGCTTCACAACGAGTAAATAAAAAATACTGAAAAATTAAATTTTTGTTTTCTAGAAAACTACTTAGAACCCTAAGCCCTCGCTCACACTGAATGCGGCTTTGAAATCGTGCGACTTCATTTGAAATTGCGCGATTTCGAAGCCACAGGTCAGTGCGACTTCAGATGGGATTTGTCTGACGTCTGTGCGACCTCATGCACAGATATCTATGCGAGTCGCACCTGCAATCGCAAAAAAAAAAATAGCGCAGGAACTTTTTTTCAATTCTGCGCGGCGCCCTCAAAGTCGGTTTAAACAGTTCCATTGCCGACAATAGGGTGCGACTTTTCTTGAGATTTGGACCTTGCACTTTGAGAGATGTTTTGTTTGTTTTCTTTGTATGTGTTTATGTGTTCTTTGTAAAAAAAAAAACAATAATTGAAAATAAAATCTAATTAAAAAAAAAAAAGAAGAGAGATTTGGATGCGTCAAATCACATGACAAGTCGCACCGGTGTAAACGGGGGCTTAAGGCCTCATACACAGGCACGTTTTTTACCGCCGCGTTTTTTGCAGCTCTCCATGTTATTCAATGGCCCCATAAAAACGCCAACGTTTTTGAGCTGTAGAGGGCGTTGGCGTTATTAAGCTGTAGGTCGAACGCAGGACCCGCGCATTCCGAGGCTGTAATGTTATGGCGTTTTTGACGCTGAGCCGGCAAAACGATCACTGACGCGCATTAATGCTGTAGCGATGTTAACCGCCATTTTCAGGTTTAAAAATAGCAGATGAATATTTTTGACGCAGATTTTTGCCTGACATCGGTCCTCACGTTTTGCTATTACGCCCGTGTGCATGAGGCCTAAATATTATATTTTTTTTAAGCAAAGGCCCTAGGGAATAAAATGGTGGTGTTGCATATTTTTATGTCCCACAATATTTGCACAGCAGTATTTCCAATGCAAATTTTTTTTGGCAAAAAATGCCAAGTAAATACCAAACATGCCACACTAAAAACTGCATCCGCCCATGGAACGGTGCCAAATTACAGTACCTACAAATCTCCATAGGAGACTCTTTAAAAGCCTTTACAGGATAAAAATTAAGACCCCTTTCACAATGAAGCGCTGCTAAAACAGCCGCTAAAGCGCCAGTCGTTTTTGTGGTGCTTTAGCGGCGCTTTTCGGACGCTAGCGGGCCGCTTTTTTTAAGCTCCCGTGACAACGTTTCCTTAAAAGAAATTAAATAAGCCCAGTTTTGCAGCGATTTCAAAGTGCTTTTAAGGCGCTTTGGAAGTGCTGCCCATTCATTTCAATGGGTGGGGGCGTTTTTGAAGAGCTATTTCTAGCGCTCCAAACACTCCCCAAAGATGCTGCTTGCAGGACTTTTTCTACCGACCTGCAAACACGCCGCCCCAGTATGAATGCACCCATTGAAATCAATGGGAGGCGTTTTTCAGGCGCTAACGCATCTGAAAACTGCCTCAGTGTGAAAGGGGTCTTATAGTTACAGAGGAGGTCTGGCCCTAAAATTATTGCTCTCTCTCTGATACCCCACATGTGTGGTGTGATCGCCGGTTACAGATGCATGCAGGACCTACGTGCATAGGTGTGCGCTGCCAATTGTATTAGGGGTGAGCACCCCAAAGCCCAAACACACATCATGCCTTTCTCTGCAGCCTCAGCTGCACTGTACAGTGAATGAATGGAAAGTGCTCTGTGCTGAGCGGCTTCCTGTTCATTCACAATCTGAAGCGTAGTAAACACATTTTACTACTCTTCAGTTATGAATGAACACAGTGAGTGAGTGTCTTCATTGTGTTCATTTAGAAAAGGAAGGAGCTGGCAAATTACATATTTTTTAGCCCCTTCTGCCACTCTCCATCCTGAAACATCCCCCACAGCAGCTGGGAGGAGAGAAGGGAAGCCAGCAGCACTGTGGGCAGGTAGGGGCAACACGGGGGAATTCCAAGTGCATAGTGATTAGGATGTGCACAGGCACACCTGGCACACCCCCAGTGCACGCCTATGCCTACGTGTGCGTTCGTATTTGTGCGTGAGTCCTCTTCCTCTCCTCCGTGACGACATCACAGAGCTGGTGGATGTTAGAGACCTTGCGCTCCTCCACCTTCTGTTTGAGGATGTCCCACAGATGCCCAATAGGGTTTAGGTCTGGAGAGATGCTTGGCCAGTCCATCACCTTTGCCCTCAGCTTCTTTAGCAAGGCAGTGGTCATCTTGAAGATGTTTTGGGGTCGTTATCATATTGGAATACTGCCCTGCAGCCCAGTCTCTGAAGGGAGGGGATCATGCTCTGCTTCAGTATGTCACAGTACATGTTGGCATTCATGGTTCCCCCAATGAACTGTAGCTCCCCAGTGCCGGCAGCACTCATGCAGCCCCAGACCATGACACTCCCACCACCATGCTTGGCTATAGGCAAGGCACACTTGTCTTTGTACTCCTCACCTGGTTGTCGCCACACACGCTTGACACCATCTGAACCAAATAAGTTTATCTTGGTCTCATCAGACCACAGGACATGGTCCCAGTAATCCATGTCCTTAGTCTGCTTGTCTTCAGCAAGCTGTTTGTGGGCTTTCTTGTGCATCATCTTTAGAAGAGGCTTCCTTCCGGGATGACAGCCATGCAGACCAATTTGATGCAGTGTGTGGCGTATGGTCTGAGCACTGACAGGCTGACCCCCCACCCCTTCAACCTCTGCAGCAATGCTGGCAGCACTCATACGTCTATTTCCCAAAGACAACCTCTGGATATGACGCTGAGCACGTGCACTCAACTTTGGTCGACCATGGCGAGGCGCTGTTCTGTGGAATCTGTCCTGTTAAACCGCTGTATGGTCTTGGCCACTGTGCTGCAGCTCAGTTTCAGGATCTTGGCAATCCTCTTATAGCCTAGGCCATCTTTATGTAGAGCAACAATTCTTTTTTTCAGATCCTCAGAGAGTTCTTTGCCAGAAGGTGCCATGTTGAACTTCCAGTGACCAGTATGAGAGAGTGAGAGCAATAACACCAAATTTAACACACCTGCTCCCCCTTCACACCTGAGACCTTGTAACACTAACAAGTCACATGATACCGGGGAGGGAAAATGGCTAATTGAGCCCAATTTGGACATTTTCACTAAGGCTCCTTTCACACTGAGGCGCTTTACAGACGCTATTTAGCTAAAAATAGCGTCTGTAAAACGCCTCAAAAATCCCTCCCAATCCACTCTAATGTGAAAGCCCTGAGTGCTTTCACACTGGGGTGGTGCGCTTGCGGGACGTTACAAAAATCGCTGGTAAAACTCTGCTAAAACTAGAGGGGTTTTACCGCGGCACAGCCTGCAGTGTGAAAGTAGCCTTAGAGGTGTACTCACTTTTGTTGCCAGCGGTTTAGACATTAATGGCTGTGTGCTGAGTTATTTTCAGGGGACAGCAAATTTACACTGCTATACAAGCTGGACACTCACTACTTTACATTGTAGCAAAGTGTCATTTCTTCAGTGTTGTCACATGAAAAGATAGAATAAAATATTTACAAAAATGTTAGGGGTGCACTCACTTTTGTGAGATACTGTATATATATATTTTTTTTACACTATATCTTTGACTGTATTTGCGATCTCTTTTAGACTTGGTTCGTGATTCACTAAAAGACTTCATCTAAAATCACACAATTTCAAACCCACATGTCAGTGCGACTTTGAAGACCTCTGTGTGGCTTCATGCACAGATGTTTATGCAAGTCGCACTCGAAAATGCCAAAAGTAGTGCAGGATGTGGCACCGCAAACTCAGCGTCACACCGATTTGAACAGTGGCATTGCCAACAATAGGTTGCAACTTGTGGCTGCAAGTCGCTGCAATGTGAACGAGGTCTTTGGAAACCCAAAGTCGCAGGACATGTGAAATGCCATGTATCTCTATGAGAGCCATTCCAATTGACACTATGGAAGTCGCTGCGACTTCAGAAAAGGTTCCTGCACTATTTTGTTCCGACTTTGACGCGTCTTCAATGCCAGAGAGTGTGAAAGTCTTCAAAGTCGTATCAAAGTCTGACTGCATAGTTGCACTGAAAATCTTTGGAGCTGGCTAGTGTAAATCGAGCCTTATTGCTATCAGAAGGGATGAACACCATCAATTGTGATAGCATGGGTCATGACAGGTCCTCTTTATGGAGAGATCTGGGGTCTTTTAGACCTCAGATCTCTCCTCTGCCCTCCAAAACATCTGATCAAACTGAGATCGGCTTGATCGGTTCCCGTTCCCGCTACGCAATTTTGACAGTGCGATTTTCACGCAATTCTGCACGTGGAATAGGGCAGGGCATTCACTTGAATAGGCTGCCCTAGTCGCATTTGTTGCCCAGAAAGAAGCTCCTGCCCTTTTTCGGACCATAGGCTTCACACAATTTTTAAAGGTGATTTGTCCACAATTCCAAATGGTGAAGAGTGAATGGAGCCTTACAGGTTACTGCAGCGAATTTTGAAATATTGCCAATTTATTGACGATTTGAGAGCATAAATCCACACTTATATGGAGATCAGGGAGATGTCTGTGATACAAATAATGATGTCACAGATTTAGGGCTCATTCACACCACACAGCAGGTGCTTTTGTATGTAGAATGCGTGCTGGCCTGTGGTGTGAACGCACGCTACAAGGGGTTAACAAAATGCATTGCAATGCTTGGTTTTTTTTCCCTCATTTTTTTTAAACTTCACGGTGCTTCACTTTTTCCACATTTTGTTATGTTTCAGCCTTATTCCAAAATGGAATAACTTCATTATTTTCCTCAAAATTCTACAAACAACTCCCCATAATGGCAATGTGAAAGAAGTTTGTTTGAAATCTTTGCTAATCTATTAAAAATAAAATAAAATCCCATGTGCATAAATAGTCACGGCCTTTGCTCAATACTTTGGTGAAGCCCCTTTGGCACCAATTACAGCCTCATGCTTGGCACTCCTATTTTTGGGCAGTTTCTCCCATTCCTCTTTGCAGGACCTCTCAAGCTCCATCAGGCTGGATGGGGAACGTCAGTGCACAGCCATTTTCAGATTTCACCAGAGACGTTCAATGGGGTTCAGGTCTGGGCTCTGGCTGGGCCACTCAAGGACATTCACAGAGTTGTCCCGTAGCCACTCCTGTGTGCTTAGGGTGGTTGTCCTGTTGTAAGATGAACCTTCACCCCAGTCTGAGGTCCAGAGTGCTCTGGAGAGGTTTTCATCAAGGATGTCTCTGTACATTGATGCATTCATCTTTCCCTCAATCCTGATTAGTCTCTCAGTTCCTGCCGCTGAAAAACATCCCCACACCATGATGCTGCCACCACCATGCTTCACTGTAGGGATGGTATTGGCCAGGTGATGAGTGGTGCCTGGTTTCCTCCAGACATGACACTTGCCATTCAGGTCAAAGAGTTCAAACTTTCATCAGACCGGAGAATTTAGTTTCTCATGGTCTGAGAGGCCTTCAGATGTCTTTCGGCAAACCCCAGACGGGCTGTCTTGTGCCTTTTACTGAGGAGTGGCTTCCGTCTGGCCCCTCTACCATGCAGGACTGATTGGTAGAGTACTGCAGAGATGGTTGTTCTTTTGGAAGGGACTTCTCTCTCCACAGAGAAATGCTGGAGCTCTGTCAGAGTGACCATCAGGTTCTTGGTCATTCAACCCCGATTGCTTAGTTTGGCCGGGTGGCCCACTCTGGGAAGAGTCCTGGTGGTTCCAAACTTCATTTGCAGATGATGGAGACCACTGTGCTCATTGGGACCTTCAATGCTGCAGAAATTTTTCTGTACCCTCCCCCAGATCTGTGCCTCCATACAATCCTGTCTCAGAGGTCTACAGACAATTCCTTGGACTTCATGGCTTGGTTTGTGCTCTGACATGCACTGTTAACTGTGGGACCTTACATAGACAGGTGTGTGCCTTTCCAAATCATGTCCAATCAACTCAATTTACCACAGGTGGACTCCGATCCAGTTGTAGAAACATCTCAAGGATGATCAGTGGAAATAGGAGGCACCTGAGCTCAATTCTGAGCGTCATGGCAAGGCTGTGATACTTATGTGCATGGGATTTTTTTTGTTTTTTTATTTTTAATAAATTTGCAAAGATTTCAAACAAACTTCTTTCATGTTGTCATTATGGGGTATTGTTTGAGGGAAATAATGAATTTAATCCCTTTTCGAATTAGGCTGCAACATAACAAATTGTGGAAAAAGTGAAGCGTTGTGAATACTTTCCGGATGCACTGTATGTGATTCTATGCAGTGCAGTGTGTTGTGACGCGTTGACGCACGTTGCAATGCGTTTTTATGTGTTGTGCTGAAAAAAAAAGCAGCATGTCTACGTTTTTCCCCAACACACACTAACGCAATGCTTTGGTGCGAATGCGGAACATCGACAGCAATAGCATTTCCTGTTTCATTGCAACTCCGATCGATGCGCTAGGTGTGAATGATTGCTAACAGTGCCGCACTAATGCTGCCCATTTATGTTTTGTTGGTTTTGCTTTTGCAATTTTATACTTTGTATAAAAAAAAAAAAAATTTTAATCCATATAAAACAATTAAAATGAACAGTGAGCTATAAAAGTCCCTCAAAAGATGACAAGCTTGACCCGCCGCTAAGCGCTCGTAAACAGTTCAAATGGAAAAATTAGGGAGAGGCGGTGAGGGAACCCTTCTGAAGCTTTATAAATAGTTCTCGATCAGTGGAATATCTATCTCAGGAACTTTTATCCATGAAAAATAAGCCATTGTTTTAGGAAAGTGCACAGCGCCACCTACTGGTCTGTATAATATACTGCACCACTGAAAAGGCTTTACACTTGTTTGACCTGAA
Organism: Glandirana rugosa; assembly: GCA_018402905.1. Classification (NCBI taxonomy): domain Eukaryota; kingdom Metazoa; phylum Chordata; class Amphibia; order Anura; family Ranidae; genus Glandirana; species Glandirana rugosa. The sequence continues at coordinate 499,444 of BLSH010380487.1, forward strand.
AATGAAATGATGGCAGTTTTGAGATTTCCTTCATGAAAGCAAAATGTTAAAATTAAAAAAAAAAAAAAACTTGAGATGGTATACATTTGTTTTTCTTAATGTCTCCTGAACAAATACCTGCACTCCACCTGATGTAGCAAGTATCCTGTAAAATTGCATTGTGGGTATTGGCTACTGTGCTGTCCAGAACCCACCAAAGTAGCGTGATTTCAGAGACGGGTTTTATTTTCTGCTATAGCCATAAACCTTAATGGAACCTAATATTATTTTTAACCTACTATTTTTTTTTTGTTTTAGTTGGTGCAGTTATAGGTAGAATGCAAACAGAAGCTCTAACGAGCAGGGCCCTCTGATTTCTCCTGTATTGAATTGTATTGTAATTGTACTGTCTGCCCTAATATTGTAAAGCGCTGGGCAAACTGTCGGCGCTATATAAATCCTGTATAATAATAATAATGTAAATATCTTTGCTGTCTGATGGAGGCTGCAAATGGCCATTACAACACACATTACACAGGCATGGTCCACTGTTATCACCATCAAGAAACCCGCCCCAAGAAATGCCATGCAGCTATTGCTGGAGAGCATGTAGACAGGAAGTGTCTGCAAAGGGGCTGTGGGAGATCAGCAAAACCGAGACTGAACAAAGGATGAAAAATATATGCTCCACCATCTGACAGTTCTTAAATAGCTGAGGGGAGGGTCACCTGGTGGCACCCTCCCCATGACATCAGTGGCCCAGGATGCACTGATTGATGACATCGCAAGGGGGTGGTGCCACCAGCTGACGTCACCAGGTTGTCCTGCCCTGTAGCTATTTAGGAACCGTCAGATGGTAGTGCAGGCTTCTGCCTAAGCTGAGTTTTTTTTTTACTTTTTTGGGTCCAGCAGTGCAGTGCGGCGGTCGACGTGATTGACGATGGATCTACACCAGCAGAACATTGATTTTTTTAAATAAAGGACTTGTTAAAAGCATGTGTGGTGTCTTTAATCATTTTTTACACTTTTTTGGTCAATGGGTAGGGGGTGCTTTGTACCCCATACTCATTCACATAGAAGGGGGTTAGAGTCCAATAAGCCCCCCACCTGCAGACCCCCACAACCACTGGCCAGGCTTGTGGCAAAGAGGCCTTTGTCCCCCATCAACATGGGGACAAAGTGTTTGGGGGGGGGGAGCAGAGCCCCCCCAACTCAAAGCACCCCCCATGTTGAGGGCACGTGGCCTGGTATGGTTCAGAAGGAGGGAGCGCTCGCTCATCCCCTCCCTTTCCTGACCTGCTGAGCTGCATGCTCGGATAAGGGTCTGGTATCTCCCAGAATGCCCTCCGGCTTGTTAACAACAACTATGAGTGTCACTCTGATAACCGGCTGATACAAACACCATGACCGATGCCACGACAATCCCCTCTGCTACTCCCTTTGCAAATGATAGCTCCCTGACTGGATGCTAAATGTCCAGAAACTGGTCAGGGAACCTGGCTGACGTCATTGACCAAATATGGTCATAACCATATTTGGTCAATGAAGTCACCCCAACTTATTTACAATTCAGTCACTATGAGTCATATCCTAATGATCACTTGACACAAACACAATATCTCATGCCACAATGTTCCTCTTCCACCAATACTCCCATTGCAAATGACAGCTCCCAGACTGACTGCGGAATGTCAACAAACCAGCTAGTGTTACTGGCTGATATCATTGACCAGATATGGTCATGACAATATTTAGTCAACGGTGACACAGTGGAATGCCTGCCATGTTGTTTACAACAAGAAACAAGCTGGCAGGAGGCTGGACACTATCATTTAGTGGCTGGCAGGAGGCTGGACACTGTCATTTAGTGGCCTACAGTCTATATGAATGACTTGTAGGTGCAGCAGGAGGGTGAACTCCCCAAATTTGACCATTTATTTTGCCCATTTGGCGAACTGTGAACCGCTTGGGTTAGGGTCATACTCATGGTTCATCTGAACCTAAAGCCCATCCCAAATGGTCAGCGGTAATATATAACTTTTTTTTATTGGGGGGCGGTTGAGTTTTGGGGTTAGAAGTATCTTTTAAACTCCAAATTTTCCACAACAAGTTTCCCCCGACGCAATTCCCAGCACCCCCAGGGGGCCGGAGACTCTGCGTATCGTCTGCGAATTTGGCACTAGTCTGGACGCCCACATCTGGCTGGGCCGGCCGGGGCCTGATTTATGTTTCATATCTCGGAGGCACGTGGTGCCAGTCCCACGTCGAGCTCGGGATTGTGGTGGTCCGTCTGTGTTTGTTTGAAATCGGGCCCGGAGAAGCTGACTTGGAGCAGAGACTGCGTGGAATTCCTGGGACCGGCCAGACACTCCTGTCAGCAAACTCAGGAAGCTGGCTGAGCAACATCGGGAAAAGGGGGCCCCCGCCGTTCAAACAACCTGCGCTCTCAGGAGAGGGCCTCCGAGGCCCACAGAGGAGATGGAGCAAAATTCCTTAATTATACATACAGTAAATTGTGCTAATGAGGCTGGCGGTGGGCCAGAGGGGCTCAGTGAGAGCCATAGATGGCCCTCTGCATGGCAGAGAAATGCAACGCGGGATCGCTGAATGACTTCCAGATGTGCAGGCGGCTCACACAGTCATTGTTTGCCCCCAACCCTTCCCTTCACCACCGAAATGTGGAAAAAAAAAATAGGGCTCGCAGTTTGCCGTAATTATCCTCATTCAACATTGTCTGCCGCGTTGTCAAGGCTCTGAGAAGATTACATGAATGCCTCCGCCAAAATCCAAACTGTGTGAAAGAGAGGGGGACATGGATATAAATTATATCTGGAAGGCTGAGATGTCACTCCTGTATAATATATCTTATATCTGGAGAGCGGTGATGTCACTCCTGTATAATATATCTTATATCTGGAGATCGGTGATGTCACTCCTGTATAATATATCTTATATCTGGAGAGTGGTGATGTCACTGCTGTATAATATAATTTATATCTGGAGAGCAGTGATGTCACTGCTGTATAATATATCTTATATCTGGAGAGCGGTGATGTCACTCCTGTATAATATATCTTATATCTGGAGAGCGGTGATGTCACTCCTGTATAATATATCTTATATCTGGAGAGTGGTGATGTCACTCCTGTATAATATATCTTATATCTGGTGAGCAGTTGTGTCACTCCTTTATAATGTATCTTATATCTGAAGAGTGGTGATGTCACTGCTGTATAATATAATTTATATCTGGAGAGCAGTGATGTCACTCATGTATAATATATCTTATATCTGGAGAGCGGTGATGTCACTCTGTATAATATATCTTACATCTGGAGAGCGGTGATGTCACTCCTGTATAATATATCTTATATCTGGAGAGCGGTGATGTCACTCCTGTATAACATATCTTATATCTGGAGAGCAGTGATGTCACTCCTGTATAATATTACTTATATCTGGAGAGCGGTGATGTCACTCATGTAAATTATTATTTCTGTCTGGAAGATACAAAGGATATATACAAAAATGTTATTCCATTATATAACTAAGCATGAATAGGCCAGGAGAGGATTAGGGCTCAGTTGGCTTTTCTCAGTGCTGTCAGTCTTACAAAGTGAACATGCTTACAAGAAGAAGTACAAGGGTGACCTCACAATGTGCTTTTGCGCCTTTACTATCCAATCACAGGCTGGGGGGAGGGGTTCTTATACCAAGCTGTATTACTCGGTGGCAGTGCAGTCTAGACTCTGGATCTGCATAGAAAAGGTGACTAGCTTGCATTTCATCTCTGTATTTAGCTGGAGTTCCCCTTTAGCTTCATGGTCTTTTTATGGATCTCCATATAGATGATTGCATTACACTGAAGAGAAAACATATTTTTGCAGTTTATATATTTGCCGGTGATAATAGAAATGGGTATCTGGAATAAAGGTTTTACTAGCTGCCTTTTGCCTAAAATCTCTGGCACTAAATGTTGTCTCTCTCCCATCTCAGGAAATTAGGAGGCAATGGGATAAAATAAAGAAAATTCATTTGGAGAGCGCACAGATCTTATTAGCTCACCCCGTTCTTGTAGCTCCATGGGGCTTTTAGTAATTACCTTGTTTTACAAGCCACGCCAAACTAGATTATTGCAGAAAAGTACATAAAAATAACATAATAAATGGGTTCCATTCATTTCGCTGCCCCGTGGAAGGTGCAAAATCCTCGAGAAGCCCCCCGTTATGAGGGCGCAGTAATTAGGTGCACCTGTGCGGCTCGCTAATCAGCACGCCGTCCAAACGACACGTGAAAGTTTTATGGCGAAGTCAAACATTTGGGCCTGTTTAGAGGGTGTAATTTCACGAGTCTGACCTCGACCTTTATCCCGGAGTTTCTGCAGGTACAAATTGAAACCGGAAATGGGAGAAATTGAACCCCGGCATGGTGGGGGGAGCAGAGAGACTTGGATGGGGTGAACTTAAAGGGCCAGTGATCTCAAATGAATAATAACATTTGTAGATGATTTGTGTAATTCTATAACATTCATGGACACTTTTGTAACTGTAAGAACATTGGTGGATACATATATAACTCTAATAACAATTGTGGATACATATGTAACTCTACTGACATTCATAGATACATATGTAATTTAATAACATTTGTGGATATATATGTAACTCTAGCAATATTAGTGGATACATATATGACTCCAATAACATTCTTAGATACATATATAACTCTAATAAAATTTTCTGTAACTCCAGTAACATTCATTGGCACATACAGTATGTAACTCCAGTAACATTTGTTGGCACATACAGTATGTAACTCCAGTAACATTTGTTGGCACATACAGTATGTAACTCCAGTAACATTCGTTGGCACATACAGAATGTGACTCCAGTAACATTCATTGGCACATACAGTATGTAACTCCAGTAACATTTGTTGGCACATACAGTATGTATCTCCAGTAACATTCGTTGGCAGTGGCACATACAGTATGTAATCTCAGTAACATTAGTTGGCAGTGGCACATACAGTATGTAACTTCAGTAACATTCGTTGGCAGTGGCACATACAGTATGTAACTCCAGTAACATTCGTTGGCAGTGGCACATACAGTATGTGACTCCAGTAACATTCGTTGGCAGTGGCACATACAGTATGTAACTCCAGTAACATTCATTGGCACATACAGTATGTAATTTCAGTAACATTCGTTGGCACATACAGAATGTGACTCCAGTAACATTTGTTGGCACATACAGTATGTATCTCCAGTAACATTCGTTGGCAGTGGCACATACAGTATGTAACCTCAGTAACATTAGTTGGCAGTGGCACATACAGTATGTAACTTCAGTAACATTCGTTGGCAGTGGCACATACAGTATGTAACTCCAGTAACATTCGTTGGCAGTGGCACATACAGTATGTGACTCCAGTAACATTCGTTGGCAGTGGCACATACAGTATGTAACTCCAGTAACATTCATTGGCAGTGGCACATACAGTATGTGACTCCAGTAACATTTGTTGGCACATACAGTATGTAACTCCAGTAACATTTGTTGGCACATACAGTATGTAACTCCAGTAACATTCTTTGGCACATACAGTATGTAACTCCAGTAACATTCGTTGGCAGTGGCACATACAGTATGTGACTCCAGTAACATTCGTTGGCAGTGGCACATACAGTATGTAAGTCCAGTAACATTCGTTGGCAGTGGCACATACAGTATGTAACTCCAGAACATTGGTTGGCACATACAGTATGTAGTTCCAGTAACATTCGTTGGCACATATAGTATGTAACTCCAGTAACATTCCTTGGCACATACAGTATGTAACTCCAGTAACATTCATTGGCACATACAGTATGTAACTCCAGAAACATTTGTTGGCACATACAGTATGTAACTCCAATAACATTCATTGGCACATACAGTATGTAACTCCAGTAACATTCGTTGGCACATACAGTATGTAACTCCAGTAACATTCGTTGGCACATACAGCATGTAACTCCAGTAACATTTGTTGGCACATACAGTATGTAACTTCAGTAACATTCGTTGGCAGTGGCACATACAGTATGTAACTTCAGTAACATTCGTTGGCAGTGGCACATACAGTATGTAACTCCAGTAACATTCGTTGGCAGTGGCACATACAGTATGTGACTCCAGTAACATTCGTTGGCACATACAGTATGTGACTCCAGTAACATTTGTTGGCACATACAGTATGTAACTCCAGTAACATTCGTTGGCACATACAGTGTGTAACTCCAGTAACATTCGTTGGCAGTGGCACATACAGTATGTGACTCCAGTAACATTCGTTGGCAGTGGCACATACAGTATGTAAGTCCAGTAACATTCGTTGGCACATACAGCATGTAACTCCAGTAACATTTGTTGGCACATACAGTATGTATCTCCAGTAACATTCATTGGCATATACAGTATGTAACATTCGTTGGCACATACAGTATGTAACTCCAGTAACATTCGTTGGCACATACAGTATGTGACTCCAGTAACATTTGTTGGCACATACAGTGTGTAACTCCAGTAACATTTGTTGGCACATACAGTATGTAACTCCAGCAACATTCGTTGGCACATACAGTATGTAACATTCGTTGGCACATACAGTGTGTAACTCCAGTAACATTTGTTGGCATATACAGTATGTAACTCCAGTAATATTCGTTGGCACATACAATATGTAACATTCGTTGGCACATACAGTATGTAACTCCAGTAACATTCGTTGGCAGTGGCACATACAGTATGTAACTTCAGTAACATTCGTTGGCACATACAGTATGTAACTCCAGTAACATTCCTTGGCACATACAGTATGTAACTTCAGTAACATTTGTTGGCAGTGGCACATACAGTATGTAACTTCAGTAACATTCGTTGGCAGTGGCACATACAGTATGTAACTCCAGTAACATTCGTTGGCAGTGGCACATACAGTATGTGACTCCAGTAACATTCGTTGGCAGTGGCACATACAGTATGTAACTCCAGTAACATTCGTTGGCAGTGGCACATACAGTATGTAACTCCAGTAACATTCGTTGGCACATACAGTATGTAGTTCCAGTAACATTCCTTGGCACATACAGTATGTAACTCCAGTAACATTTGTGGATACATATGTAACTATATCAATATTTGTGGATACATATGTGACTCCAATTACATTTGGTAACTCCAATACCATCTGTGGCTACATATGTAACTGTAATACCATCTGTGGCTACATATGTAACTCCAATAATATCTGTGGCTACATATGTAACTGTAATACCATCTGTGGCTACATATGTAACTCCAATAATATCTGTGGCTACATATGTAACTGTAATATCATCTGTGGCTACATATGTAACTCCAATACCATCTGTGGCTACATATGTAACTCCAATACCATCTGTGGCTACATATGTGACTCTAATAACATTTGTGGCTACATGTGTAACTCCAATATCATCTGTGCCTACATATGTAACTCTAGTAACATTTGTGGCTACATATGTAACTCGAATACCATCTGTGGCTACTGTAAGGGAATAGCTCAGTAGTGGGGTGTGCAGGACCCCCTGGATTGGTCACAGCCAAGGCTGACTTAATGCATGGGCAACCCTGGGCATTGCCCAGGGGACCCAGGTACATGGGGACACCATGATAATCTCTCAGTACATCATGCTTGCCAACTGTCCCGGATTGGCCAGGACAGTCATGCTTTTTATTAAGCTGTCCCAGGATGTCCATGTCCCGGGCAGCATCCCGGAATCTGTATTGTGCCCTCCCAAACCCCCCTGTACTGTGCCCTTCTGCTCCCACCCCATTTGTGTTGATTAGTCTTTGATATATGCCAAGTAAGTTTTAAAATCGATTTTATTGAAAGTACTAATTAACCACTTACCAACCGGGCCACTTTTTTACATTTGGTGATCGCAAGCTAAAAACATTTTTTATCGGTTATCAGGTTAGAGGTGCAGAGGAGGTCTTTTGCTAGAATTATTGCTCACACTCTGGCGATTGCGGCGATACCTCACATGTGTGGTTTGAACACCGTTTTCATATGTGGGAGCGACTTACGTATGCGTTTTCTTTGCTGCGCAAGCTCGCCGGGACGGTGGCGATTTAAATCTTTTTTTTTTTTTTTATTTATTTTTAGCACTGTTCCTTTTAAAAAATGTAAACATCCCTTGTAATAGTAATATATGGTGACAGGTACTCTTTTTGGAGGGCTGGGTGGTCTAAAAGACCCCCCATCCCTCCTTTGCACTTCACAGTATTCAGATTGCCAAAAATGGCGATTCTGAATACTGTCATTTTTTTAAAATTGGCGCCGTTAGCCGCAGAGTAAACCGGAATTGACGTTGCTTCCGGAATTTGCCGAAGGAGACCCGATCGGAGCCGATTACGGCTTCTGTCAGGTCTCCTTCCAGCCGGCGGACATGCTGGATCGTCGCTCCGGTCTCCCGGTGGGACGGGAGGCCGGAAAAGAGCGGCGGAAGACGGCCCCCTCCCACCCCCTGGGATAAAGACCGAGCGGCTCCCGAGCCGGATCGGTCATTACCCCTGGATAGCCTACCGCCTGCTCTAAAAAATGATACCGGGATATAGCCTGATAAAAAGCCCATTTTATCACTAAACGTTCTTTCTCAATGGTTTTCTTCATGGGCCTTCAATTTCCGGCTGAGGTAAATAACAGGGTGTTCCTCCCCCTTGAAAACCTGAGACAACACAGCTCCTAACCCAGCATTTGTCTGGACCACAAAGTCCCTAGAAAAGTCAATTGAGTATAACACTGGCTGACTACATAAGGCCTGTTTTAAGGCCTCAAAAGCTGCTTCTGCTTCGGGGGTCCATTTGTTCATGACAGACTCCTTCCCTTTTTTTAAATTGGTCAGGGGTGCAGACTGTGAAGCAAAATGGGGAACAAAGCATCAATAATAGCCAGCAATTTCTAAAATGCTTGAACCTGCTTCTTGTTGGTGGGGCGTGGCCAATTCTGGGTAGTCTCAACTTTTTTTTACTTGGTGCTTCATTAGACCTCTAGCCCAATGGTACATTTTTTTGGATTGGCTGTAAACCTGGCTTTCCAGATGGAATCTAACACAAACTGAACCTTTGGTAAGTGTGAGTCCCAATCCTCACTATGGATGACCACATCATCTAGGTATGCAGCAGCAGAGGCTCGATGAGGCTGAAGGGTCTTATCCTTTACCCATTGAAATGTGGCCAGAGCATTCTGTAACCCAAAAGGCATCCTCCGATACTAGAAAGATCCCACTGGAGTTACAAATGCCGTTTTTTCCTTGACTGATTGCGAGAGAGGAATTTGCCAACACCCTTTGGTCAGGTCTAATGTCGTCCTATACTGGGCTGTCCCTAGGCGATCAATCAGTTCATTTATGTGGGGCATGGGATAGGTGTCAAACTTAGGGATTTTATTCAAGTGGCGAAAGTCATTACAAAACCGTCAACTTCCATCTGGTTTGGGCACTAACACAATAGGACTGGACCAATCAACATTTGACTCTTCTATAACCCCCAGCTCACGCATTTTTTTTACTTCTTGGCGAATTGCCTCTCGCTGGACTTTGGGAATTCGATAAGGTTTCAACTTGACCCTTTCCCCTGGTGTGGTGACAATGTCAAGTTCAACCCCAGACACCCAACCTGGCAATTCTGAAAATTTCTCTTTATTTCGGAGCACAAACTCTCTAGCTTCTTGTTGCTGAATTTTGGACAGAGTCTCTGATATCCCGACTTCAGGGATAACCAGGTTAAGCGAAGCAGAAAGTGGGGTAGTCTCAGCGACCAAGGATTCCCTATTTGTCCCTGGTTTTAGCAAGTTCACATGATATATCTGCTCAGGTTTTCGTCTTCCTAGTTGACTAATTTAATAATTCACATCACCCATTTTTTTTCAACACTTCATAGGGACCCTGCCATTTGGCTAGGAATTTACTTTCAACACCCTATCATCAGGTGCAAAAGGACGGACCTGGGCCCCACGACTGTAAATCCTCTGCTGAGCCAACTGTGCTTGTGCCAAATGGTCCTTCACAATAGGCATCACTTGTGCAATTCTGTCTTGCATTTGTGCCATGTGTTCAATCATACATCTATGAAGGGAACTCTCACTCTCCCATGTTTCCCTGGCAATGACCAGTAGTCCCCGTGGGTGTCTCCCATACAGTAGCTCAAAAGGAGAGAACCCTGTGGACGATTGGGGAACCTCTCTGATAGCAATCCTCAAATAAGGGAGTAGACAATCCCAATTCTTTCCATCTTTATCAAACACCTCCCTCAGCATTTGTTTTAATGTTTTGTTAAATCTTTCAACTAGCCCATCTGTTTGAGGGTGATACACTGAAGTATGTAATTGGGTCACTTTAAGAGGTTTGCAAAGCTCTTTGGTTACCCTAGACATAAACGGTTGCCCTGGTCATTTAGCACTTAGGAACGAAGGCCCACACGGCTGAAAATCTGAAATAGCTCTTTGGCAATGGTTTTGGCAGAGGTGTTTCGGAGAGAAATCGCTTCTGGGTAATGGGTGGCATAGTCCATTAGCACCAAAATGTGCTGGTGCCCTCTAGCGGACTTCAGCAAGGGGCCAACCAAATCCACGGTGATCCTCTCAAAAGGGACTTCAATGATGGGCAGGAAATGTGGCATGGGTGCAGAAATCTGGCACACTGGACAGGAAGAACAGTACATTTCCTCTTCCTTAGTGATCCCAGGCCAATAGAGCCTCTGGGTGATTCTTTTCCAAGTCTTTTCAGCTCCCAAATGTCACCCAAGAATGTGCCAATGGGCCAGTTCTAAGACCAACAACTCTACCCTCTGTGACACCCAGTATAACAGGCCCCTTTCCATGATGAAGTAAGGTAGGGTAATCCTCTTGTCAGGGTTAACTAATTCCCCATCTATTTCCACTACATTCTTCCGGGCCCTTAGTAATGTGGGGTCCTTCAATTGTTCAGTGGCAAAACTTTCTCTGCGTACCTCTATATCATCAAACACTAGAGGTCACTGTTCCTCTTCTGAGGTTGCAGGCACTTTCCTAGTCCCTGTTGTTTTGCCAGCTAATACTGACAAGGGAAACTCAGGAGAATCCTCACACTTAAAGGATTCCTTAGTAGAACCTTCAGGCTCTGAAGAACCACTTTGTTACGTACCTGACGGTGGAGTCTGTCTTGTGCAGGGAACAACCGCTCTTGCGCACCCGATTCAAGGACCCCTGGTAGTGTAGACAGAGGCCCGAGAGTGCGGGATGGCACGAGGGCTGGATGGTCACAGATGTTGTAGTGAGACTCCAGCAGGTCGTGCAAACAGGAGAATGGTCGTACAAGCAGGGTTGGCAACGTGCAGGCAGAAAGGTACAAAAAGGGTTAGGCAAGCGGATCGTCAAGTTCAGGCAAGGTTCGTTAACGGGCGGGCAGCGGAGGTACAGAGGAGTAGACAAGCGGATGGTCGTGGATAGCCGTGGTCGATGCAGGTAGCGGACAACAGGTCAAAGCAAGCCGGGTTGACAGGAAACAGGTGAAAACACAGGAACAGGTAGGGAGCTGAGGCCCACAGGTCTGGAACGCTGTAGAACAAGCAGCAACTCTGTGCAGGATGTCCAGGGTTTAAATAGGCACCATTTGGCGCCGTTTCTGGCGCGCGCGCACGCGCACGGGAGCGCGCGGACGCGCACGGGAGCGCGCACGGAGGCGCGCGCACCACCCGGAAACGGCCAGGAACACTGGCAAAGTCCCTTTTACTGACACACTTAATGGTGAATCTGGGTAATCAAGGGGTGCTACCAAAATTTTGGGAAATCCCTTCACACTATGGTGTCATGTGGTAGTTTGGGAACCAAACCCACCTAGTGGCACAGGTTACCGAAGGAGGTTTCAGAGGACACCGTAGTCACCGGATACTCTGGCGTGTCCCCATGTACACAAATGACCGCCATTTTCCTAGAGTGTAAGGTATTTCCCACCACCAGTTCAGTTTTTACCAAGGTAACCAGGCTACCTGAATCCAACAATACAACAACATTTGTACCATCTAAACACATTTTTCTAGTCACCTCCTGTGGGACTGGTCTTCCAGGCCGCTCTCGCCAAACATTAGAAGTAGTCCCAAAAATACCTTTTATTTCCCCCTTTTTCACTCTCTCCACTTCCATCCCTTGGTATTGTCTTACCCGTAGCTGGGGATGGTCTGATCCTGGGGCGGAAAGTCTGTGAGTCTCTGAGGGAAGACGTCAGATTCTCAGTCGTTAGGTACCTTTCCACAAGCTCTACCAGTTGGTCTGCTGTTTCTGGATCTCCATGGCTCACCCATTTCTACAAATGGGTAGGGAGAGACCTCAGAAATTTGTCCATGACCACCGGCTCCACAATTTTTGGACCTGACCAAGTTTCTGGCTGCAGCAATTTCCTGGTCAAGTGGATAAGGTCATACATTTGTGACCAGGGTGGCTTTCTCAGCCGATAGCTCCAATTGTGGACACAATGAGCACGGAAAGCCAGGGTTACACCCAGTCATGCCAATATTTCCATTTTCAAATGATCATAGTGTTTTGCATCCGCTGGCTCCAAGTCAAAATAAGCCTTTTGGGATTCTACAGATAGTAGGGGGGCCACTAGTTCAGCCCATTGTTCTTTAGACCAGCTCTCTTTTTCAGCTGTCCTTTCAAACGTGGTCAAAAACATATGCAGGTCATAATCCGCAGTCCTTTTTAGCAACAGGTGGCTTACCCGAAAAGTCGTTATGTTACCGACATGACTCCCAGCCTCAGTCTGCTGCCTCTGCTGAAACTGTTTCATGATCGCCTCAATTTGCTGCTGGTGCCTCTGTTCCTGCCGTTTCAGAAATTCCCTATGGAAGGCCTTCACCTGTTCTAGGGCTTGTTGCTGGGCTGCTACGCTCTGTTGGTGAGCTGCAAGGCTCTGTTGGTGAGCCCTTTGTTGGGCTGCAAGGCTCTGTTGCAAAATTGCATTTGCCTGCTGTTGATTTACATTTACCAGAGCCATCTGTCTTAGTATCTCCTCCATGCTGGCCTTACTTCACCTGCCCCACAAACCTCCACCATGTGTAAGGGATTAGCTCAGTAGAGGGGTGTGCAGGACCCCCTAGATGGGTCACAGCACAGGGATGTGGGCACGGACAGACAGCAGGATCTTTGTGAAAGCAAAAACTGTATTTTCTGTACATGTTTGTGGTTACAAAGTGCAGGCATCAAAACAGGTAAAATTAAACAAAACCAAGAATAAACCCTTGCCATTCTGGGAGTCTAACTACAAAGACACAGGAACCTGACTACTTGTTCTGCCACAGCCTACCGCTGCCCAGACAGCTAGCAGTCACACAGGAATAAACAGAGGCTTTTAGTCACACTGACCTAATCTCACCATTCAGAGGTATAGCTGCTACCCAGTCTGCAATGCACAGAGATCTGGTTCCAGGGTGGAGCCCTGATGACATCCCAGAGCTGGTGGATGTTAGAGACCTTGCGCTCTTCCACCTTCCATTTGAGGATGCCCCACAGATGCTCAGTAGGGTTTAGGTCTGGAGACGCTTGGCCAGTCCATCATCTTTACCCTCAGCTTCTTTAACAAGGCAGTGGGTGTCTTGGAGGTGTGTTTGGGGTCTTTATCACGTTGGAATACTACCCTGCGACACAGTCTCCAAAGGGAGGGGATCATGCTCTGCTTCAGTATGTCACAGTGCATGTCGGCATTCATAATTCCCTCAATGAACTGTAGCTCCCCAGTGCCGGCAGCACTCATGCAGCCCCAGACCATGACACTCCCACCACCATGCTTGACTGTAGGCAAGACACACTTGTCTTTGTACTCCTCACCTGGTTGTCACCACGCATGCTTGACACCATCTGAACCAAATACGTTTATCTTGGTCTCATCAGACCACAGGACACGGTTCCAGTAATCCATGTCCTTAGTCTACCTGTCTTCAGCAAACTGTTTGCGGGCTTTCTTGGCATTGTCTTTAGAAGAGGCTACCTTCTGGGATGACAGCCATGCAGCCCAATTTGATGCAGTGTGCGGTGTATGGTCTGAGCACTGACAGGCTGACCCCCCACCCCTTCAACCTCTGCAGTAATGCTGGCAGCACTCATACGTCTATTTCACAAAGACAACCTCTGAATATGACGCTGAGCACGTGCACTCAACTTTGGTCTACTATAGCGAGGCCTGTTCTGAGTGGAACCTATCCTGTTAAACCGCTGTATGGTCTTGGCCACCGTGCTGCAGCTCAGTTTCAGGGTGCAGACCAATTTGATGCAGTGTGTGGCATATGGTCAGAGCACTGACAGGCTGACTCACCCCCCCCCCCCCACCACCACCTGTGAGAGACAGATACTGATATTCATGGATTTTTATATAACTTTAATAACAATTGTAACTCCAATAGCATTCGTAGATACTCTTGTAACTGCAGTAACATTTGTGGATACATATGTAACGCTAATGACATCATGGATACGTCTGTAAATCTAATAACATTTGTATATACGTACTGTCTATAGCTCTAATAGCATTCATGGATTTATATTTAACTCCAATATCACTCACGGGTGCATATATAACAAATAACCATTTGTGAATATACAGTATTTGTAACTCTAATAACATTCGTGGATACATATGTAACAGTTTTAGGAACTTATAAGATAATATTTGAAATGATGTGTAATTTGTTGCCCCCTTCTACTGGCAAGATTTTGGCTGCTCTATATTCCCAAGATTAGATGCCGTGCTCTCCTAGGCGCCAAGGGTGGAAAATGGGGATAAAGTAAGTATAGACCCTAACTTGTTTCTTTCCAAGCACATTTTACGCCCATTAAAGCGGTTGTCTACCCTTTTTTTGTACTTTTACCTACAGGTAAGCCTAGAATAAGGCTTACCTGTAGGTAAAATAAATATCTTCTAAACCTGTATGGTTTAGAAGATATTACCTTTCTAATGTAATACATCGTTACGGCGCATGTGCCGTGTATGTTCCGGCGCATGCGCCGTATATGTGTCCCGGCAAAAGCCAGCATTTGTTCCGGACCCTGCCGGGGAGAA
The DNA here is from genome assembly GCA_018402905.1 of Glandirana rugosa. Lineage (NCBI taxonomy): Eukaryota > Metazoa > Chordata > Amphibia > Anura > Ranidae > Glandirana > Glandirana rugosa. Next base: position 514,538 of record BLSH010380487.1, read on the forward strand.
CGAGCCCTGTGCGCATGCGCGGGAGTGACGTCTCGCGGCTCCGGCCAGTCACATCGCCGGAGCCGCGTACCCGGAAGCAAGATCCGGGTGAAGATGTCCGCTCCCACGGAGGGGACCGAGCGGTTCGGTCGGATCTTCGTTTTAAGGTGAGTGTTTCATAATGAGCTAGTATGCGGTGCATACTAGCTCATTATGCTATTATCTTGCAGGTTTTTATTTTTACATTTTTTTTTTTTGAGTAGACAACCGCTTTAATATTAGTTGCTTTGTGATTAGATGATTCTTGTTTCCTGTATGGTATATAGGGAGAATGCCCACATTCTCTATGCCAAGAGTTTTGAAGGGTGCCATGTGTACAATTGAGAAGATTGCCCTTTATAGTTACATAGTTAATAAGGCTTAAAAAGGCCACCAGTCCATCCAGTGCAACCTGTGGTGTGTGAGTGTTTATGTCAATAGTAAATTGTATATCCCTGTATGTTGTTAAGGTGCCCATCTAATAGTTTTGTGAAACTATCCAAGCTCCCTGCTGATAACACAGCTTGTGGAAGAGAATATCACATCCTTACCGCTCTGACAGTAAAGAACCCTCTATGCAGTTTAAGGTTAAACCACTCCTCTTCCATTTTCAGTGAGTGGCCATCTTGCTGAGGACTGGAGCCCAGAACTGGACAGCATACTTAAAATGCGGCCGGACCAGAGTTTTGTAAAGTGGGAGAATTTTTGTTTTATCTATATAAGGGAGTGAATATGCCAATATTCTGTTGGCTTTGCTAGAAGCAGCCTGGCATTGCATGCTATTGCTGAGCCTGTCATCTACTAGGACCCCAGGTCTTTTTCCATCCTAGATTTGATTCCCCCAGATGTTCTCCCCCTAGCGAGTAACTTGTGCTTGTATTTTTATCACCCAAATGTATTACTTTACATTTTTCAACATTAAACCTCATTTGCCATGTCGTTGCCCAACCCATTATTTTATTTAGGGATTCTTGTAAGGGTTCCACATCCTGTGTAGACGTTATTGCCCTGCTTAACTTTGTATCATCCGCAAACATTGAGATTGAGCTATTTATCCCATCCTCCATATCATTTATGAATAAATTAAACAGAATTGGTCCCAGGAGATCCTTGGGTGACCCCACTTACCACACCGAACAATTCCGAGTATTCGCTATCTATCTCCACACTTTAGACCCTGTAGTCAGTTTTCAATCCAGGTACTCACCCTTTGGTCCATGCGACAGACCTCAATTTGTAAAGTAAATGTTTGTGGGGAACTGTATCAAATACCTTTGCAAAATCTAGATACACCACATCCCCAGGCCTTCCTTTATCTAGATGGCAACTCACTTCCTCATAGAAGGTTAATAGATTGGTCTGGCAAGAACAACTCTTCACGAATCCATGCTGTTTGCTAATGATACCGTATTTATTACTAAAATCTTGGATATAGTTCCTTATCACCCCCTCCATTAGCTTGCAAACTATTGATGTTAGGCTGGCTGGCTTGTAGTTTCCAGGAATGTACCTCAGCCCTTTTTTAAATATTGGCGTCACAGTGGCTTTTCTTCAATCAACTGGTACCATTCCAGCCATTAAACTCAGGGCCATCTTTACTAATGATTAGGCAAACACACACATAGATCTATCTAAAAAAAACTTTAATAATGTAAACATAAAGAACTGGTCCACGGTGATTAGTTCCTAGAGGTTACTGCACATCCTTACCACTCACTGATTGGTGGCTTGAAGTTACTGCACATCATTACTGCTCACTTATTAGTTGCTAGAAGTTACTGCACTTTATTACTGCCCACTGATTGGTTGCTAAAGATTGTTGTGCATCATTAACACTTACTTATTGGTTTCTAGAGGTTGCAGCACATCATCTCCTCACTACCTGCATAACATGGACTGGGGAGGTGAGGGGACCCACCAATAGAGAGAAAACTCCTAGAACCAAGCAAAGAGGTGTGCAGAGATGAGCAATAGATGGTTACTTTGGGAGGGGATATGTAAGTACTGTCCCTTGTGCTGATTATTTCTGTGCCCTCTGTGATACATACACTTCATCACTGCACAGTATACACTCTCGAGCCCTGTTTGTTATGCAATACTGAGTGTGGTACTCTGTGCCTCTTGCTTCTTGTGCAATGCGTGGAATATTTGGGGCTGTTCTACATTTCTCTGCAAGAAATGTCAGGGTTGGGGCAGGGAATTGGCTCACCTCTACACCTCTATACCCCCTGTCCACATCTCACCTCTGTACCCCCTTGTTCACAGTTCATCTCTGTACCCCCTTGTTCACAGCTCACCTCTGCACCCCTGTCCACAGCTCACCTCTGCAACCCCCCATCCACAGCTCACCTCTGCACACCCCCTGTCCCCACCTCACTTCTCCCCATGTCTCCACTCTACACCTGTCCCCCATATCTCCACATCTCCACTCGGTTAAGGGACGGGGTTGGGACTGTAAAGAACGTCTCTTTACATCTTGTCGGGGTTTATAAGGTGCGTAACGTGTTCTTCGTTCTCCGTGTCTCATGGTGTGAGTCATAACGTATTGTTTGTCCCGAGCTCTCACATATGACACGTCACTACTTCACATACATAGTGTCTCCCGTGTCTTTATTAGTCGTGTTCCCTGTCATGAATGTATAGGGGAGGGTTTCATT
>BLSH010380487.1:557139-573969 GCA_018402905.1 Glandirana rugosa
ACCCCTCGACATTGACCCCTCGACACGGACCCCTCGGCACGGACCCCTCGGTAAGGACCTTGGACCCCTCTGTACGGACTACGGACCTCTCGACACTGGTCCCTCGGTACAGGCCCTTCGACACTGGTGCCACTCCCAGGAATGGCTCCCCAGGCACGGCTCCCCAGGCACAGCTCCCCAGTTACAGCTCCCCAGGCACCAGGCACGGCTCCCCAGGCTCCAGGAATGGCTCCCCAGGCATGGCTCCCCAGGTACCAAGCACGGCTCCCCAGGTTCCAGGAAAGGCTCCCCAGGCATGGCTCCCCAGGCTCCAGGAAAGGCTCCCTAGGCAACACGCATGGCTCCCCAGGCTCCAGGAAAGGCTCCCCAGGCATGGCTCCCCGGGCACCACGCACGGCTCCCTAGGCTCCAAGAAAGGCTCCCCAGGCACCACGCATGGCTCCCCAGGCTCCAGGAATGGCTCCCAAGGCATGGCTCCCCAGGCACAGGTCACCAGACACAGCTCCCCAGGCTCCAGGAACAGCTCCCCAGGCATGGCTCCCCAGGCTCCAGGAATGGCTCCCAAGGCATGGCTCCCCAAGCACAGGTCACCAGACATGGCTCCCCAGGCTCCAGGCACGGCTCCCCAGGCACGGCTCCCCAGGCATGGCTCCCCAGGCACGGCTCCCCAGGCACAGCTCCCCAGTCACCAGACATGGCTCCCCAGGAATGGCTCCCCAGGTATCAGGTACGGCTCCCCAGGCACAGCTTCCCAGGCACCAGGCACAGCTCCCCAGGCACCAGACATGGCTCCCCAGGCTCCAGGAACGACTCCCCAGGCACCAGACACAGCTCCCCAGGCATCAAGCATGGCTCCCCAGGCACCAGGAATGGCTCCAGGAAAGGCTCCCCAGGCTCCAGGCATGGCTCCCCAGGCATCAGGCATGGTTTCCCAGGCTCCAGGAACGGCTCCTCAGGCACAGCTCCCCAGGCATCAAGCACAGTTCCCCAGGTACCAGGCATGACTTCCCAGGCATCAGTCACGGTTCCTCGGACACAGCTCCCTGATCTCGGCTCCCCTCCATGGCTTCCCTGTTAAAACCGGAAGTAATGCAATAGCCAATAGCCAATATTAATTTGCTATTAATTAGCTAAATTCTGAAGTAGGAGGGTTCGGGGCGCAGTGCTCTGGGCCCCGAGGACTTCATGAAGCAAGCCAATTAGAGCCTCAGGCTGTAATCATGTGCTTATATAAAACTGATGGACCTACCTGAAACCTAGCAGTGCCGCACAGTGCATTGGGGAAAGGGGGGGGGGGGCAGCGCCACCCATCAGCCCCTTATGGACCAGCCACCACCGCCCGCGGTGCAGGTAAACCGCGGGCTCAGAACAGTAAGGGTTCATTTACATTAGCAATTTGGGGGGGTGGTAAAACCTCATAGTTAAGATGTGTTTCAATCATCAGCCACCACTGCCCGTGGTACAGGTAAACCACGGGCTCAGAACAGTAAGGGTTCATTTACATTAGTAGTTTGGGGGGTGGTAAAACCCCATAGTTAAGATGTGTTTTTATCACCCCCCCCACCCCAACTGCACCCCCTTTAGCTGCAGTGGCCAGGAGTGTACACATGTTGCAGCAGGAATTATACACCTTGTCATGGTTGGTGGATGTAGCACCTGCTAAGCATTCAAGTGAATGAGGCCACTCTGCAAGTGTCCTGCAACCTTGTGCAGTACAGCAAACAAGGGGTTAAAGCAAGGCAGCATTGTGTTGCTTTCTCACCACCTGCTTTAACCCCTTGGACCCCGCAGAAGCATGCAGTTGTGGGGTGCTTGCAGAGTGGCCCCATTTACTTGAATGGGTTGCGATTGGCGGGGGGGTAGTACCCACCAAACGCAATAGGGGCTTAATTCTTGCTGCTGCATGTGTACACCTTTGGCTGCTGCCCCAGCAGCTAAAGGGAGTAGGGATTAGGGGTGGTAAAACCGTGACTCAACTGCAGGGTTTTACAACCCCCCGACCTTACCTGCGAACAAACACTAAGGGTGCACTAAGAGCTCATTCACAAGTGCAGAAGTTACTGTTGCTTCTCTGAAAAGCGAGTGCGTATGACAGGTGGTGAGGAGACTTTATGTTACCTCCTCACCACCTGATTGAAACCCGGGCAATGCATATGATTGTGACGCGATAGTACGGCAATTAGAGGTATAGATCAGGTGAGACGACACTGAGCCCAGTGATCTTTGACTTCTCCCTTGTTGTTCAGGTAGATCTTCACTTCTTTAAGGTTTCCTACCTCTGGGTTAGACCCTTTTCAGTTTTTTATTGCTGCCTGTGTTGCTGTTTAGGGTGATACATTCCTGTATTTGTCCTTTTGACCATTGTCACCGAGACGCACAATCACAGGAAACAAGTTTTGTTTGTACATAAACTTTAATAATTGATACAATTATTTATATAAAATGTGTCACCTTAATCCAGCTGAGAACCTTAGGTGCTCCAAAAACGCTTCACCAAAGTAGACAGGCGGTCTGAAGAACATCCTTGTCCCCTCCTTCTGCTTGCTTTCCCTCCACCAACTTTATCGAAAATTTCCAGCTGTCAAAATGACAGCTGTGACGCGTTGGATATGGGCTCATTTACACATATGGTGGACTTGGATTGCTTTTCATGGGTGTTGGGCAGGCTGTGAGGTAGAGTTGCACGATTCTGGTCAAAATGAGAATAACAATTTTTTTGCTTAGAATAAAGATCACGATTCTCGCGGTGTAACATCATCTTTCATATTATACCAAAAAATCGGGCTAACTTTATTGTTTAGTTTTTTTTTTTTAATTCACAAAAGTGTCATTTTCCCCAAAAAAATTGCGTTTGAAAGACCGCTGAGCAAATACCGTGTGACATAAAATATTGCAACAACCACCATTTTATTCTCTAGGGTCTCTGCTAAAAATATATATATAATGTTTGGGGTTCTAAGTAGTTTTCTAGAAAAAAAATACTGATTTTAACTTGAAATCAACAAGTGCCAGAAAAAGGTTTGGTCTTTAAGTGGTTAAACTGACTTAATTTACAGACCAAAGTTAATTCCTTTGATCTAATACAACAGAACATTACAATGTTTATAGTCAGCTCATCACTGAGGAATGTTTTGAAACTTGGCAGACTGCCTGTTTTTTTTGTTTTTTTTTTTGGGGGGGGGTTGACAGCTCTGAGCGGCTCTGCACTTGTCACATAGAATCGAGGAAATCCTGGGATGAGAATGTGAGGGGAGCTGAATCGAGATCGCGATCTTTTAACGATTAATTGTGCAACTCTACTGTGACGAGTCAATATGTTGTCTTCTCACTGCCTGTTTTATCCCCTTAGTGCTCTTTCACATTCGCGGTGGGCTGCAGTGCCCTCTAAGGAGCTATCCACTTTTGGATCCCTTTTCAGAGGGCATTTGACAGCTGGTGAGGGGAAGTGTTACCACATTGGCACCTGCTTTAACACGATAGTGCTACACGTGGTTGCAACGTGGCCCCACTAAACTCAGCATGCAGTACTGTCTGCCAAGCTCTGAACGCAAAAATAGTACCACGTCCGTGGAGCAAATCATTGCATCTGTACAGCCCTGTCCTGCTCTATTGAGATAATTTGGGTGAACCACCAGATGGCGACAAAACCACAGCTCAGCCACCCGGTTTTACCTCCCCTCTGTAAGAGCATTAAATGCTGCATAACTGCACTGCAACCCTGGTTTCGGAGCGGTTGCTGCACAGCCCCATTCACTTAAATGAGTCACGTTTGGTGAGTGGCAGTGCCTTCTGAATGCAACAGCGGGTTTGCTTCCTACAATGACCTCAAAAAGTCATGGCATGTGCACATCCCATGGTGCTGCCTTTGCAGCTTAAGCCGGAGTGGTTGGAGAGCAGTAAAAAACACTGTGCTTTACCGTTGTTTTAGCTGTGCTTTTCACCCGCTAGCAGGGCACTTTTAACCCCCAAGAAGGGGTTAAAAAAGGGTTAAAAGTGCCCGTGCTTCGGCACTCCCAAAATGCTTTTCAGGCGCTTCGGAAGCGCAGGCCATTCATTCCAATGGGCAGGAGCGGTGGAGCAGCGGTGGAAGAGCAGTGTATACAGCGCTCCCAAACCGCCCCAAAGATGCGGCTTGTAGGACTTTTTTTCCTATCCTGCAAGTGCACCGCCCCAGTGTGAAAGCACTCGGGGGGCATGAGAGGCAGTTTGCAGGCACTATTTTTACTGCTAAAAGGCCTGAAAACTGCCTCAGTGTGAAAGGGGTCTAAATGAGCCCTAACATAGCAATAGCTGCAGCTGCCACTGTCAAATATCAGAGACCGTGAAGAGTGTTTATAAACACCGTTCAGAAATGTGATTCAGAAATACTATGTAATATTATTGTTGCCTTGTATTTTATGTAAATGAAGATTAAGGGGGTGACCTTTGATTTGCACATAATGTCAGTTAAAAGGACCCTACAATTAAAAAAAGCTATCTTTCTGCAGATATTTTTAATAATAAAATAATAAAATTTATTTTAACCATTAGGACTCAGTTACACTTGCTTTGGCTTCAACGCACATCAAAGCCCCTAATGCTTCAACAAACTATTATGATGTGTTTTTGAGGCTTTGGTGGTGCTTCGGTGATGCTTCAGTGATGCTATTTTGAAGCTTTGCTGAAGCTTGGCCGATGCCCTGTGTGTTGATATCTCACACCTGCAGTTTGTCCAAAACAAAGCAAAGCTAAAGCTGAATTAAAGCCGCTGAAAAGCCACAGGTGAAGCTTCAACAAGCCTTCAACGCCTCCATAGAAGTCTATGGCAAAGCTTGTTTGAAGCTCGCTTGAAGCACCTGCAGCTTTTCAGAGGCTTTAATTCAGCTTTAGCTTCGCTTTGTTTTGGAGAAATTGCAGGCGTGAGATATCAACAAACACACAGGGCATTGGCCAAGCTTCAACAAGGCTTCAAAATAGCATCACTGAAGCACCACCGAAGCCTCAAAAACACATCATAAAAGCTTGTTGAAGCATTAGGGGCTTTAATGTGCGTTGAAGCCAAAGCAAGTGTAAACGAGCCCTTAATATTTTTTAAGAAATACACAAAATTAAAAAGTTAAAAAAAAAAAACCTTTTTTTTCAGTAGTAAATACTCTTGCAATTCTATAAATTGTATTTTGTAAGAGATGAATGCCTGAATCATCAGCTCCACCTAGTGGCCAAAATGCAGTGTAGTTTTCTCATCAAGGTATTTCAGAAAACAAAACTGCATTTTGGTCTCTGGATGGAGCCGTTGATAATTAATCTCTTACAAAATCTTACATTAATCTCTTACAAAAATGAAGGTGACATTTTGTGAATGATTCTGACATTCATGCAACAAATGTTATATAAATAGACTCCTTAGTAGGGGGCAATGGAATTGCACAGAGCGGCTCCAAACCTCCTCTTCTCAGGACCCCTGCTGGCAATTCTGACTCCTCCTCTTCTGTAAGTGCCCCATAGCTAGCTGCTTGCTATGGGGGCACTTGTATGTGCTCGATCCCTAGCCCCGCTGCCTGCATCCATAGACACTGACAGTGCAGCTTGGCCCCACCCTCAGCTTCCTCGTTACAAGTTTGGTTGACAGCAGTGGGAGGCATTGGCTCATCAAAGCCTGTGAGAGCGGGGAGAAAAGAGTGAGCTGCCACAGATTGGCACATTGAGTGAGGTATGATGGGTGAAGGGGTGATACTGCTACTGCAACATTTTTTACCTTAATGCAGGGAATGTATTATGGTAAAAAATGTATGAGCTTTAGAACCACTTTAACCGCTTGCCGACCATATAACCTACATATACGGTGGCAAGGCAGCTCTGCTGCACCAGATCACATACTAGGTACGTGATCCAGCAGTTCCAGGTAGAAGACGCGGGCGTGCCACCGGCAACCGGGCTGTGTTGTGATGCTACACAAAAGATGCCAATCAGTGAGTGCCAGCCATTGGATGACCGCCAGCACCTGCATATTGTCCGGAAGACACACAGCACAGGTCACTGCCTATATAAATAAGGCAGAGCTCTGTCCTGTCAGTGGGGAAATAATGGATTTTCTTTCCCTGAAAAGCAGGGAATAAAATCCATTACTTCCCCTAGTAAAAGCACCTCCCATAGTACACATAAACAATGGCTATGCACCCATGTAACCCTTTGATCACCCTAGATGTTTAACTTTTTCCCAGCCAGTGTCATTAGTACAGTGCATATCTTTAGCACTGATCACCGTATTTGTGTCACTGGTTCCCAAAAAGTGTCAGTTAGTATCAGATTGTCAGCTGCAATATTGCAGTCCTGCTATAAGTCACTGATCACCGCCATTACTAGTAATAAATAAATAAATACAGTATCTTACAAAAGTGAGTACACCCCACACATTTTATGATATCTTTTCATGTGACAAAAAGAAATTACCCTTTGCTATAATGTAAAGTAGTGAATGTACAGCTTGTATAAGAGTGTAAATTTACTGTCCCCTCAAAATAACTCAACACACAGCCATTAATGTCTAAACCGCTGGCAACAAAAGTGAGTACACCCCTAAGTGAAGATCTCCAAATTCGGCCCAATTAGCCATTTTCCCTCCCTAGTGTCATGTGACTCGTTAGTATTACATGGTCTCAGGTGTGAATGGGGAGCAGGTGTGTTAAATTTGGTGTAATCACTCTCACTCTCTCATACTGGTCACTGGAAGTTCAACATGGCACCTCATGGCAAAGAACTCTCTGAGGATCTGAAAAAAAGAATTGTTGCTCTACATAAAGATGACCTAGGCTATAAGAAGATTGCCAAGACCCTGAAACTGAGCTGCAGCACGGTGGCCAAGACGATACAGTAGTTTAACAGGACAGGTTCCACTCAACCGAAAATATCCAGAGGTTGTCTTTGGGAAATAGACTTATGAGTGCTGCCAGCATTGCTGCAGAGGTTGAAGGGGTGGGGGGTCAGCCTGTCAGTGCTCAGACCATATGCCACACACTGCATCAAATTGGTCTGCATGGCTGTCGTCCCAGAAGGAAGCCTCTTCTAAAGATGATGCACAAGAAAGCCTGCAAACAGTTTGCTGAAGACAAGCAGACTAAGGACATGGATTACTGGAACCATGTCCTGTGGTCTGATGAGACCAAGATAAACTTATTTGGTGCAGATGGTGACAAGCGTGTGTGGCAGCAACCAGGTGAGGAGTACAAAGTGTGTCTTACCTATAGTCAAGCATGGTGGTGGAAGTGTCATGGTCTGGGGCTGCATGAGTGCTGCCTGCACTGGGAAGCTATGGTTCATTGAGGGAACCATGGATGCCAACATGTACTGTGACCTACTGAAGCAGAGCATGATCTCCTCCCTTCAGAGACTGGGCTGCAGGGCTGTATTCCAACATGATAACGACCCCAAACACACCTCCAAGATGACCACTGCCTTGCTAAAGCAGCCGAGGATAAAGGTGATGGACTGGCCCAGCATGTCTCCAGACCTAAACCCTATTGAGCATCTGTGGGGCATCCTGAAACGGAAGGTGGAGGAGAGCAAGGTCTCTAACATCCACCAGCTCTGTGATGTCATCATGGAGGAGGGGAAAAGGACTCCAGTGGCAACCTGTGAAGCTCTGGTGAACTCCATGCCCAAGAGGGTTAAGGCAGTGCTGGAAAATAATGGTGGCCACAAAAAATATTGACACTTTGGTTCCAATTTGGACATTTTCACTCAGGGATGTACTCACTTTTGTTGCCAGCAGTTTAGATATTAATGGCTGTGTGTTGAGATATTATGAGGGGACAGGAAATTTACACTGTTAGGGCCCGTTCACACAGGGGCGACTTGCGCTCTGATTTGAGTCGCCTCAAGTCACCCCAAGTTGCTTGACATCTCAAATCCCATTGAAATGAATGGGAGCCGTCTTAATGTACGCTACTGAGTCGCTCCAACTTCAAAAAAGGTTCCTGCACGACTTCAAGGCGACTTCTATCCGACTTGAGCCCATAGAAGTCAATGGAAGTCGCCTCCAAGTCGGATCCCCATCTACATGGAAACGACTTTACAGTTAAAAAGAATAGAATTTATCTAGGGCAACCCCTCCCTCCCTTCTCTGATTGGCCACAGCAAACTCGCCTGGTATAAGTCGTGTTGTAAGTCGCCTGATGTTGTACTGAAGTCGCACTGAAAGTCGCGCTGAAAGTCGCAGTGCAATTGCCTAGCAAAGTCGTGCCAAAGTCGGATCGTCCCTGTGTGAAAGGGCCCTTATACAAGCTGTACACTCACTACTTTACATTGTAGCAAAGTGTCATTTCTTCAGTGTTGTCACATGAAAAGATAGAATATGAGGGGTGTACTGACTTTTGTGAGATACTGTAAGAATTCCAGTATACTGCATATCCCATAGTTTGTAGACACTATAGCTTTTGCACAAACCAATATTCGCTTATTGAGATTGTTTTTTTACCAAAAACATGTATCAGAATACATATCGGTCCTAAATATATGTAGAATTTAGATTGTATTTATGTACAGCGTTGCATGACTGCGCATTTGTCAGTTGAAATAACGCAGTGCCATATTGCAAAAAATGGCCTGGTCGTGAGGGGGGTAAATCTTCCAGTTTGGTTAATGTGGAATGTAAAAATTGCCTAATCTACAGTATCTGATACGCACTGTAACAAGATTGCCGTTTTCCCCTTCAGCCGTTGGCAATCACACATTAATTAGTGTCACCGCGCTGGGACTCCACGCCTGGATTTGGCCGGCAGCCCGGTCTGTGATAGATGTTGATGTTCCTTTCCAGAAAAAAAAAAAAAACTGTCCCCCTTCGAATTCCCAGTACGCTCATTATGCTGCTGATTAATTGCCCTCCGCAGTGTTATCTGTCTGAAAATAAAGGGAAAGTTGGATTGGTGGTCCCTGATTACGATTAGGATCCTCATAACAGGATGTGGAGCCCCGCTGGGGTCATTCCACGCGGCATGACGGTCCAGATAGACCACATCTAACCCACAGCCAGGAATACACGGACAAATAAAACCGCCTGCGAGCTGTGATAACACAACTGGGGCGGGGGGATAATGTGTTCGCCATCTATGCCCGCCGCCATGGAGGACAGATAGTTACCATGGCGATCAGTATTTGGGGAAAACTATCTGCATGAGCCAAAATGTAGAAAAAAAAAATTGAAACCGTCATTTGCTGGTTTGCAAAATTCAACATTCAGCAGCTGATAAATAATCGTTCACAGAATCTGTATTTAGAGCTTGGTGTCCTGGTGAGTTGTGCTAATGCACATGTGTTTATTTTCATCCTAAATGTGCATTATGTGCACATTACAGACAGGCTAGGGTAGTATATGGGCAGGCTGGGGTAGTATATAGACAGGCTAGGGTAGTATATGGACAGGCTGGGGTAGTATATGTACAGGCTAGGGTAGTATAGGGACAGGCTAGGGTAGTATACGGACAGGCTGGGATAGTATATGGACAGGCCAGGGTAGTATAGAGACAGGCCGGGGTAGTATATGGACAGGCTAGGGTAGTATATGGACAGGCTAGGGTAGTATATGGACAGGCTAGGGTAGTATATAGACAGGCTGGGGTAGTATATGGACAGGCTGTGGTAGTATATGTACAGGCTAGGGTAGTATATGGATAGGATAGGGCAGTATAGGGGCGGGCTAGGGTAGTATATGGACAGGATAGGGTAGTATATAGACAGGCTAGGGAAGTATATGGGCAGGCTGGGGTAGTATATAGACAGGCTAGGGTAGTATATGGACAGGCTAGGGTAGTATATGGACAGGCTGGGGTAGTATATGGACAGGCTGGGGTAGTATATGTACAGGCTGGGGTCATATATGGACAGGCTAGGGTAGTATATGGACAGGCTAGGGTAGTATATGGACAGGCTGGGGTAGTATATGTACAGGCTAGGGTAGTATATGGACAGGCCAGGGTAGTATAGAGACAGGCCAGGGTAGTATATGGACAGGCCAGGGTAGTATAGAGACAGGCCGGGGTAGTATACGGACAGGCTGGGGTAGTATATGGACAGGCTAGGGTAGTATATAGACAGGCTGGGGTAGTATATGGACAGGCTGTGGTAGTATATGTACAGGCTAGGTTAGTATATGTACAGGCTGGGGTAGTATATGGACAGGATAGGGCAGTATAGGGGCGGGCTAGGGTAGTATATGGACAGGATAGGGTAGTATATAGACAGGCTAGGGAAGTATATGGGCAGGCTAGGGTAGTATATGGACAGGTTAGGGTAGTATATGTACAGGCTGGGGTCATATATGGACATGCTAGGGTAGTATATGGACAGGCCAGGGTAGTATAGAGACAGGCTGGGGTAGTATATAGAGAGGCTGGGGTAGTATATGGACAGGCTAGGGTAGTATATAGACAGGCTAGGGTAGTATATGGACAGGCTGGGGTACTATATAGACAGGCTAGGGTAGTATATGGACAGGCTGGGGTAGTATATGGACAGGCTGGGGTAGTATATGGACAGGCTAGGGTAGTATATAGACAGGCTAGGGTAGTATATGGACAAGCTAGGGTAGTATATGGACAGGCTAGGGTAGTATATAGACAGGCTAGGGTAGAATATAGACAGGCTAGGGTAGAATATAGACAGGCTAGGGTAGTATATAGACAGGCTAGGGTAGTATATGGACAGGCTGGGGTAGTATATGGACAGGCTAGGGTAGTATATGGACAGGCTGGGGTAGTATATGGACAGGCTGGGGTAGTATATGGACAGGCTGGGGTAGTATATGGACATGTTGGGGTAGTATATATGGACAGACTAGGGTAGTATAGAATCATTTTTTGGACCTTTAATTCACTATTACCTGATCCTACATGTAATTGCATCGCTTATCGATCCTCGGCTGTGCACACCTAGAGGGATTACACTCGGGACATTTTCATACTGCTGTTATGTGTGCAGCCGCACTCAAATTCCATGAGCCTGCTCTGTTATTTTGTTACCTTTCCACTGATAAGGGAGCCTGTTTGTTACTTGAAACCTTAGTAAAAAAACAGTGGTGTAGCTACAGGGGTCGCAGGGGTAGCAATGGTGACCCCGCCCCTGCTCCAAGGTGGCCGTGCGGCTGGTAGAGAATGCCTGTCAGACCGAACTCCCCATCATCAGCCGAACTGCAGATCAGGACTAGGAGTTTGGTCAGAAAGTGAATATTCTCAGCAAAGAGAAAGCAAATAAAGGAGAGGTGTCTTCCTGAGTGCTGTGCTCTCTGCCTCCCCCTACAGTGTAGTACTCAGCTGTGTGTGTTTATACATCTGTTTGTATGTGTGTATATGTGTGCAGAGCATTCCACTCATCCCATGACACACAGCAGAGCATTCCACCCATCACATGACACACAGCAGAGCATTCCACCCATCCCATGACACACTGCAGAGCATTCAACTCATCCCATGACACACTGCAGAGCATTCAACTTATCCCATGACACACTGCAGAGCATTCCACTCATCCCTTGACACACTGCAGAGCATTCAACTCATCCCATGACACACTGCAGAGCATTCAACTCATCCCATGACACACTGCAGAGCATTCAACTCATCCCATGACACACTGCAGAGCATTCCACTCATCCCATGACACACTGCAGAGCATTCCACTCATCCCATGACACACTGCAGAGCATTCCACTCATCCCATGACACACTGTAGAGCATTCCACCCATCCCATGACACACTGCAGAGCATTCCACCCATCCCATGACATATTGCAGATCATTTCATGTGACCCATGACATGCTGCAGAGCATTGCACCCATCCCATGATACATTGCAGAGCATTACAACTATCCCATAACACACAACACACTGCCGAGCATTCCAGCCATCCCATGATGCTGCAGAGCATTCCAGGCATCCCATGGCACACTGCAGAGCATTTCACTCGACCCGTAATACACTGCAGAGCATTCTACCCATCCCATGATACACTGCAGAGCATTTCACCTGACCCATAATACACTGCAGAGCATTCCACCTATCCCATGATATATTGCAGGGCTTTCCACCCATCCCGTCACACACTGCAGAGCATTCCACCCATCACATGATACACTGCAGAGCATTTACAACTACTCCATGATACCCTACAGAGCATTCCACCCATCCCATGAGACACTGCAGAGCATTTCACCAGACCCATAAAACACTGCAGAGCATTCCACTCATTCCATGACACTGCTTAGCATTTCACCCAGTGGTGGAACTACCACGGTCATAAAGGTTGCAATTGTGACCAGGCCCTGGTGTTCCACCACTGTGGGGGGCCCAAGATGGTAAGAAGGGGCCCGCTGCAGAACATGTGAAAGTGTTCTACTGTGGGACCATAATAAAGGGCCCCACGATGGGAGTAAAGGACCCCGGGTTCATGGGCCCTGGGCTCAGAGGGAGGGGCCATGAGGCTAAAGGAAAGAGCCCTGGGACCAGTGGGACAGAGGGGCTCTTCGCGGTTTCTTGTACTGGGCCTTGAAGGTTCTGGTTAAGCCTCTATAAAAAAGACTGAAATTGAAAAATGAATCTCAGAGCAAGTTTCACTCTTGAGTCAAAAATATTTGCTGTATATTGATTTTGGCAAATGGCAGTTTAGTGTACATTTCGGCACAGTGCTTATGTGGCGGGATGACTGAACTCCTGCATATGCACGGGTGCTGGTCAATCAAGGGGGCCAAAGACCGGCACCCAGGAGAAACCGGAGAGAAGATTCTAGCAAGGGACCTCGCAGGTGTCTGACCATTGGAGCCTAAGTCGAGGTAAATGTCTTGGACCTTGGTTCCACTTTAACCACGACTATTATTAAGCCACACCCAGAAGTCTCTGCAAGGCAAAATTAGAGGACAGTTTTGATGAAATTCGATGGAATAAAATCAGCAAACTCATCGAGTCACACATTCCAATTATTTTACACTAGTGGATGCGAAGGTGAGATGCCCAAGTCCAACTTAGGTTGGTGGGTCATCATGATTGACGTTGGGTCTATATCACTGAACAATGTTGGATTTACATCATGGAACATTGTTTGCTTTTTTTTGCAATAAAGGACTTTTTCAGTGTGGGTGTCTTAATTGGCACATGGACATGATTCGGTATAAAATATGCCTATTGGTAAAAAAAAAAACGTGTTGTTTTCCTGTAGACAGGGGCTTACCTAGAGAGGTCACAGGGGTTGCAATTGCGACCCGGTCCCATACTGCAGGGGGCCTGTGCAACCCCCCTGCATGCCTGGATAAGAGGAGCAGCTGCATTTAGAGGAACCTCTCCCGCTTCTCCTCTCACTCAGAGTGTCACGTACCTGGCAGGAGATTGAAATGACGAGGTCGACCTCCCTTGTATCTCCAGCCCTGGACCCAATGAGATTGGAACAAATGGTGCCAAGGGACAGGAGGAACACGAGTGCCTGTAGATGGTTGCAGAGCTTGTGGTAGAGATGGCAGACTCTGTTATTCAGGCAGAACTTCGGAACAGGAGCTGCGATGATGCTGGGTAGATCAGCCGAGGTTAAAGGAGAACTCCACCAGGCTTGCAGGTTCAGGATAAGAGGCTTGCTGGGACTTCCAGTAGTATGGAGACAGGAGCACATTGTATCCAATGGGGCTGGAATGAGGAACAGCCAGC
Organism: Glandirana rugosa; assembly: GCA_018402905.1. Classification (NCBI taxonomy): domain Eukaryota; kingdom Metazoa; phylum Chordata; class Amphibia; order Anura; family Ranidae; genus Glandirana; species Glandirana rugosa. The sequence continues at coordinate 570,799 of BLSH010380487.1, forward strand.
TCAGGCACTCGGAGGTGGTGTGGAGCACAACAGGGAACAGAAGTGAAGTCAGCAGCAAGCGGGCAGCGAAGTACCAAGAAATCAGACAGAAACTGAGTCAGTAGCAAGCCAGGATCAGGAACCAGTAGTATAACGGAGTCCAAGCAAGGTCAGGGGTAAGCCAGGTCAGCGACGGATATCAGGCATGGGCGTCCGCAGGTAGGGGCAAGGGGGGGCAATTGCCCCCCCTGGAATCAGGGATCGGATCGGGGGTTCCCCACTAGGTCCTTATCCTCTTGAGCCATGTATGCAGTTTCTGACAGTCTCTTGGACCATGTATGCAGTCTCTGATTGTCTCTTGTGCCATGTCCACAGTCTCTGACTGTCTCCTGTACTATGTCTGCAGTCTCTGACCATCTCCTGTACCATGTCTGCAGTCTCTGACCGTCTCCTGTACCATGTCCGCAGTCTCTGACCATCTCCTGTACTATGTCTGCAGTCTCTGACCATCTCTTGTACTATGTCTGCAATCTCTGACCATCTCCTGTACTATGTCTGCAGTCTCTGACCATGATAATGTGATAATGACATTGTCGAAAAGGGACAGAGCATGGGTGACCTTAAAATGATGCCCCCCCCCTGAAAAAAGTTCTGCGGACGGCCATGATATCAGGTATAATACAAGCAGGGCACAAGGAAACATCTGAAGACCAATCAGCATTGAGCAAAGATCAGAGCACTCTTTAACCTCTTGCCGACCGCCCGCCGCAGCGCGACGGCGGCAAGATGACTTGTTATCGCGAAACGGCATCACCTGGCGGCGGCCGCAATAACTAGCATTGTGAGCGCGCGCTCACTGTGTCCAGGGGGGGGCCAGGGTAGGGCGGACTCGATCGCCGCCGGCTACCTGCGATGGCCCCCTGCAGTGAAAGAACGGAGGTCCATGTATGTAAACACGGATCTCTGTTCTGACAGAGGGGGAAGGGCCATGATTGCAGGCTTCCTGTATATGGAATCCATGATCACTCCTCTCCCCCTGCCAGCCCAGCTCCCATACAGTTAGAACACAGTGAGGGAACACAGTTAACCCCTCTCCATGTTAACCCCTTCACTGCCAATGGCATTTACACAGTAATCAGTGCATTTTCATAGCACTGATTGCTGTATAAATGCCAATGGTCCCAAAAAAGTGTCAAAATGGTCCGACATGTCCGCCGCAATATAGCAGTACCGCAAAAAATCGCAGATCGCTGCCATTACTAGTAAAAAAAAAAAAAACCCCAGAAATGAATTCTCAGCATCTGTAAACGCGGCAATCAATAAACGCCGATAGCGATTTTTTTAACCAAAAATATGAGGAAGAATATAAATCGACCAAAACCGATAAAAAAAAAATATATATTTTTTTGGATTTGTATTTTAGCAAAAAGTAAGAAACACTTTTTTTTTTTTTTTTTTTTGCAAAATTGTCGCTTTTTTTGTTTATAGCGGCGTTCAGAAATTACACAGATGGGCTCAAATACCACCAAAAGAAAGCTCTATTTGTGGGGAAAAAAAGGACGCAAATTTCGTTTGGGTACAACGGCACAGAACCGCGCAATTGTCAGTTAAAGCGACATAGTGCCAAATCGCAAAAAGTGCTCTGGTCCTAAAGTGTGAAATCCTTCCGGGGCTGAAGTGGTTAAATAGTCCGTCTGATGCCAATAGGGACTGTGGATGTGGTCCCGCAGGTGCGCGCGTTCCTCCGCGCATGTGCATTGTGTGCGCCCGACATGTTACAACAGTTCTCTTACACAGGGGCTTCAGGAGGAAAATGAAGAGATCGATTCCGCTATATGCAGCCATCCCCACCGCTCCTCTTATCCAGCATTTTTCTGCTGCCCCTGTCTGTTTAGATCCCTGTTATTTCACCAAAATCCCTCGACGGGGCTCCTAAAAAAATGTAAAAAATACAAAAAAATAATAATATTGTATTAAAAAAAAATGTAAAAAGGTGAATAAATAAATAAAATAAAATAAAAAAACCTACTGACAGCAGTGGTGGAACTACCAGGGTCACAAAGGTCACACTTGCGACCGGGCCCTAGCATTCCGACACTGGGCTCAGAGGGAAGGGCCTTGGCTGGGGGTCAGGGGGCCCTTAATGGTTTCTTGCACCTGGGCCCTGAGGGTTCGAGTTACGCCACTGCCTGTAGGTAGGAAGTTCAGCTGGCCATAGAAATGAATAACTGTACAATCCTATAGTTATGTAGACACCAATGCTTTTATGTATCGACATTTACCAGCGCATGTCCATACGGTGTCATTTCCTGAGCATGGCTCTCCCACATTCAGTAAAATGCATTGTACACACATGCACTGGTAAATGCTGATGCATAGTAGGATGCATGTTTACACAACAACAGACATTCACTACTATGGCCGGCTGTGCAGCCCTACCTGCGGCTCCTCAGCCACAGGAAAATTACATGTTTTCTACATTAGGCATATTTTGTGTCTAATTAGGTCAGTCCATGTTCATGAGACTTCACTTGTTGGGGGTTTTGAGGTACTACTGTACTGTACTTCTTCCTCTGAGGAGGGTGGAGTTCTGAGGGCCCCCTTACTACAAACCCCCATTTCCTTTTGGGTACCAGATATGGAGAAGAGGCCCCTTGTCCCTCAACATTAGGACAAAGTGCCTTGTGAAGGGGAAGGCATGTTGCACCCCATCTTGCAAGATACCCCCCAAATGTTGAAAGGCACATAGACTAAAAGGGTACAGACAGAGAGGCCACACACTAACTGCCCTTTCTTTCCTAGCCACCTAGGCTGTGTGCTTGGATAAGGGTCTGACTCAGTGGCGTCGCTAGGGGGGGGCGGAGGTGCGGGTGACACCCGAAGAGGATCCTGAGGGCGGGAGAGCGGCGGAGGGTCCTGGGTCTTGGTGGCAGGGCTCTTTTCAGATGGCGCCATGCTAGCCCTGAGTGAGACTCCTCACTCTCACCTCTGATGCGGCTGCTTCCTGTCACAAGCCCACTGCCCAGAGAGTGACAGTCTGAGCAAGAAACTCTCTGGGGGTCTGCACACTGAATCCTCCTCTGCCCCCCACCCAGGTGCATGAGGGGAGGGGGGTCTAGACTGTACTGATAGAGGAGGGGGGTTATCCTGGGGGGGGTCTGTACTGATGGAGGAGGGGGGGAGTGAGTCCCG
>BLSH010380487.1:580734-591411 GCA_018402905.1 Glandirana rugosa
TAACCAGCAGGGGGCAGTGAAGGGGTTAACTATGTTCCCTGGGTGTGTTCTAACTGTGGGGGGGCGGGGTTGACAGGGGCATGACAGATCTAACTGATCCCAGTGACAGGGATCAGTAGATCTGGCATGCCCTCCCTCACAGAACGGGGAACCGCCGTGTTTACTTCGGCGGTTCCCCGTTCCTCCTGTCTGTACGGAGATCGCGGGTCTCCGGCGGACATCGGGTCCGCCCGACCCGCGGGCACGCTCCCGCAGTGTGCGGCGGCACGTGCACGCGCCGCTCGCGCCCGCGGGAGCGCGCCCAGCACGAGCCGAATGGGAGGACGTCTATTGACGTCCTCCCGGCATTTTAGAGCCGCGCTGTAGCCGTCATTCGGCTATAGCGCGGATGCGATGTAGTTAAAGTCTGTGTGTGCGCTGAACAAGCGCACACACATAGTCTGATTGGCTACCCCCTGAGCCATCAGAGCCAATGACTCTCTGTCATTGGCTGCTGTGGGTGGGGGGTGGGACTGTGGCAGACATGCTGCCTATGTGATTACTCACACAGGCGCAGCACTCCACGGGGTTTCAGTCCCGAGCTGCTCTGTATGCCCTATCTGCTGCTCTGTATGTCCTATCTGATGCCCTGTATGCCCTATGTGATGCCCTATCTGATGCTCTGTATGCCCTATCTGATGCCCTGTATGCCCTATGTGATGCCCTATCTGATGCTCTGTATGCCCTATCTAATGCTCTGTATGCCCTATCTGGTGCCCAGTATGCCCTATCTGATGCCCTGTATGTCCTATCTGATGCTCTATATGCCCTATCTGATGCTCTGTATGCCCTATATAATGCTCTGTATGCCCTATCTGGTGCCCAGTATGCCCTATCTGATGCTCTATATGCCCTATCTGATGCTCTGTATGCCCTATCTGATGCCCTGTACACCCTATCTGATGCCCTGCATGTCATATCTAATGCTCTATATGCCCTATGTACTGCCCTGTATGTCCTATCTGATGCTCTGTATGCCCTATCTGATGCTCTGTATGCCCTATCTGATGCCCTGTATGTCCTATCTGATGCTCTATATGCCCTATCTGATGCTCTGTATGCCCTATCTAATGCTCTATATGCCCTATCTGGTGCCCAGTATGCCCTATCTGATGCTCTATATGCCCTATCTAATGCTCTGTATGCCCTATCTGATGCTCTGTATGCCCTATCTGATGCCCTGTACACCCTATCTGATGCCCTGTATGTCATATCTAATGCTCTATATGCCCTATGTAATGCTCTGTATGCCCTATCTGATGCTCTGTATGCCCTATCTGATGCTCTGCACATTGTTTTGTGCACTGGTCCAAATCATTTGGTGGAGGGGGGATTATGGTGTGGGGTTGATTTTCAGGGGTTGGGCTTGGCCCCTTAGTTTCAGTGAAGGGAGCTCTTAAGGCATCAGCATACCAAGACATTTTGGACAATTTCATGCTCCCAACTTTGTGGGAACAGTTTGGGGATGGCCCCTTCCTGCTCCAACATGACTGCGCATCACTGCACAAAGCAAGGTCCATAAAGACATGGATGAGCGAGTTTGGGGTGAAGGAACTTGACTGGCCTGCACAGAGTCCTGACCTCAACCCGATGGAAGACCTTTGGGGTGAATTAGAGTCGAGACTGTGAGCCAGGCCTTCTCGTCCAACATCAGTGCCTGACCTCACAAATGCACTTCTGGAAGAATGGTCAAACATTCCCATAGACACTCCTAAACCTTGTGGACAGCCTTCCCAGAAGAGTAGAAGCTGTTATAGCTGCAAAGGTCGGCCAACTCTTTAATGCCCTACGGACTAAGACTGGGATGTCATTAAAGTTCATGTGCGTGTAAAGGCAGGTGTCCCAATACTTTTGGCAATATAGTGTAAACCATGAACACAAAACAAGAGGCAGGATCAGTATTTAGATTTTCACAAAAGTGACAGTTATTTTCAGTTGTTGAATGAAATGTAAGGAAATAGCTGGTGCTCAAGCTTGGTGAATGGAGTCTGTTATTTCCAATACTTCTCCTGCTGTAACAAGGATGGGGAAAGTGGCGTTAGAATTCTGCGAGCAATTAAAGAGAACCGCAGTAATATTACAACCCAGCCGCGATCCTTCGTCACTAATTGCTCCCCCGCGTGTGAATAGAAGGAATTGTTTATCCCAGGTCTGCGCTGTGTTACGGGAAATTCCCTCTCATTGGCGCCGTGTTGATATAAAGCTTTATATACTAATGAGAGCGCCGAGTCTGAGAGATGCGGAATCTGCTGACCGTTTATTTTTCTCTCAGGTTCCAGATTTGTGGAATCCATCAATTCAGACCAAATGTCTCTCATTACTTTTATCCAATCAGAATCTCTACTGAGGCCACATGGCCCACAGGAAGCAAGACCCCAGCGTTGTGCGACATCAGAAAATAAAGAGAGCAGATATACAGCACTGTCACCTTATATACAGATTACTGATCCAGCACTGCTTCCTCCTCCACTATCTGACAAGACACTGTCACCTTATATACAGATTACTGATCCAGCACTGCTTCCTCCTCCACTATCTGACAAGACACTGTCACCTTATATACAGATTACTGATCCAGCACTGCTTCCTCCTCCACTATCAGACAAGACACACTGTCTCCTTATATACAGATTACTGATCCAGCACTGCTTCCTCCTCCACTATCTGACAAGGCACACTGTCACCTTATATACAGCTTACTGATCCAGCACTGCTTCCTCCTCCACTATCTGACAAGACACACACTGTCACCTTATATACAGATTACTGATCCAGCACTGCTCCCTCCTCCACTATCTGACAAGACACACTGTCACCTTATATACAGCTTACTGATCCAGCACTGCTTCCTCCTCCACTATCTGACAAGACACACGGTCTCCTTATATACAGATTACTGATCCAGCACTGCTTCCTCCTCCACTATCTGACAAGACGCACTGTCACCTTATATACAGATTACTGATCCAGCACTGCTTCCTCCTCCACTATCTGACAAGACACACTGTCACCTTATATACAGATTACTGATCCAGTACTGCTTCCTCCTCCGCTATCTGACAAGGCACACTGTCACTTTATATACAGATTACTGATGATCATAGCAAATCTTGTGTAGAAGATGTCACTGTATATTTCATAAAGTATTTTGGGGGGGGGGTTTGGCGGATTGGGGGGGCAGCAACACCAACTAACATCACCTCCCCACCCGAGAGAAGAACGGCGGCGATCACCAGCCCTCCCCCCCCCCCGACCGGAGACGAACGGTGGCAATAGCCTGCCAAACCCCCCCCCCTCCCTTTATTGCCACACAAGTGGGAGCACTACTGCGCCACAAGCCTACCCTTTTTTGAAGCCTATTAGAGCCTCAGGCTCTAATCATGTGCTTCAAAAGAACACTCCTCTCCCAATGGAATCCGTGTGTCCTGCGCCCTGATGCATAGCTCATAACTGTGCCTGATTTGGAACAAAGTCCCTCTGTCCTGCTTTCTTCCTCATTTATCCCTCATTTTAGTCTTATCTCTATAGTTGTATATAAATTGCACTGTTTATCCTTCGAGCCAGTATATGAATAGGAATAGAAGTGGTAAAAAAAAAAAACAATTGTTGCTAACTAATCATTTTTTTGGGGGTGTGTCCTATGCCTACGTACTTTTTCTTGTATGTGTCCCTTATTCCTATCTCAAAAAGTAGGGATGTATGCTGATATGTAGATTAGGGGGCCAGACGCATGGATGGGGGGGGGGGTGACGCCCCTGCGCCCCTTATAGAGAGGCCGCCACTGCTGGTCACAAAATAAGAACAGGTCATAAAGTCATGACTTAATAAGTAAACACAAGAAGTTGGATGGAAAAATACATTTTTTATTCCATAGATAGGAGTGCAGAGTTTTAGTGAACCCCAGTTAGGCATTAAAATATTTAAATACAAACAGAGGTCTCATATTGGCTACACAAACATACAGATGGGAAAGCCATATGACAGTGACAAGCCACCTCTGTATAGTGAGGTTCTAATATACAGGATCCCCCCACTATAAGAATAAACATCAAATAAAGATCAGACATGCCTAATATCTTGACAGATCTCACAGGTGAAGGCATGCGATACAACAGGAACAATGATAATGGGATTCGTTATGTACTGTATGGCTGTGCCCATTTCAGGATGAACAACGATGACTAACGGCGCGGCCAGAGAGTCATTGCTCCTTCCTGTCAAATCAAAGATACAAGTTTATTAATAACAGAAATTTTGAAACATTTTAACCAAATGCATTCCGAGTTGAGCATGACCCCGCCTCCTTCTTTAAACACAAATATGGGTCCTCAGGAGACAAGGGGGTGGGGATAAGCTTGACTTTTTCAAGAAAAGTCAACATTTTGCAAATAAATGTAGCTGTCTGTATCCCTGGATATGCTGATCATTTAGACATGGAGTTTTCATAGAAGTAACCTCTAATTTTGTATTTTTATTGTCTGCTCATCTTGCATTGCTAAAGTTTGTGACTGGTTCATTTTAACTGCAGTGGAGAAAAGTGAAGTCACTGCTCTGATTGTGCTGCCTGTCAGGGGTATATATGCAGTATCTCATAAAAGTGAGTACACCCCTCACAATTTTATCAATATTTTATTCTATCTTTGCCAAGACCACAGTAACAGTAAGTGTGTCGGTCATCAAGCAGTTAATGAACCGTACCTGAAATTAAACTCAACTACGCCCCATCCTTTGTGCGCAGGAGCCAGCGTGAAATTGGCGATACATTCGTGTGTGAATCCGACCGGCGGCTTTCCGTTATAGACAAAGGGGCTGGTCTGCTGATCAAGCTTGGCGCATACGTTGTATGTTTTCCCTCCTGCAAGAATGGATGAAGGTGTTACAACAGGCAGAAAAAAAGCAGGTGTCATGTTCTTGTTATGAGGTGACAACTGTCTCCCAATTGTGCTCCTGTGTTGTCACCCTAACACATGCACCCCTGATGTAGACTACAAGCTGTCATGCTGACACCCATCATACAGGAGCGGTCCTCACTGTTCACTATCAGGAAGCTGCTCCAGAACAATGACGCTGCATATAGACAGGGAGTGGTTGAAGGAGGAGATAAGCAGCACCAGATGGGAAAAAAGGATGAAAGAAGGTGAAAATAATATTTTATGAAAAAATTGCAATAGTTTATGATAGAGCTGCACGATTCTGGGCAAAATGAGAATCACGATTTTTTTTGCTTAAAATAAAGATCACGATTCTCACAGCGTAACATCATCTTTCATATTATACAAAAAAATTGGGCTAACTTCACTGTTTAGTTCCTTTTTTTTTTAAAAGTGTCATTTTTCCCAAATACCGTGTGACAAAAAATATTGCAATTATCACCATTTTATTCTCTAGGGTCCCTGCTAAAAAAAAATATATATAATGTTTGGGGTTTCTAAGCAGGAATGGGCTGGGGCGTGTTCGCACCGCGCTAATCACAGGCAGTGAAACATTTCCCCTTCACCGCAGCCGCATATCGGGAAATGTTTCGCTGCCTGTGATTAGCGCGGCACAGTGCAAACTCCCTGGCGGGCTCGGACACGCGCAGTTCTGAACACGCCCGAGCCCTTCCTTAGTCCTAAGTAGTTTTCTAGCAAAAATAATAATAATTTTAACTTGAAATCAACAAGTGCCAGAAAAAGGTTTGGTTTAAACTGACTTAATTTACAGATGAAGTTCATTCCTTTGATCTAGAACAAAACATTGCAATGTTTATAGTTAACACTGAATGTTTTGAAACTTGGCAGACTGCCTGTTTTTTTTTTTTAACAGCTCTGATTGGCTCTGCACTTGTCACATAGAATTGAGGAAATGTCGGGTTGAGATTGTCAGGGGGGTTGAATCGAGATCGCGATCTTTTAACGATTAATGGTGCAGCTCTACTTTATGATACACTTTAGTAAACTAAGGGGGGATTTACTAAAACTGGTGCACAAAGAATCTGGTGCCGTTCTGCATGGTAGCCAATCATCTTCTAACTTCAGCTTGTTCAATTAAGCTTTGGCAATAAAACCTGGAAGCTGATTGGTTTCTATGCAGAGTTGCACAAGGTTCTGTGTGCAGCAGTTTTAGTGAATCTCCCCCAAAATGTCATCTAGCTAAAATTGAAGTTGGCCTGCTTATATTTTTTCCTTCCTTGGCTCCCCCCTCCCCTCTTTTTAAGAATTTTAAACAAAACCTTTCCATTTTCATTACATGCCCTATTTTCTCCTGGGTGATGTCACCACTGGGTCTTTCTGCTTCCAAATGCAATGCAGGGAGATCAGGGCTGGTGGGAGGAAACAGCAGGGTGCTGTACATACACTATATTTCCAAAAGTATTGGGACGCCTGCCTTTACATGCACATGAACTTTCATGGCATCCCAGTCTTAGTCCGTAGGGTTCAGTATTGAGTTGGCCCACCCTTTACAGCTATAACAGCTTCAACTCTTCTGAGCAGGCTGTCCACAAGGTTTAGGAGTGTCTATGGGAATGTTTGACCATTCTTCCAGAAGCGCATTTGTGAGGTCTGGCACTGATGTGGACGAGAAGGCCGGGCTCGCAGTCTCCGCTCTAATTCATCCCAAAGGTCTTCCATCGGGTTCAGGTTAGGATTCTGTGCAGGCCAGTCAAGTTCCTCCACCCCAAACTCGCTCATCCATGTCTTTATGGACCTGGCTTTGTGCACTGGTCCAAATCATTTGGTGGAGAGAGGATTATGGTGTGTGGTTGTTTTTCAGGGGTTGGGCTTGGCCCCTTAGTTCCAGTGAAGGGAACTCTTAAAGTGGAATTCCACCCAAAAGTAGAACTTCCACTTTAAGGGGAGGTGACCCCCTGACATGTCATGTTTTCACAGGGTCCCAGGTCCACTTCCTCTCTTGGTGCCCTGGAACCAGAAGGAAGTTCACCTCCTCTTCCCCCTTCTTGGCGATCTTCTGGAACACGTTACAGGTCCCAGATGATACGCCGGCCATTCACAGAGCGCAGCGCGAGTCGCGCATGCGCATTGCGCGCCCGGCTTTGAAGCCAAAGCCGGGTGCACATGCCTGTGATGTCGGCACCATAGAGGAGGAGGGGGATAGGAGCGTGGCTGCATCGCTGGAGTGAAGGACAGGTAAGTGTCCGATTATTAAAAGTCAGCAGCTACACTTTTTGTAGCTGCTGACTTTTAATAAGGTAGAACTCTGCTTTATGGCGTCAGCATACCAAGATATTTTGGACAATTTCATGCTCCCAAATTTGCGGGAACAGTTTGGGGATGGCCCCTTCTTGTTCCAACATGACTGCGCACCACTGCACAAAGCAAGGTCCATAAAGACACGAATGAGTGAGTTTGGGGTGGAGGAACTTGATTGGCCTGCACCTCAACCCGATAGAACACCTTTAGGATGAATTAGAGCGGAGACTGCGAGCCAAGCCTTCTCATCCCACATTTATTTATTTCAGGTACTTATATAGTGCCGTCAATTTATGCAGCGCTTTACATATACATTGTACATTCACATCAGCAGTGCCTCATCTCACAAATGCGCTTCTAGAAGAATGGTCAAACATTCCCATAGACACTCCTAAACCTTGTGGACAGCCTTCCCAGAAGAGTTGAAGCTGTTATAGCTGCAAAGGGTGGGCCAACTCAAGGCAGGCGTCCCAATACTTTTGGTAATATAGTTTAGCTTCCTGAAAACATCACAGCCCGCTGCCTCAGTACTCTCAAAAGTCCTCTTGGGAGGAGTTATGCAAATATAAAAAGTCCTTGATGGGTGGATGTCAGTCTAGAGTAGTGGGCGTTCCTAGGCGGGTTGTATTTGTATGCAGACCACCTTGGGTAACACCCACATGTGATGCTGAGCCTTCATGATTAAAATCACAGAAATGTAATAAATTAAATAAATAAGTGAAAGGGGTGGGCCAGGCACATTCAGGGTGAGGAGGAAAGAGCCTGATGATGCTGGACCTCCACCAACCAGGAGAAGAGGCGGCTCTATCTGACTTGCTGCAGCTTCTAATGCACATTGTGAGAAGCTCACAGTGTGCAGTGAAATCAGAGGAAGCCATTTCAGTCCAGGAGAGGAGCCGGCACAACTGTGCAAGACTGAAGGTGAAACCGGAGGTCACATTAAGGTTATATTATACTTTAATACTCAAATCTAAATTGTACTTTAACTTGAAGATTGCTCTTATAATGCTGGACGTGAATAGTGAGTATTTGAGAGGCCCTGTCCATAGAGGATGTGGTATATTCACTGGCATAGCTCCCCCCTGAGGTTTTGGGTTTTCATGCCCCAGCATGTACATCCCACCTCCATCTAACATGGCTCAATTTCCAGATGTTCAATCAGATGGATCCAACCCTTCTAGAGGTCCGGTGTATACCCTCTGCGGCCTGTGGGTGGCGTGCTCGCTCTCACCTGCTGTGAAGTTGAACACGTAATGATCTTTGATGTCCTCATCCTCCGCATACTGGGAGAGGTGAACACTGGAGCTCTGGATTCCCTCCTTCCTACCATCCGGGAGAAACATGTAACCTAGAGTAAAACTGGAACATAACAGAGATAATTAGTAATAATAAGAGATGATAATTGGGTTCCTGACAATTGGCTGATCAATCGCATTCCAAACTGGTTCAAATTTACCCATAAAGACAGGCCAGCAAATACAGAGTAGGCCTCACCATGTGCTAGCCGTGGTGAAGAGAAAGGAGTAGAGAAGCTTGATAAATTTCCTTTCTGGCTGGAAATTAAGTGATGCGCTAGAGAGGAGTAAAAGAGCGATAATCTGCAAGTTCTGGGATAGAGAGAGAACTGTAGAAGAAATGGTCAGCAAGTTGAGTGCTGGAGAGTTGTGAGGAGTAACAGTCTGCAGAGGGACGGTCTGCAGTGCAGTGTGCATATACAGGACTGTATATGGAAAAGAAGAAAAGAGGCGCCTCTAAGTGCAGACTTTAAAAACAGTTTATTAAAACCAACAATTGGCAACTCACATGAGACAGAAGATAAAAGCACATGAGCCGGTCCTCAAAGGGGTAACATCAGTGAGACGTCCATAGGCCAGGATTCATAGCACCATCATGAACTGTAGCAAGCGTCCCTGTGAGTTGGTAACCGGCCGGAGACAGGGGAATCTTGAAATGAGGCTTGGTTCCGTGGCAGCTAGAGTCCCAGGATGATGACGTCACTGGACAGCGACGCGTTATCCGAGCTGGCGTGCTGCGATATGATAGATAAAACATGGATACAAATTTATATAACCAACAGAAATGTATCTAGTATAAAAACAGAGATTCTGGTAATTTTATAGGTCAGCAACCGCCATCAATGAAAAAGGTTTACAATGTAAAACCCTACCTACTGAGTGTTATATCAGGCAAGATGTGTGCTAGTGTGCGGTAACTTAATACACCACAATGAAAAAAAAAAAAAAAATTATTATTATTAATTAATTAACACACTACAGGGGGTCTAGAGTGCAAAACCCTACCTACTGAGTATTATGTCAGGCAAAAATTGTGCCTGTAAGCGGTAATATAATGCACCACAATATATGTGTATATATACACACACATACATATAAAATAAATAAATACATAAATAAAAAAAATAAACACACTACAGGGGGTCTGAAAAAAAAAAAAAGGGAGAAAGTTAAATTACAGTTAAAGAATGGTTGACACCTCAATAGCTACATTAAGGCCACCCGGCGAGAGCACGTCTAGGTTATAGATCCAGAACGTTTCCCTAGCACACAATTTTTTGAAACGTTCTGCGGCAGAGAGATGTGAGGGTATCTGCTCTATAACCCAGACCTGCAATCCCACGGTGGATTTTTTGTGGACCTCCGCAAAGTGTCGTGGGACACTGTGTGGATCTATTCCCTCTTCAATGTACCTACGATGCTGTCCGAACCTCTGTCTAAGTGTCTGGATAGTGCGCCCTACATATAGCAGACCACAGGGGCAGGTAAGGCCATAAACAACAAATTCAGAAGAACAATTGTAGAATTTGTCTAATTTGTATGTTTTTCCCTTACAGCAAAAAGATTTTTTACCATGTTGAACAAATTTACACGTCTTGCATAGGGCTTTGCCACACCGATACATGCCAACCAAGGGTATTAATACTGGCATAGAGGAAACAGCCTTAGTGGTTTTAAGTTTGCTAGGGGCGATCTTGTTCTTTAGATTAGGGGCCCTTCGGTAAGTCACTCAGTCAGGTAAAATGGTATTGAGATGCGGGTCTTGCTGTAAGATGCTCCAATGGCTGGACAAAATATGTTCCATCTTTCTAAATTGAGTGTGGAACGTAGTAGTAAACCTGAGAGAGTGGTCTCCCACTTCCTTCGCTGATTTGGGGGGTTTCCCTTTACGATAGTATTCAAAGGCTTGTCGCTTCCTTCACCCTCTGGTGAGGGAGTCCAAATGATGATGCAAGGTGTGAGTTAAATCTTTCTACCTTGTATAAAACAGGTCGGTAACCTCGTAGAATGTCGTTCTGGGCGTAGAGTTATGGTAAAATGGACTGACTCACTGAATGGCTTCCCGGGGATTAGATTTCTTGTTCTAGCGGGGATCGTTTGAATTTTGGTGATTCCGACAAAGGAGATACGGTCATAATTATGGGAACCAACCG
>BLSH010380487.1:603370-614218 GCA_018402905.1 Glandirana rugosa
TCTCTTTGAATAGTGGACAGTTTGCTGGTTCTGACTTCACAAATACTGCATGTAATCTCATCCCTCTAATTCTTTCATTAGATGGGAAATGGAACTTAGTTGTGGAACGAGGGTGATATATGGGACCACACAGGGAGAATTAAATCCTAATTGAGACAATTAACTTCACTGACGTCAAAGAAGTAGAAGAAAGAATCCGATCCGAGCCGACAACTGGAAGTCCTGAAAGTCTGAATGTCGGCTGATTTCTACTTACTGTCTTGTAGTGTGAGGAATGCTGACCACGTTCAGATGAACGCATTCTCCCGTCTATGGGGCAAACATCAGAGAGAACCAAGTCACCATTACAATATAGAATTCTTCCTGTACATTGTATCAGGGCAGATCAGTGGTTGGGACGGCGTCATCTCTCACTTTATCCACCCATTTCCATAAATTTGTGTCATTTGTCACTTTACACTTCCATGGTCCTCAATCTGTATCATTTCTCATGTTATCTACTTATGTCTGTCTGTCTACGTCATCCATTATTCTGTCTATCCATGTCCCTCAGTCTGTGTCATCTGTCACTTTATCCATGTGCGTCAGTTTGTGTCATCCATCCATCATCCATCTGTTTATCCAGGACGGTCTTCCTGGATCATCAATCATTCTATCCATCCATGTCTGTCAGTCTTTGTCATCTGTGATTCCACCTTTTGATGTCTGGCACTCAGTCCATTCAGATTATTCAGAATGTGTCATCTGTCGCTTTGTCTATCTATGTCTCTCAGCTTGTATCATCAGGGGTCCCCAAACTGCAGCCCAGGAGCTGGATGTGGCCATTTCCATGCCTTTATCTGGCCCTTGGGCACCATTCCTTCCTTTGATATAGGGCACCTTCCTTACATTGACACCAAAGATGGGGCACTACTCCTCCCACTGACACCAATGATGGGGCACTATTCCTTCCACTGACACCAATGATGGGGCACCATTCCTTCCACTGACTCCAATGATGGGGCACCATTCCTTCCACTGAAACCAATGATGGGGCACGATTCCTCCCACTGACACCAATGATGGGGCACTATTCCTCTCATTCACACTAATGATGGGGCACTATTCCTCCCACTAACACCAATGAGGGGGCACTATTCCTCCCACTGATGCCAATGACGGGGTACTATTCCTTCCACTGACTCCAATGATGTGGCACTATTCCTCCCACTGACACCAATGATGGGGCACTATTCCTCTCACTGATGCCAATGATGGGGCACTATTCCTTCCACTGACTCCAATGATGGGGGCACTATTCCTCTCACTGACACCAATTATGTGGCACTATTCCTCCCACTGACACCAATGATGGGACACTATTCCTCCCACTGACACCAATGATGGGGCACTATTCCTCCCACTGACACCAATGATGAGGCACTATTCCTCCCACTGACACCAATGATGGGGCACTATTCCTCCCACTGACACCAATGATGGGGCACTATTCCTCTCAGTGACTCCAATTACGTGACCCCAATGATGTATTTTTTGTAAAAACTGGCCCTTTGTTTTGAAAGTTTGGAGACTCCTGGTCTATTATTTTACCCAACTGTGTCAGACAGTCTCTGTCATATGTCACTCTGTCCATTCATATCTCTAGGTTTGTGTCATCTGTCACTTTATCCACCCATGGGTCTCAATTTGTATCAAATGTCATTCTTCCCACCCATGTCCATAGCTTTGTGTCATTTGTCACTTCATCCATGCCTCTCTTTCTGTGTCAGTCTCACTCATGCTATTCCACATACCTCAAACACCATCAGAAACATGACATATCGCTGAAATTCTGCCCAATTCCTCAGACCTATAAAATTAAGAACATCATTAGCAATGCTAGGAAATATCTCATCTAGTGTGCCACCTATACTATGCATGGCTTGCCCAGTATGTAAAATATTAAAGGATAATTCCACTCCAAATTAATATTGCATGGATTACTTTTTATATTTTTGAGGGTCCTCAATGGCCATACCAACCCAACAAAACGTTATTATCCAAAATGTTGTCCATTTTATAGTGTCACTATAATCTCTATAATATAATCTATATAATATGCAATAAAGCAATTGAGAGTGAGAGTGATAGTTTATGATGTTATGTATATATATATGAAGATACAAGTTACTGCAGGAAATCTCCCCATTGTGGGAGGGGCAGAGACACAAACTACTGCAGGAAATCTCCCCATTGTGGGAGGGGCAGAGACACAAACTACTGCAGGAAATCTCACCATTGTGGGAGGGGCAGAGACACAAACTACTGCAGGAAATCTCCCCATTGTGGGAGGGGCAGAGACACAAACTCCTGCAGGGAAATCTCCCCATTGTGGGAGGAGCAGAGACACAAACTACTGCAGGGAAATCTCCCCATTGTGGGAGGGGCAGAGACACAAACTCCTGCAGGGAAATCTCCCCATTGTGGGAGGGGCAGAGACACAAAATACTGCAAGGAAATCTCATCATTGTGGGAGGGACAGAGATACAAACTATCAGAAATGTCACTAATAAACTGAATTTCAAAGAATTATGTGAAAATTCTTTTGCAGGCAGAGCATACTCACCGTATGAACGATTGCGAAGTCCTTCCATTTTAAATGTCTTCATCTCCTGGCCTTTGATCTCCACATTTATATCATAGTCGCCCCACTGCTCAAACCGAAAATGTTCATTTCTAGATCTGGAGGAGAATTTCTTTATAAACTTGTTTCTTTGTCTTCAGTGGACTGGATAAAGATTACAATATTTTTCTCTTTTTCTTCGTATCGATGTCTATGTCCCTGTTAGAGAAACTTTTCTTGACTTCCTGTCTCATGACACTAGGCAAACTTTATTGCTCCTTCCTGTGGTTATTTATTCCAAGAACACTTAGGGGTCGATTTCTATAAAGATTTGATAGGCAGATGCCTCTGCATTCACAGAGCCTTTGCGAACACTCCCCATAAATGTTTCTAATATGTATATTTCATATGATCATTAGCTCCATCTAGTGGCATCTTTGTAGTTGTTTTCCCGACTGCATTATTTCAGGAAAATAGCACACTATGCCCACTAGATGGAAGACGACGATCACAGGAAATAAAACATATTAGACACATGCAGGAATTATTCACAACAGCTGTGCTAATGCAATTTTTTTATAAATACACCCCCATTTTTTTTATTTTTATTACCACTTCAGTTGGGAGCCACATCAGCGTGACTTCAATTAAAGTGTACGTAAACCATAAAAAATAGCTCCTTTTATTTGTTCTCTTTTGTTCTGCTAAATATAAAATTTAAAGCATTTTGGTACATCCGTGCCAAAAAAAAATACCCGCTGACCCTGTCAGAAATAATTTTTAATGACACCTTCCTGTGCTACACTCTTATCTTATCGCTAGCTATCTTGGTGGATTATAGGACACCCCCTCTCTATTATAGAGAAGAGAATAGGGGTAGGTGTTCTGTAGTCCTAACACACATCTTGTTATAGGATATTTCTTGCAATGAGTGTTATCACTCCAGGACAGGAAGGGTATTACTGGCAGGATCAACGGGTGAAATTAAAAGAAAAACCCTACAAAAAAAATCCTGCACAACACTGCCGTACACAGGCCATTCTTTGGGTGATTATATGAGCGCGCTTACCTCAATATCGCTGGGAAACGATTTATGTCCTCCAGGGCCATGCTGTGTGCGATAGCACTGGGGTGCAGCCCAGATTCAAAGTCAAAAAGCTTGAATTTGGGAGTCCAGCTGCAGAGATAAAAAAAAAACATAATTTTGGAAAGGGGTGAGTCTTCTGTATTTAAATCTGAACCCCAGGTACAAAAACTTTTACATAAATATATTTCTTCACCACTTCAGCCCTGGAAGGATTTACCCCCTTCATGACCACTCAATTTCTTTGCAATACGGCACTGCGTTACTTTAACTGACAATTGCGCGGTCATGCAGCATTGTACCCAAACAAAATTGATGTCCTTTTTCCCCACAAATTCAGCTTTCTTTTGGTGGTTTTTGATCACCTCTGCGGTTTTCATTTTTTGTGCTATAAACAAAAAAAGACCGACAATTTTGAAAAAAAAGCCCAATTTTTTTTACTTTCTGCTATAAAACATATCCAATAAAAAAAATTTAAAAAATTGAATTTCTTCATCAATTTAGGCCAATAGTGTATGCACTTTTTGGGGACCAATGACATTATTACAGTGATCAGTGTTAAAAATAATGCACTGTCACTGTATAAATGACACTGGCAAAGAAAGGGTTAACATCATGGGCAATCAAAGAGTTAAATGTGTTTCCTCAGTGTGCTTACTAACTGTGTGGGGGATGGACTCTGTCTCGGACCCCCGTCCTCAACAGGATTATGTCCACTGTATATAAGCTTCCTTGCCCGGTACCAGCACTATCCATGACCCCTTAGCTCTCCCATTCACTTGTCGAGACAGCAGTGTAGGGAAGCAAGACTGTTTATTCAAACACATGTACAGAGAGATATACACTCAGAGGACAATCCCCCCCTCCTTTGCATAATGACACAGGGCGGGGTAACCAAAAGACACACAGGTGTATTCAAACTTCTCATCAGTAGACTGTCTTATCAGCAGGGAGGGCTGTTGTAGGTATTCCCCCCTCCCTCCTCCCTGCCCCCCCCGGTCTACATGCTGGGAACATAAATACATCCCATAATAAGTTGCTCCCAAGGCAGATGGAAACAATAGAACAATGGGATACAGCCACTTAGTAAACACATAACAACCCCCACCCCACCTCAACGATGTAGCAGTCTGAAAGGTGAAATCGTCCATCTTCATACATTTCCTAAAGGATATTGCTCACAAACATTAATGTCCCAAGTGAAAGAACCCCTTCCTTCTTTTAACCCAAATCACACATATAGAACCCTGGATAACACAGGTAAAGCAAAATGCTGAGTCCAGTGTGGTTGTACGGTGAGTCTAGTTAGGTCAGCTTGCATCGCGGGGTGCCTCCCCCCCCCCATATAAATAAATTGTCATAATAGTGGGCAGACGAGCTATGCACGCCATCTGCACGCCATGCATTATGGGGCGCTCCACGGTGGCGAAGTCAGCCCTTAATGTTGTAGGTTGTTCGGGGGGGGGAGGAGGGGAGAACAAACGGACCAAAAAACAGAAGTTCGGCCCGAACTTATTCTCGGGCTGAACCGTACACCCATCCTTATTCCTGATTTTCAGGAAGCACAGATCTCTCTGTTCTTGCCTGACAGAATGACGGTCTGCTTTGTTTACATCAGCAGACCGCCATTCTGTCATTCCATGGAGCGATCACTGGTAACCGGTGTTCTATCAAATAGTGCTCTCCGTCGAAAAATGCCCCCAATGGTTCTGCGCATGCGCAGTAACAAACATCACTCCAGCTGATATGTTGACGACGTAAACACAGTGCATGCGCAGTTTGTTAGACGGGGGACAGTATTCAACGGCCACTATTCAAAGCTAAACAAACAGCAGAGGGAGACCGCACTTGTCACATTCTTCCTCGCTGTTGCGGGCGGCTTTTCTGTGTGCTTAAGGGCGGGTTTTGTCTGTGTTGCAGGACGCGTTTGGTGTGTGTTGCAACCCGCCCTTGGACACAGCCAAACCCTGCCATTCAACACACCAAATCCATCCCGCAACAGACAAAACCCGCCCTTCAGCACACATGTAGCGCCCCCATACTGTAGGAGTTTTTTTCTAGCAGGGTTTGCTAGGTGAGGTAAAATTTAGTTAGGCCTGAGGGTGAGAGCAGGCCTGAATGTTTTTGATCTGGAGGAGCGGCTCAGGGAGGATTGGGTGGACTTAACAGATGAGGTCACCCGAACCTCCAACTTCTTTCTAGAAACCTGGGAAGGTTTCTGGTCAGAGAGCTGGGAGATAGGTGGAGCCATCTGGAGTGTTCTAGGGAGCCCTGACCAATCCCCAAGCAGGATTGGCAGGGGGCAGGTCTCCTTAAATACTCTGAGTCAGTCCAATCTGGGAGGAGAAGTGTCGGGTGGAAGTCTGGAGATGTAGCAGAGGTGCTGTGGAGGCCCCTACCCAGGAGGTCGCCCCCACTCTGGGGAGGGGGGTGACCTTGGGGCCTGGGGGTTCGGGTGGAGCCAGGAAGGAGGGGGATTCATGGAGCCACACAGGAGGAACAGTAGAACAGCGGAGGTGCTACAGGAGGAGAGGGAGACGTTAATGTGATCTACTGGTGCGGTGAGTGACGGTCCCTAGGACTGGAGGAAAAAGTGCTGGAGGAGGCTGGGAGAGGAATGGTGGACAGTCTGTGGGAGCCTTAGGAGCCAGTCAAGGGAAAGGAGAGTCACTACCAGAGAGCAAGTTGATGAGACCTGGAAGAGGATGGGCTGGGAGTTGTAGTCTGTCAAAGGCCCGGCTAGCACTCAAGTACTTTGCTACACATTCGTGGCCTGTAATGGGTGGTCCTGAAGTCCTGCTAATGCAGAGTAGGCCTCACCATGTGCTAGCCGCGGTGAAGAGAAAGGTATAGGGAAGCCTGATAAATTTCCCTTCAGGCTGGAAACTAAGTGATGTGCTGGAGAGAAGCAAAGAAGTGTAAAGCTTCAAGTTCTGTGCTAGAGAGAGAACTGTAAGAGAAACGGTCAGCAAGTGAAGTGCTGGACAGTTGTGAGGAGTAACAGTCTGCAGAGGGACGGTCTGCAGTGAAGTGTGCATATACAGGAGTGTATATGGAGTTCGTCTATTATAATTCTTTGGGCATCCCACAGTCATCTCTTATCCCCATCCAAGTTATTTCCCCTAAATAAAACAACAAAAACAAGAGCCGGCCTGGTCAGATGTGTGAGATATGGCGGGATTGAGGGCAGCTATAAGGTGAACCACAACTACCAGCCCGCAGCATCTACGCAGAATGTGCCAAGTACGGTCTCCCTCCACTGTCTGTATAGCTTTGAATTGTGCCCATTAAATACTGTCTACCGTGCAATGATCTGCACATGCACTGTGTTTACGTCACGACAGCTCATCAACATATTAGCTGGAGTGAAGTTTGTCACTGCGCATGCGCAGACCCATTGGAGGCATTTTTGGACAGGAGTCATTTCTCGATAGAACACGCCGGGCCCGCTGTAGATAAGATAAATAATAGATAAAGACAGATCGATAATAAACAACAAAGAACGCCCACATAGTGTATGTCTGATGTCACCACGCACGCCGAGGCTTTCAACCATTGGTGTGCGCTGCCTATTACATTACAGTGTGCACCCCAGAGCACAAACCCACACGTGTGTATATCAGTAGAACAGGAGGCAGTGTCAGTAGAGCAGAGATTGGTGTCACTAGGGCAGTCGACGGTGTCAGTGGTTTTTATTTTTATTATTTTTTACAAATTTTTTTTGTTTAAGAAAAAAATGTTTAGGAGCCGTGTTGGGGGGCTTTGGTGAAATATTGAGGGTCTAAACATAGAGAAAGGGACTGAGGACAGAGCTTCCCCAGTCCTTTTCTCTGCAGCCTTAGCTGCAGTGAACAGTGACTCAATGGGAGGTGCTCTATGCTGAGCGGCTTCCTGTTCATTCACAAACTGAAGCATAGTAAACATAGTTTATCGTTACAGATCACAGCAATCGTTACAGATCACTAACTGTGTTCATTCATCCATCCTGAATCATCCCCCGCAGCAGCAGGTGGGGGAGGAGAGGAGAGGAAGCTGGTAGCACTGGGAGGGGAGGAGACAGGGAGACAGGAAACAGGGGGAATCAGCGTTGCACAGGGTGATTAGGGTGTGCCCAGGCACACCTGGCACACCCTTTGCGCATGCCTATGCTTTCAACATATGTGGATCGGTTCCCGGGAACTTAAATAAACAGATTTACAGTATTGCACTATGTAGGCGTTCTTTATCCAATCCCCATGGTTATTGTGGTGGAGCGATCCTCATCAAGCAGCCATAACATTGTCCTCATCACCATGACAGGGGAGAAGGATTGATCTTTTTTTCTCTTGGGCTCGTGAACAGCGCTTTTTAGACTCTTATAATTTGGAGTCTAAGGTTTCCAGTAAGGAGGCAATCTATATATTCCGGTGGAGGTTCACCTGGGTTGTATTTCTTTGCTGTATTCACTCATATTGGATAAATATCACGTGAATTTGTGATTTTGGATCACCGTTTTGTCACCATGAAGAATTGAATGAACTGTTTACCATATACTGTATACTCTATAAATATATTTTATCTTTCAGCGCCGCAATTTTTGGATTTTATTTCACAATTGGTCCTATTGTGTTACTGTCAGCAGCTTCCTTTGTTTCTACCTGTGCAATAATATTTCTTATATGCTATTGATTTTTACATGTCATGCGACTTGTGCTCTCAAAGTCGGAGCGCTTGCTGCACCAGTGTGACCCGGGCCTTAAAGTGATACTAAAGGTTCTTTTTTTTTTTTTTAAATAACAAACATGTCATACTTACCTCCTCTGTGCAGTGGTTTTGCTCAGAGTGGCCCTGATCCTCCTCTACTGGGGTCCCTCAGCGGGGCTCCTGGCCCCTCCTCTTCTCCAACTGTCCCCTAAAAGAAGCGCCTTCCCTGGGGGGCAGCCATGCAGGCGCGCTCCCGAGTCCTGTTGTTGCGTCCATCGACACAGATAACAGGACTTGGCTCCGCCCCCTGGCTCGCGCGTCACTGGACTTGATTGACAGCAGCGGGAGCCAATGCTACCTCTGCTACCAATCTAGCCAATGAGGACGGGAGCCAGCGGCTGGAGCTGCTAGGCTCATTGCCGGCGTGGGAACGATCGGGGTCAGGGCTCTGGGGGGCTGCTGTAGTAGAAAAGGTTTTTCACCTTAAGACTTTACAACCGCTTTAAAGAGGTTGTAAACCTCCAAAAAAAAAACCCTGCAAGACAAAGGCATAATGAGCTAGTATGCATCATTATGAAATACTTGCCTTACAACGATGCCCTGTAGCGACGCCCGCACACCGCTGACACGGCCGACATCTTTTCCGGGGTCACTTCCGGCTAGGGTTGCCACATCATCCCTTTAATCCAGGACACATATGAATTACACAGGTTGTTCTGAGGCTGATTTAATGCAGATGAGGCACCAAGTGAGTTTAATTACCACCTTAATCAGCCACAGAACCTGTGTAATTCATATGTGGATTAAAGGGATGATGTGGCAACCCTAGCTCCAGCGCTGTGATTGGCCGGAGCTGCGATGATGTCACTCCTGTGCATGCGTCTCGGAACAGGGCCCTGAATAAACTGCATCAACGTGCCTTCCGTTCAGTGCGCATGCGCCCATGACGTCGGGGGCAGCATATATAGTAAATATCTCCTAAACGGTGCAAGTTTTGTAGATATTTACAGTACCTACAGGTAAGCCTTACTATAGACTTACCTGTAGGTACAATTAAAGAGGAAGACTTTACTTCCTCTCTAAGCGGCAGGCAGCTTCTATTTTCCCAACCATCTGTTTTAATGGACCAAAAAAAAAAAAAAATTGAATTGTGATCCCCTCCTCCTTTTATTTGGCTAATAGAAAATATCACCACACCACTGGCTCCTACCCTGATCTGCAAGTTCATCTAAGCACCTCCCATTTCCTGCCCTGACAGAGCAGCCACGCCCACTACAAGCCTGATTTCAACTTTCAGCTGACATATGGAAACTCAATATAAAGACAGATTGTAATTGCATTGGCCAAATTAAAAAAAAAAACAACAGAATGACTAAATGGGTGTTGTATATGTTTTTTGTTTTTTTAAATATGAGAAAGACGGTTTTATCTTACAGAAGTGAGAATTTCACATGAATGGTCTGCGTCTTGTCTTTGCTGTCACGGTATTGGAATGGCCCCTTTCTGTAAGAGACATCACAAGGTGATTAACGAAGAATAGAAAGCAATCATACTCTGATAAAAATGTAAGGATTGTACTTCTACATAACTAAAGAATTGCTAAAATGTATCTAAACCAAAGAGCTAAAATGTAACATATTGCATATGCAGTCCTTAAAGCAGTAGTAAACCGCAGTCCATGGAGAAAAACTTCCCTGCAAGGCAATGTCATAATGAGCTAATATGCATCGCATACTAGCACATTATGAGAGACTTACCTTAGAATGAAGCCCTCCAGTGCAGTGCTGTCACAGCTGAGAGGGCATTCATCTTCCCCCGGTTTTCATTCCGGGTTCGCATCCTACGTGATTGGCCAGGGGTGCGATGACATCATTTGCGGCACAGGCTCTGAAGGTCCGGCACTGTATCATGTACATGTATACATTCAGCGCATGTGCCAGTAATGTCACCAGCTGCATGCACACTGAATATCTCCTAAACTGTACAAGTTTAGGAGATATTGACAGTACCTACAGGCAAGTCTTACTATAGGCTTGATTGTACAGGGTGGGCCATTTATATGGATACACCTTAATAAAATGGGAATGGTTGGTGATATTAACTTCCTGTTTGTGGCACATTAGTATATGTGAGGGGGGAAACTACATATGTACATGTACTATGTCACGGCCTGGAAGTCTCGGACACGGCGTTTACTACAGTAGCGTGGGGACCGGTTAGTGCATCCTACGCTTGGGCCTTACTTTTGGCCCCCTTCTACTTACGGGAGAGTCGACACTGTCGTGACGTGACCTCCCGAAGTAAGATTCCATTCAGAGAGTATTACACGATCATACGCTACGTATAATCGAGTAATACTGTAACGGAACGTCCCTTCAAAAAGAGGTACCTGACGCCAAATGATGACGAAATTCCTGACGTATACGTTATACAATGTAAAATCGAGAAACCAAATCTATGTAAAATCGTTAAGAAATCA
>BLSH010380487.1:623982-638204 GCA_018402905.1 Glandirana rugosa
TGTTCTCTGTCAGTCTCTGACGCCTGTATCTTGTCCTCTACTAGTCTGTGACGTCTGTATCATGTCCTCTAGCAGTCTCTGACGTCTGTATGATGTCCTCTAGCAGTCTCTGACGTCTGTATGATGTCCTCTACCTATCTCTGACGTCTGTATCATGTCCTCTACCAGACTCTGACACCTGTACCGTGTGCTCTGCTAGTCTCTGAAGTATGTATCGGGTTCTCCTATTCCTGGATCACCCGTTGGGGGCTAGGCTAGGGACTAAGGTCCTCCCCCGTTAACGGGGGGGAACGGGGATAAGTCTCTGACGATCTCCTGTAGTATGTCTGCAGTCTCTGACGATCTCCTGTACTATGTCTGCAGTGTCTGATCATCTCCTGTTCTATGTCCGCAGTCTCTGACTGTCTCTTGTACTATGTCCGCAGTGTCTGACCGTCTCCTGTACTATGTCCGCAGTCTCTGACCATCTCCTGTACTATGTCTGCAGTCTCTGACCGTGATAATGTGATAATGTCAAAAAGCGGCATAGTATGGGTGACCTTAAAATGATGCCCCCCCCTGAAAAAATTTCTGCGGACACCCATGTCAGTAGACCCCTAATGTTCCTCTTGGGAGGAGATATGCAAATATCAAAATGTCTTGATGGGTGGATGTCAGTCATCATGCAAACCGCCCTATGTAATGTCCTTATTTTTTACATACATTTATTTTTTTCTTATTTTTTTGCACTTACTTGAAAATCGCCAACGCCATCCACTCTCAAAAAAAGCCAAGCTTCGCACTTTTTGTTCTGTCTCCGAGCGATGCGACATATTAGGAAGCTCTTGTCTACTTTGGATACCGCCATGAAGTACACAGAATCTATAAACTGTAACAAGAAAAGAGATGGTGTGGCCACTACGACACACATTGCCTTCACGCAACATATTTTAAAGGGATGATTTGCCCAAAAATAAAAATTAAGATATGGGTAAATATGGCTTATGTGCTGCGCCCCCTGGCTTTGCTGTGTGCCAGGGGTTCCTGGCAGGGACAGTAGAGCCCAAAAGGAAGAGTGAAAATAATGTTGGAGGGGAGGGGGCAAAGCCAGGAACCTAGGTGCAGAAATGTGTCAGCAAAAATCCCTGATATCTGCAGTCCGTGAGGGGGTAGTACCAACCCAAAACTGAAATATTGGGCATGTGGCCCCTTTAAAGGGACCTTGTATAGCTGCAGATAGGTGGTGACTTCTTGAGTGTTTCTCTACTTCCATGGCTGTGAAATTGACCTGACGGAAGTGAGCATGTGAAATTACTATGTAGGAGGATCCATTTCGCAGGGCGCCACTGCCCTGGTGGCAAGAGGGAACCATACTATATGTGTCACCACCCACCACAGTAAAATGAATAAGCGTGTGAGCTGACAACCTCGTATAGCCATTGAACAGATCATTCCATTGGGCCTCACACCGCAAGGACAGCACCTCCTCTCCAGCCGTGACATTGGTCTTTCCTACTTGCACTAGACTACAGAGTCAGTTTGAAGTTGCAGAACACTTGCTATCCTCCACCAGTTCTCCAGCACAGCACACTTGTCTTGCTCCATTCATGGAAGCAAACATGGAAGAGGATTGCAGGGCTTGGCATCTTCCATGGTCCAGGCCTTGTCCCCAGGAAAGCTCTGTACCGCAGCGGCTCTAAAATAGGGACCCACCACTGAAAAGTGCAGAACAAGGCAAACTCCATAATACCCTTCCAACTGGAACCTTCCCAAACAAGCCACCACCATCCCTGTCCTGAATTGGCTTCTCTTCTATTCATCTATTTATCACATGTATTTGTCCATCACTATTACTCATTTATACTTCGTTCCCCTTTTTGCAGACACTGTGAAGGCTCACATGAACTTGTCTTCATTAGGTGACCAGACTTTGCAGAAAAAGTGAACTTCTGGCTACAATTCATGAAATTGGTACATGGCAGGTATTCAGCTCCACGTCAAGGATGTCTTCTATACAATCCCCACTCACTATAAATTACTTCTCAGTAAACAATTACATTGAAATACTGGCGAAATCAACTTCCATTATGAGAGTGACTTTCCCATTATAACGTTAACTCCCACTGAATTATTGAGCAATATATTACCATGAATTGCAGTAGTGGTGTTGGCTGCGATAATGGTGTTGGCTGTCACCATGGTGTTGGCTGTGACCATGGCGTTGGCTGTGACCATGGCGTTGGCTGTGACCATGGTGTTGGCTGTCACCATGGTATTGGCTGTCACCATGGTGTTGGCTGTGACCATGGTGTTGGCTGTGACTATGGTGTTGGCTGTCACCATGGTGTTGGCTGTCACCATGGTATTGGCTGTCACCATGGTATTGGCTGTGACCATGGTGTTGGCTGTCACCATGGTGTTGGTGTTGGCTGGGACAATGGTGTACGTTCCTTCAGCTCAACACTCCCCTTGCATTTGGCAAACAGTTCTCCACCTTTCTCAAGAGAGCTACACCCCAGGGAACACTCCACTATATACCTTCACGAGAGAAGTGACCTTTCTTCTCGCTGACGCATCACTGCATGCATTTAACCCCACTGTTACTGGGCATTAAGACACACATAAATACAGTAACTACAACTGCCAACAACCACCCCAACCCTAGTACACCCAGACAGAGGATAGCAGATTCCACCTGAGGCTTTTCACACACAAGTGATTTACATTGCAATAGGTTCCTTTAACCACTTAAGTGCCAGTCTGTAATAGCCCTTCGTTTCCACATCATTTCTCAGTTTTCAGTACTGTGATAGTTTGACTGACAACTATCATGCCACACTAAGTTTTTTTTTAGACAGATAGAGCTTTCATTTAGTAATATTTAATAACTGTTTTTTATTATTATTTTTACTATAAAAAGGGAAAAAAAGAGCAAAAGTTTAAAAAAATTATTTCCGTTAATTTCTGGTAAAAAAAAAAAAATCCAGAATCTTATGAAAACCCCCAAATGATCTTTCATCAGCATTGTACATAGGGATTAGCAATGTAAATAGTACTTAGTCCCTCGGATTGGCTGGGCACAGAGTTAAGCCTTGTACACACGAACCAATGGTTGGTCAACCGAACATCCAACTTTCGTACAAATTGGGCGATGGCAGTTGTGTCTAGTGCACTGACATGAGTCAAGTAATCGGCCAACAAAGCCGAACGTAGTGAGGTGTTAAGAGCGTATAACGAAGAATTTCAGTTGAATGTGATTTGTGAATTACGAACACAGGTTACACGACGAACACTTCCTGGATTCCGAGCATCCGTGTTTGCACTTCTAACTTTTTGTTGGCCAACTCCTGTACACACGAGCCAATAATTGGCCAATGCCTTGTTGGCCAACACAAGTTTTCTAGTCTTGTCGTCCAACTTCGGTTGGACGATGATTGGAAATCAGCTGTAGAATCGTGCGTACACGCGATCGGATTTTCGGGCAACAAGCTGTTGGATGACCGTTGTGGACCAATAATCGGACTGTGTGTACGGGCCTTTAGTCTAATGATTACTGGAAACACAGCGATCGGCAACCCGAAGGCTATTTATCCAGTACGGTTCATAAACAGCACTGGGTAAGGCTATTTATGCCTCTAGAAAGCCTGAAGGTGACCTTTAGATTTTGGGTCTCTTTATGTGGTTAGGATGTGAAAAAGTCTCACACATGTGGTATTGCCACACTCAGCAGGAGTAGCAGATTGGTCCGGTGCGTCCCTGCTCTCCATTTCAGGGACGACTCAGTCCCAAATTTTTGCCTGAATTCGGACCTGAAACGGAGCCATAGATGCACAGGATCGTTGAGCAATCCGTTCTGCGGCCACCCTGGAGATGTGTGAACATTGAGAGCTGATAACACTTTCCTGTTATGCAAATTGGATGCGGGGAAACTCAGGGCAAATAGGGCAGCTGCCCAGGGCCCAATCATTGTTGGGGGCCCAAAGCAGCTGCCAATTGAGCCCACGCTGCCCTCAGGAGTTCTGCAAATTGTTGGCTGCTCACTACTGTCACTTGTAAATACAGAAGCACTGCTTCCGTATTTACAAGTGAGCGCTCCTCTGTTGTCGGCGGCCGTACAGATCCCTCACTCCTCAACCCTGTACTCTGTATATAGCTTCCCCCTCAACTCTGCACACTGTATGTAGTTTCCCCCTCAACCCTGCACTCTGTACATAGCTCACCCCTCAACCCTGCACTCTGTACGTAACTCACTCACTCCTCAACCCTGCACTCTGTACATAGTTCCCTTCTCAACCCTGTACTCTGTATGTAGCTCACCCCTCAACCCTGCACTCTGTATCTAGCGCACCCCTCAACCACGCAGTCTGCACATAGCTCACCCCTCAACTGCACACTTTGTACATAGCTCACCCCTCAACTGTGCACTCTGTACATAGCTCAATCCTCAACCCGGCACTCGGTATGTAGCTCCCTCCTCAACCATGCACTCTGTACATAGCGCACTCTTCAACCCTGTACTCTATTTAGTGCACTCCAGAACCCTGCAGTCTGTATATAGTGCACTCCTGAAATCCTGGTTTATAACAATGCCTCACTGTTAGGGCAGTTTAGCCACACTCACAATTTGATGCAGAGGTAATGATGTGCAGTAACCTCTAGCAACCAATCAGTGAACAGTAATAATCTGCTGTAATCTCTAGCAACCAATCAGTGCGCAATAATGATGTAGAGTAACCTCTTGCAGCCAATCAGTGAAAGGTAATGATGTGCAGTAACCTCTAGCAACCAATCAGTGAATGGTAAGGATGTGCAGTAACCTCCAGCAACCAATCAGCAAGCAGAAACAATGTGCTTTAAGTCCTAGCAACCAGTCAGTTGAGCGGAAATGATATGCTGCAACCTCTGGCAACCAATCCCAATCGCTGCCTGATCTCCTGCAGTAAACTGATTTTGAGTCTAGCTCCTATTTAATGTATGTTTCAGAATTGGGGGGGGGGGGCATGAAAATGTTTGCCCAGGGTCCAATCAATATTAAAGATGGCCTATGAGGGAAGATGGAAAGAAATGAGGAGGGACTAAGCTAACTAGCACAAAACAGGAGTAGAGGGCAGAGTGAGAAACCAATTGCTGACTCTGGCATTGTTGAAAAATGCTCAGAGCCAGCCCTGACACTTTCTCTTAAAGAGATTGTAAACCTCTGGGAAAAAAAACCTGCAAGACAATGGCCTAATGAGCTAGTATGCATCGCATACTAGCTCATTATGAAATACTTACCTCAGAACGAAGCCCTGCAGTACCTTCCGCGCACTGCAGGCACGGATGACATCTTTCCCGGACTTAGTTCCGGGTTTGCAGGCTCCGGCGCTATGATTGGCTGCAGCCACGATGACGTCTCTCCCGCACGTTGCCGGTCATGGCATGGGCCCTGAAGAAATGGCACGAGCGGGCCGTTTCTATAGTGCACATGCGCGGATGACATCAGCAGCAGCGTATATCGTTAATATCTCCTAAACGGTGCAAGTTTAGGCGATGTTTATAGTATATAAAGGTAAGTCTTATTATAGGCTTGCCTGTAGGTACAAGTAAAGAGGAAGACTTTACTTCCTCTTTAAGAAACATTTAAAAATTATGAAATATTCCTCAATATAGCCCTCTCCTCTTCTAAGAGTAATTATTGTCTGTGCTGGTCCAGCTCCGCCACACCTCCCTACATAACCTTTTATGTAGCAGTTGGGGGAAGAGAGAAGGGGAATATCATAGAGCAGGGGAAGGCAATCTCAGCACTCCAGCTGCAGTGAAACTACAGATCCCATGAGATATTGCAAGACTCTGACAGCCACGTGCATGACTTCTAGGCAGAGGCATTATGGAATTTGTAGTTTCACCACAGAGGGAGTGCTGAGGTTGCCTATTCGTGCCACAGAGTAACACATATGGGGCAGCTCAGAGTCTGCTG
The DNA here is from genome assembly GCA_018402905.1 of Glandirana rugosa. Lineage (NCBI taxonomy): Eukaryota > Metazoa > Chordata > Amphibia > Anura > Ranidae > Glandirana > Glandirana rugosa. Next base: position 629,918 of record BLSH010380487.1, read on the forward strand.
AGGCTTCTGACATGAAATCCAAGATGGCGCCACCCAGCTGGCATATTAGAGCTTTTTGATGTCCACAGAAGGGCAGTTTTTACAGGTAAATAACATGTATGCAATACAATTAAATGCTCATATAACCTTATGGGAAGATCATTGTTGGCATGAAAGGTTTGGCAACAGGTTCACTTACGTGCGTTTTCACAGCGTTTGGCACTATCTTTCTCTGATCATCTTCGGTCAGCGGCGCAGGCTTTTCCCCAGGTGGCTTCCTCAAAACTCGAATGACAGCGCCTAACTGGACCAGCAGCCAGAAAATACCTTTCTTCAGATGATACCATCTCCCTGGCACCGGATACTTCCCATTATTATTAGTGGAATTATTACTTCCCCTCAAAAGCCATTTAGCCAAAAAGGCAGTGAGGGCAGTCACACCCACTGCGATGAACGCGGACATCTTCCCATGCAAGAGTTCTCTCCGGTCAGTCCTTGCTTGGTGTAAGCTTTGCTCTCTTCTGCAAAATGTATTATATACTGGGCAGAAGCCGGAGATTGGACCTGCCCTGCCAATAGGAAGGAGCCAATGTTTCACAATGGGTTGGACAAAATCCAAGACATTGTATCAAAGATTGTTCTCAAAAACTTCCAAAGAAATTTGTCTTTTGCACAACATCTCATTGGAATCTGCAACGAAAGGAGGCAGATGATTATTTTGAGGAAATAACAGGAATCGCTGCTTGTTGACCAACGGGTGATGACCGATGTGGCTCATTCCATCTCTGCAAAAAGGAAACTGATTCATTCCAGAATATCCATAGAGGAAGTCTGCGGATGTTAAATATTTCACTGAAATAAAGTAGATATATTTACAGAAAATAATGAGCTATATACAGCAGTATCTGCTGTCAAAGGAGCTTACACTTGGGGGACTTTCACACAGGCTTTCCAATCAGGTCTGCCTGCCAAAAACTAAAACTGGTTCACTAAAAAACAAACGGAAGAGGATCTGTTCCCCTTTGTCTAGGCGGATCAGATCAAATCACAGTCGGGTGTAAACGGACAGCAAAGCCTGTTTACATCGGACCGCCCATCGAGCACAGCGGGCTCCGTCCTATGCTGCTCATTAATACACAGACCCCCTACTGAGCAAAGCAGAGTGCCCCCCGTGTCTTCTGTTCTGTCCCCATCTCCTTTGCTCTGTCTTCATGTAGATTCTCTAACTGCCCCCATGTCCCCTTATCTCTTTTACCCTTGCTCTCTGCCTCTCCTTCTCTTCTATTTTCCCCATGCGTTTATCTCTAGAGTAGTGGTCTCCAAACTGTGGTCTGGGGGCCAGATGCGGCCCTTTGCTTTCTTTTATCCGGCCCTTGAGGCACTATGCCATTCACTTACACCAATGAAGGGACACTATTCCTCCAAATGATACCGATGATGGGGCACTATTCCTCCCATTGACATCAATGATGGGGTACTATTCCTCCTACTGATACCAATGATGGGGCACTATTCCTCCCACTGATACCAATGATGGGCCTATTCCTTCCACTGATACCAATGATGGGGCACTATTCCTCTCGTTGACACCAATGATGGGGCACTATTCCTCCCACTGACACCAATGATGGGGTACTTTTCCTCCTACTGTTACCAATGATGAGGCACTATTCCTCTCACTGACACCCATTGATGGGGCACTATTCCTCCCACTGACACCAATGATGGGACACAATTCCTCCTACTGATACCAATGATGTGGCACTATTCCTCCCACTGACACCAATGACGGGACACTATTCCTCCCACTGATACCAATGATGGTACACTATTCCTCTCATTGACACCAATGATAGGGCACTATTCCCTCCACTGATACCAATGATGGGGCACTATTTCCTCCACTGATACCAATGATGAGGAACTATTCCTTCCACTGATACCAATGATGAGGCACTATTCCTCTCACTGACACCCATTGATGGGGCACTATTCCTCCCACTGACACCAATGATGGGACACAATTCCTCCTACTGATACCAATGATGGGGCACTATTCCTCCCACCGACACCAATGACGGGACACTATTCCTCCCACTGATACCAATGATGGTACACTATTCCTCTCATTGACACCAATGATAGGGCACTATTCCCTCCACTGATACCAATGATGGGGCACTATTTCCTCCACTGATACCAATGATGAGGAACTATTCCTTCCACTGATACCAATGATGGAGCACTATTCCTCCCACTGACACCAATGATGGTACTCTATTCCTCTCACTGACACCAATGACGGGGCACTATTCCCTCCACTGATACCAATGATGGGGCACTATTCCTCCCACTGACACCAATGACGGGGCACTATTCCCTCCACTGATACCAATGATGGGGCACTATTCCCTCCACTGATACCAATGATGGGGCACTATTCCTTCCACTGATACCAATGACGAGGAACTATTCATTCCACTGATACCAATGATGGAGCACTATTCCTCCTACTGAAACCAATGATGGGGCACAATTCCTCCCACTGACACCAATGAAGGGGCACTATTCCTCCCACTGACACCAATGATGGAGCACTATTCCTCCTACTGAAACCAATGATGGGGCACAATTCCTCCCACTGACACCAATGAAGGGGCACTATTCCTCCCACTGATACCAATGATGGTGTACTATTCTTCTCATTGACACCAATGATGGGGCACTATCCTCCTACTGATGCCAATGATGGGGTACTGTTCCTCCCACTGACACAAGAGATAGGGCACTATTCCTCCCACTGACAGAAAAGATGGGGCATTGTTTACTCAAACTGATGCTGGGACATTTTGTACTCCCAACGGTCACAGCCTGGCCCCCTGAAAGTCTGAAGGACTGTAAATTGGCCCTTTGTTTAAAAGGTTTTGAGACCACTGTTCTAGAGGATCCCCATGAAGATGCAGTGGGCTGTATATTAAGCAGCACAGACACTCAGACATAAAAAGGCACTTAAGCCTTGCCCTACCATCCGCATAGGATAGTTACCTGTGCCATTTCAGCTCCTGTGCTTTCTGGCCCCACCCCCTTGTCTCATTCGGCTCCTCCCCCTGGCCTCCTGGGCTCCCTCTTAACCTAATCACCTCGATTTCAGCGGGCGATAGTCTCTGTGCTGGATTGGTAGTGTGCCTGTGTGGCAGGGGAAAGATTATAGCGAAGGCTGGAGGGAGAGAAACAAACAGCCCTCGTCTTCCCTGCAACTGACTGGGAGAGAAGGAGGAGGAGGGGATGGAAATGCGTGCAGCAGTTACAGCGCCCAGGGCTCTGCTGCCTGTCACTGTAAGCAGCTGTGCAGAACTAGGGAAACGGATGACGCTAGCATAAGGGATAGTTTACACTTGCTTCAAAACAAGGCTGCAGACAGCCTTTGTTAACCAATTCAGTCCCAGAAGGTTTTACCCCCTTCCTGACCTGGCCATTTTTTGCAATACGGCATTGCGTTACTTTAACTGAGAATTGCGCGATCGTGCCACGCTGTACCCAAATAAAATTGATGTCCTATTTCCCCACAAATAGAGCTTTCTTTTGGTGGTATTTGATCCCCTCTGCGGTTTTTATTTTTGCGCTATAAGCAAAAAAAGACCAACATTTTTTTTTACTTTCTGCTATAATACATATCCAATAAAAAATGTAAAAAATCTCATTTCTACATTAATTTAGGCCAATGTGTTTTCTGCTACATGTTTTTGGTAAAAAAAAATCCCAATAAGAGTATATTGATTGGTTTGCGCAAAAGTTATAGCGTCTACAAACGATATATTTTTATGGAATTTTTATTTATTTATTTTACTAGTAATGGCGGCGATCAGCAATTTTTAGTGGGACTACGACATTGCGGCTGACAATTCAGACACCTAACTGACACTTTTGACACTTTTTTGGGGACCAGTGACATTATTACAGTGATCAGTGCCATAAATATGAACTGTTACTGTACTAATGACACTAGCAGGGAAGGAGTTGTGACAGTAGCTGTGCAGGGGGAGCTGACCGAATGTGCCCAGAGGTAAAATCATCTAGTAGTACATTGTGGATTTGCTTGCAGACGCCTCTATGCCAGCTCTGCTGAGTCGCTGCAGTTTAGCATAGATGAGCTGTTAGCTGACAAATGGGAAGATGGCATCTCCTTTTTCATGTAGCACTAGGAGAAATGTTGCTCATTAAAGCATTGTCACTGACCCCACCTGGTGTGTGCCTTCCCAGCCCCCATACTGTACCCTCCTGACCCCCCTGGTGTGTGCCCTCCCAGCCCCCATAATGTACCCTCCCGACCCCTTTGGTGCGTACCCTACCGACCCCCTCATGTGTGCCTTCTCGACCCCCCTGGTATGTGCCCTCCCAGCCCCCATACTGTACCCTCCTGACCCCCTTGGTGTGTGCCCTCCCAGCCCCCATAATGTACCCTCCCAAGCCCTCTGGTGTGTGCCCTCCCCTGGTGTGTGCCCCTTCCAACCCCCCTGGTGTGTGCCCTCCCAGACCACATACTGTACCCTCCCAACCCCCCTGGTGTGTGCCCCCGTACTGTACCCTCCCGACCCTCCCCTGGTGTGTGCCCTCCCAACCCTGCCCTGGTGTATGTGCCCCCCCCCCCAATCCCTCTGGTGCATGCCCTCCCAACTCCCCTGTCTGGAATGTGCCCTCTTAACCCCCTGGCATGTGTTCTCTTGACCCTACATCCTACTGACCCCTGTACACTGCCCTACATCCTACTGACCTTTATACATTGCACTACATCCTACTGAACTCTGCACACTGCCCTACATACTACTGACCCCTGTACACTGCCCTACCTACTACTGACCCTGGTACACTGCCCAACATACTACTGACCTGTGTACATTGCCCTACATACTATTGACCTCTGTACATTGTCCTACATACTACTGACCTCTATACACTACTTTACATTCTACTGAACTCTGTACACTGCACTACATCCCACTGACCTCTGTATACTGCCCTACCTACTGTTGTCCTCTGTACACTGCTCTACATCCTACTGAACTCTGTACACTGCCCTACATTCTACCGACCTCAGTACACTGCCCAACATACTACTGACTTCCGTACACTGCTTTACATTCTACTGAACTCTGTACACTGCCCTACACCCTAATGACCTCTGTACACTGCCCTATATCCTACTGACCTCTGTACACTGTCCTACCTACTACTCTCTGTACACTGCCCTACCTACTACTGACCTCTGTACACTGCCCTACCTAGTACTGACCTCTGTACACTGCTCTACATACTACTGAACTCTGTACTCTGCTCTACATCTTACTGAGCTCTGTACACTGCCCTACATACTACTATTCCATGTACACTGCCCTACACACTACTGACCCCTGTACACTGCCCTACACACTACTGACCCCTGTACACTGCCCTACCTACTATTGACCCTGGTACACTGCCCTACCCACTACTAGCCCCGGTACACTGCCCTACATACTACTGACTTCTGTACACTGCCCTACCTACTACTGACCTCTTTTCACTGCTTTCCATTCTACTGAACACTGTACATTGCCCTATATCCTACTGACCTCTGTACACTGTTCTACATCCTACTGACCTCTGTACACTGCCCTACCTACTACTGACTCCGGTACACTGCCCAACATACTACTGACCTCTGTACACTGCCCTGCACACTACTGTCCTCTGTACATTGCCCTACATACTACAGAACCCTGTACACTGCCCAACATACTACTGAGCTCTGTACACTGCCCTACATACTAATGAATCCTGTACACTGCCCAACATACTACTGACCAATGTACACTGCCCTACATACTACTGACCTCTGTACACTACTTTACATTCTACTGAACTCTGTACACTGCCCTACATCCTACTGACCTCTGTACACTGCCCTACCTACTACTGACCCCTGTACACTGCCCTACCTAGTACTGACCTCTGTACACTGCTCTACATACTACTGAACTCTATACACTGCCCTACATACTACTGACCCCTGTGCACTGCCCTACACATTACTGACCCCTGTACACTGTTCTACACACTACTGACCCCTGTACACTGCCCTACCTACTATTGACCTTATTACACTGCCCTACCCACTACTGACCCCGGTACACTGCCCTACAAACTACTGACCTCTGTACACTGCCCTACATACTACTGACCTCTTTTCACTGCTTTCCATTCTACTGAACTCTGTACACTGCCCTACATCCTACTGACCTCTGTACACTGTCCTACATCCTACTGACCTCTCTATACTACCCAACCTACTATTGTCCTCTGTACACTGCCCTACCTACTACTGACCTCTCTAGACTGCCCTACTTACTGCTGACCTCTGTACACTGCCCTGCATACTACTGAACTCTGTACACTGCCCTACCTATAAATCAACTAAATTGGTAAGTGTGTGGAAGCGCTGGTTATGAGTGATAACAAAACTAATCCATAGAAGTCATGAAGTGCAAATACACATTCAATAAATATATAAGAATAGTGAAAATAAATAATGCTAAAAAAATTGTAGGTAACAAGTGATTCCTGAACTGCATCCGTGATCAGAGATGATTAATTACCAGAGGTGTATACACATATATAGCTCAGAAGAAAACTGGTGCATGAATATAAACCCTGTACAGGTAGAGTGTGCAAAAATTGCTTCTCTTTTAAGGCTATTGGGTAAATCTTCATGTCACGTACCTGGTGGATGAGTCTGACTTCAGCAGTAGGCAACCTCCCTTACTACCCTGACTCGGGAACCCCTGGTAGAGCAGACAGGTGGCTCGGGAGTGCAGGGTGGCACGAGGGTTGGACTGGGTCACCGGTGTTGATAGGAAGTCCATTGGTGCACTCATGCACAGGAGCGTGGTTGTACAGGCCGGGTCGGTAAACAGGCTGGCAGTGCAGTACAGGAGGAATAGGCTGGTGGGTGGTCGTGTCCAGGCAGGGTCGTCAGCAGGCGGGCAGCAAAGGTACAGAAGGATCAGGCAGGAGGTCGTAGACAAGCCAAGGGACGGTGCAGGCAGAAATCAGCAGGGTCAGACAAGCCGGGTCATCGAAACAGAGAATCAGATTACAGGTTGCTCAGGAACACACACTAAACGCTGTAGATGAGACAGCACTTGCTGCAGGGTGTGTGCAGTTGAAATAGAGCCGTTTGGCACCGTTTCCAAATGCGCAAATAGCGCCCAAAATGTCCAATTGGGTACAGGATTTCTCCAAACACTTCAGTAACACTCCAATAATGCAGAATGTCTGGTAATGATCAGAACCAAAGTACATACCACCCCAACTTCTTATCCACTCACATTTTATTGGTATAAAAACAGCATAAAAACATAGGACATGCAATCTCTCACGTGTGTATCGATCGTACCGCTGCTAGGCTTCACCTCTACATGTTACACCATCCATGGGGCTTCGTCTGGAGGAATAACCTACCTACTACTGATCTCTGTACACTGCCCTACCTACTACTGACCTCTGTATACTGCTCTACATTCTACTGAGCTCTGTACACTGCCCTACACCCTAGTGAACTCTGTACATTGTTCTATATCCTACTGACCCTTGTACACTGCCCTACCTACTACTGACCTTTGTACACTGCCCTACCTACTACTGACCTTTGTACACTGCCCTACCTACTACTGACCTTTGTACACTGCTCTGCATTCTACTGAACTCTGTACACTGCCCTACATCCTACTGAATTCTGTACACTGCCCTACATCCTACTGAACTCTGTACACTGCCCTATACCCTACTGACCCTTGTACACTGCCCTACCTACTACTGACCTCTATACCAGTGGCGGCTGGTGAAATTTTTGGATGGGGGGGCGCCAGGCCCCGCCCTTCCTTTTGACCCCTCCCACTTCTAATAAGCCCCTCCCCTTATATAATCCACCCACTCCGTCCCCTGTATTCCACATATTGTGTCAGGAGTATACAGCTCAGCATCACAGGACACAGTATACAGCTCAGAATCACAGGACACAGTATACAGCTCAGCATCACAGGACACAGTATACAGCTCAGCATCACAGGACACAGTATACAGCCCCAGCATCACAGGACACAGTATACAGCTCAGCATCACAGGGCACAGTATACAGCTCAGCATCACAGGGCACAGTATACAGCTCAGCATGGACACAGTATACAACTCAGCATCACAGGACACAGTATACAGCTCAGCATCACAGGACACAGTATACAGCTCAGCATCACACTCGACATATGACACAGGA
>BLSH010380487.1:645820-657942 GCA_018402905.1 Glandirana rugosa
GTCGTCGGAGTCGACGTGACTTCTACTTACTTCTCCTCTGTCGCCGAGGAGGGGTAAGTATTTGACTCTGTAGTATTTGTGTAGGAGACAGGTAAGTCTTTTCCTTCCTCGACCATTTAATGTCTCCTTCCTTTTCTGAATGGACAGAGGATGTGTTTATGATGTCTCAGTTTATGAATGGGGAGGAGCCGCTGTCTCCTCTTCATTCATCTTCAGTGCAGCTGAGGCTGCTGAACAAGGGACTGCAGAGTCGGTGTCCTCTGTCCCTTTCCCTATCTCAAAGGGGAGATGTAAGGGGGCTGTTTAGACCCCCGACATCTCATGAAAGCCCCCCCAACATTGTAATAACTAAATATTTAAAAGTAAAATTGTAAAAATAATAAAAAATAAAATAAAAAAACACTGACACCGTTCACTCCCCCTTCCCCTCTCGCCCCAAAAAAAAGAAAGCATTGTAAATAAATAAATAAATAAAAATGGTGGAAAAAAATTAAATTTAAATTAAAAACTAGTACACAACACAAACAGCGCCAACCCAAATTCATTAAATCAATAAAACTAGGTGATCAAATTCAAAAAGAAAAGATATTAAATCAGATAGAGTGTCAATATACATAAATACTACATAGTTAGTAAAAGTGCTGTAAACATAAGAAAAAATATGGAAATAATGGGGGCTGCTGAACTCAGGTGATACCTGCAGACAAATTCGGTCCATACATATATCAGCGCCAACCCAGATCAAATGACACAACTTGAACATAAATCAATAATTGTGCAAATAATATGTGCACACGCTTAAATAAAGTGACAGGGTGCTAAGTGCTCTTCAGATGCTTTTTTTGCGCAATAAAACTTTTAAGATTACAGTGTGCACTATGGAATCTCTTCTTATCTTTTGAGTACTCCTGGAACTATCAGTTATCACTGTGTATGTATGTGGCTTACACCTGGATTATTGCCCGATCAAGATCGTTCCTGCCCCACCAGATTACAGCTCGATTGATCTGCTGACTGCAAAGCAGTTGTTCTAGTGAGTGAGGGCACAAGAGGGTCCCCGGTCACCTTTTGCACGCAGCATTTTTGAAGCACTGAAGAGCACTTGTAAGCACTCTGTCACCTTATTTAAGCGTGTGCACATATTATTTGGACAATTATTGATATATGTTCAAGTTGTGTCATTTGATCTGGGTTGGCGCTGATATATGTATGGACTAAAATTAAAAACTGACACAGTCCATGCCTCATCAATGCCACCTATCAAATGCCCATCAGTGCTGCATATTAATGCCACTGTCACATGACATTAAAAAAAAGTAAAATTGTAAAAATAATAAAAAATAAAATAAAAAAACACTGACACCGTCCACTCCCCCTTCCCCCCTCGCCCCAAAAAAAGAAAGCATTGTAAAAATAAATAAATAAATAAAAATTGTGAAAAAAACAAAACAATTAAAAACTGACACAGTCCACGCCTCATCAGTGCCACCTATCAATGCCCATCAGTCCTGCATATTAATGCCACTGTCACATGACATAAAAAAAGTATTGGTAATCGGTATCAGTGAGTATTGATACTTGTACTCGGTCTTTAAAGCGGAGTTCCACCCAAAAGTGGAACTTCCGCTTTAAGACCTCCTCCCCAGGTCCTGATGATAAAACTGAGCTCTTAAAGGGGGGGGGGGGGTGCCCAGGACTCAGGACAGACCTGTAAAATGTGGGACTGTCCCAGGCAATCTGGGACATGTGGTCACCCTGCAGCAACACCAGTGACAGCTGCCACGCGGTCTCTCAGCAGTGACAGCTGCCACGCGGTCTCTCACCAGTGACAGCTGCCACGCGGTCTCTCACCAGTGACAGCTGCCACCTGGGCTCTCAAAAACAGCAGGCGGTATCTTGTGCACACTATCTACTTGTTACAGTGACAGCTCAGTGTTTCCAGGCAGCATTGGAGACCCCAGTCCTCTCTCTGGACTTCTTGCACACAGACTCCTGCCTCACAGTTCACTGCAGGACAGTAATGATGTCACCCCAAGCACTGTACACAGTAGTGATGTCACTCAAAGCACCGTACACAGTAGTGATGTCACCCCAAGCACCGTACACAGTAGTGATGTCACCCTGAGCACTGTACACAGTAGTGATGTCACCCTGAGCACTGTACACAGTAGTGATGTCACTCAAAGCACCGTACACAGTAGTGATGTCACCCCAAGCACCGTACACAGTAGTGATGTCACCCCAAGCACCATACACAGTAGTGATGTCACCCTGAGCACTGTACACTGTAGTGATGTCACCCCAAGCACCGTACACAGTAGTGATTTCACCCCAAGCACCATACACAGTAGTGATGTCACCCCAAGCACTGTACACAGTACTGATGTCACCCCAAGCACTGTACACAGTAGTGATGTCACCCCAAGCACTGTACACAGTAGTGATGTCACCCCAAGCACCGTACACAGTACTGATGTCACCCCAAGCACTGTACACAGTAGTGATGTCACCCCAAGCACCGTACACAGTAGTGATGTCACCCCAAGCACCATACACAGTAGTGATGTCACCCTGAGCACTGTACACTGTAGTGATGTCACCCCAAGCACCGTACACAGTAGTGATGTCACCCTGAGCACTGTACACAGTAGTGATGTCACCCTAAGCACTGTACACAGTAGTGATGTCACCCCAAGCACTGTACAGAGGCTCCCAGGCTCCAGTAATATTTAGGCATCACATACACAGCTTAGCCCTGCCTGTGGCCCAGGGCCTCTTGGTGCACTCAGCCCTTCAGCTGCAGTGTTAGCTGTAGTCCTATTGATTTCTATTGGTTTGTGAATTTTTTTGCATTTTCTGACAATGCGCCAAAGATGAAGCATGCGGGAATTTTGTTGCACTTTCAGAAACTGCAGAAAAAACACGCAACGCAATAGAAATCAATAGGACTGCAGGTAAAATGCAGTAAAACTGCAAATACCCCAGCTATACGGTCAGAACACAGCAAACCAATGTGAAGCTACTTATAAGCACCAAATACTACCATATGCTGGTGACACAATTCTACACTATTTGGCTGTTACTACTTGGAAGAAAGAACAAAGAAGAACAGAGAAGGGAGATCAGAGTCCCAGTCACTGTGCTCACACTTGGATGGTCCCCAAGGATTATCAGAGATTTCTATTCACCTTCTATCTGTCAGCTCAGTTTTCCTGCCCGCACGGCTCCCTAGCTCACTGCATGCAGTGCACGGACTTCAGTGGGTGGAGGAACATGGAGGGAGAGGGGCTGGGGAAGGCAGAGCAGACAATTTGTGCAGGGAGGGAGGCTCTGTTACCACACTGAGCCAACACAGGTGCAGCCATACACCTCTACATTTACACACAGCCTCTCCTGTCCTATAGACATTTATGGACAGGAGAAGTCGGGTTTATACTGCTGGCTGGGCTGCAGCTCCACCCGTCCCTATGTTAATCCGGCCCTGCGGCCGTGAAGCCGCTAGCTGTCACGGCCGGGTGCCCACACTAGGAATGACGGTGCCGCGGAGGGGAGGGGGAGAGATCCGAGGCTCCGTGCAGCCGCATCGCTGGACCGGGAGACAGGGGAGTGTCTGTTTATTAAAAGTCAGCAGCTACACTTTTTGTAGCTGCTGACTTTCAGTCGTGGCACACAGTTAACCCTTTGATCGCTCCTGATGTTAACCCCTTCCTATCCAGTAGCATTAATACAGTGACAGTGCATATTTTTTAGCACTGATCACTGTATCAGTGTCACTGGTCCCCAAAAAGTGTCAAAAGTGTCTCATTTACACTTGCTTCGGCTTCAACATGCTGTTATGATGTGTTTTTGATGCTTCAGTGGTGCTTTGATGAAGCTTTGGTGATGCTTCGGTGATGCTCTTTGAAGCTTTTTTGAAGCTTGGCAGATGCCCTGTGTGTGTGGATATCTCATACCTGCAATTTCTCTAAAACAAAGTGAAGCTAAAGCTGAATTAAAGCCTCTCAAAAGCTGCATGTGCTTCAGGCATGCTTCAAGTGAGTTTTGCCATAGACTTCTATGGAGGTTTGAAGACGCTTTGATGCAAAGCAAGGTGTAAGCAGGACTGTAAGCTAACTATTTTATTTAGTGACAGGGTCTTTGACTGGGGTTCAGAGAGCTTTAACAAAGCCTGTCTGAAGCCTTTTTTTGAAGCAAGTGTAAACTAGCCCTTAGTGTCGGACTGTCCGCCGCAATATCGCCGCAATATTGCAGTCCTGCTATAGGTTGCTGATTGCATTACTAGTAAAAAATAAATAAATATCCCATAGTTTGTAGACGCTATAACTAGCACAAGCCAATCAATATACCCTTATTGGGATTTTTTTTACCAAAAACATGTAGCAGAATACATATTGGCCTAAATATATGAAGAATTTTTTTTTTTTTTCCACACAGATAGAGCTTTCTTTTGGTGGTATTTAATCACCACTGGGTTTTTCATTTTTTTGCTAAATAAATGAAAAAACTAAAACTAAAAAACACATTTTCTTTGTTTTTTTGCAAATAAATAATCGTACTTCTTAAAATTAGGCCAAAGTGTATTCTACTGCATCTCTTTGGTGAAAATAACCTAAATCATTGCTTATTGTATAGTCTGTAAGAAAGTTATAGAGTCCCCAAACTATGGTATATATCTGAAAATCAATTCTGATGCAGTGACGGCCGATCACATTTATTGAGGCTCGCAAATGCCAGAACAGGACAAATACCCCCCAAATGACCCCTTTTTGGAAAGTAGACAACCCAAGGTATTTAGTAAGAGGCATGTCAAGTTTTTTGTAATTTTTTTATCCAATTTTTTGCGGAAAATGAAGAAATTTTAAAGAATTGTTTTTATCACAATTTTTTTATATACTGTCACCAGTGCAGTAGAGTGACATCACATCACTGGTGTGGCCGTGATCAGGGACACTGACTGGTGACAGTATGTAAAAAAAATAATAATAATTTGAAAAATATTTTTTCTTTTTTATTACATTTTTTTTTCTTTTTTACAATTTTTTTTTTTTTTTTTTTGTATACTGTGACCAGAGCAACACAGTATTACACAGTAAGGTGATCAGAATTTTTTCTTTTACACACTATGATTATAACAGTGAATTTCCCTGTTTAACCACTTGCTTACTGGGCACTTAAACTCCTGCCCAGACCAATTTTCGGTTTTCAGCGCTGTCGCATTTTGAATTACAATTGCATGGTCATGCGACGTTGTACCCAAACAAAATTTTTATAATTTTTTCCTACAAACAGAGCATTCTTTTGGTGGTATTTGATCACCTCTGCGTTTTTTATTTTTTGCGCTATAAACAAAAAAAAGAGCAACAATTTTGAAAAAAGAACAATATTTTTTACTTTTTGATATAATAAATATCCCAAAAAAAAGTTTTTTAAAAAATTATTCATCAGTTTTGGCCGATATATATTCTTCTTCATATTTTTGGTAAAAAAAAAACGCAATCGGCATATATTGATTGGTTTGCGCAAAAGTTATCACATCTACAAACTATTGGAATTGATTTATGGCGATCTTTTATCAGAACTGCAACATTACAGCGGACATGTCGGACATTTTTGACACTTATTTGGGACCACTGACATTTATACAGCGATCAGAAATTTATATAGCCACTGATTACTGTATAAATGTCACTGGCAGGGAAGGGGTTAACCACTTCAGCCCCGGAAGGATTTCCCACATTAGGACCAGAGCACTTTTTGGCGATTCGGCACTGCATCATTTTAACTGACACTTGCGCGGTCGTGCGACGTTGTACTCAAACAAAATTTGCGTCCTTTTTTTCCCACAAATAGAGCTTTCTTTTGGTGGTATTTGATCGCCTCTGCGTCATTTCTGATCACCGCTATAAACAAAAAAAGGGCGACAATTTTGCAAAAATAAAAAACAATATTTCTTACTTTTTGCTAAAATACAAATCCAAAAAAAATATAAAAAAAAACATTTTTTCTTCGGTTTTGGCCGATTTATATTCTTCCTCATATTTTTGGTAAAAAAAATCGCAATCGGCGTTTATTGATTGGTTTGCACAAAAGTTGCCGCGTTTATGGATGATAAGAATTCATTTCTGGGGTTTTTATTTTTTACTAGTAATGGTGGCGAGCTGCGATTTTTAGCAGTACTGCAATATTGGGGCGGACATGTCGGACCATTTTGACACTTTTTTGGGACCATTGGCATTTATACAGCGATCAGTGCTATAAAAATGCACTGATTACTGTGTAAATGCCATTGGCAGTGAAGGGGTTAACCTGCAGGGGGAGATCTAGGGGTTAACTGTGTTCCCTAGGTGTGTTCTAACTGTATGGGGGCTGGGCTGCTATGAGCATAAGAGATCTAACTGATCCCAGTGACAGGGATCAGTACATCTCCTATGTCCCCACTGCCAGAATGGGGAACCGCTGTGTTTACATTGGTGGTTCCCCGTTCTTTGGCTCTGGCGGCTCGCCGGCGGACATCGGGTCTGCCCGAGCCGCGGGCACACTCCTCCGGAGTGCGGCGGGCACGAGTGTGCGCCGCCGGCGAGTTCGCGCCCCCTGGTGGCCACTCATCAAATCGCCGTTTATTTACGGCGATACGCGGTACACGTCCACACTGCCACAGTAAATATACTGTGCACGGTGCGGAAGTGGTTAACCTGCAGGGGGCAATCAAGGGGTTAGTTGGGTTCCCTGTATGTGTTCCAACTGTATGGGGGCTGGGCTGGCAGGGGCATAACAGATCTCATTGACACCGATCACAGGGATCAGTAGATCTGTCATGTCCCCCCTCACAGAACCACTGTGCTTACATTGGCGGTTCCCCATTCTGCCGCTCTATTAGGCGACCGCGGGTCTCCAGTGGACATCGAGTCTGCCCGACCCACAGGCACGCCACGCAGCTCCGCTTTAAGTTTCATGGTATCTTTAGGTGTAAGTAAACCCAAATAACTAAAATCTCACTTAAACTTAGGATATCTAAAGGTTCTTTCTTTTTAAAACAAAAACAAACATCTTATACTTACCTCCTCTGTGCAGTTAATTTTGCACAGAGTGGCCCCGATCCTCCTCTTCTGGGGTCCCTCAGCGGCGTTCCTGGCCCCTCCTCTTCCCGAGTGCCCCGTTGGAGAGCCACTCTCCCTTGGGGCACTCATGTGGGCGCGCTCCCGAGTCCCGCTGCGGCGTCCATTGACACAGACAGCAGGACTTGCCCCCCCCCCATAGCTGCGCTGCTATCAGTCTATCCAATCAGGACTCGAGACACTGGCTGGAGTGGGTGGTCTGTCCCCGTCGCTGGAAAGACCGGGTTCAGGTAAGTAGAAGGGGGGCTCTGGGGGGCTGCAGCATCACAGGAGGTTTTTCACCTTAGTGCACAGAATGTATTAAGGTGAAAATCCTCAATGGTTTACATCCTCTTTATCAATTTTTTTCAATTTCAAGTAATGTTCAATCTTTTTAAATCTGAAGCTCTTACTAAAATGCTCTCCGGTAATCCTGCCATGAAAGTCCTTCAGCCACTTTCTGTTACAGGGTGACAACGCTCTGCCGCTACCTCCGAATTGTGCTCCTGCGTTGTCACGTTGGCTTCCAATGAAGACTGCAAGTGATTGTTTCAACACACAATACACAGGCATGGTCCACCATTGTCACCACCCTGAGAGATGCCATGCAGCCAATGTTGAAGTGGTTGCAAAAAGGTCACAGGAGATCTGCCGCACTGAGGTGCAACAAAAATAAAAAAAACAACCTGGTATTTCATTTGACTTCATGTGGTTGTACCAGGGGCATCACCCACGGTGCCATTTCTTAGAGCCAGCGGTCGTCTCTCTCTCTCTAACTAGCCACTCAAGCAGCGAGAGTGGACGCCGTTCCACCGGGAGACCCAAGCTACTAGCCGGCACGTCCGTTGGCTAGTCGGAGACCCATACAAAGCCCGAATCGGCTTTGATCGGGTCTCCCCTCTGGTAACCCTGAAGCAATGACGACATTATTCTGGTTTACCCAGATGTTAACGCTGCCATTTTTTGAATGGTCTTGGTGTTTTGAATGCTTTCAAGTGCAAAGGAGGGATTTGGGGTCTTGTAGACCCCAGATCCCTCCATAAAGAGTTTCTGTCACTGCCTATTACTGTCACAAGGGATGTTTACATTCCTTGTGACAGCAATAAAAGTGATCAAAAAAAAATTAAAGCAACAGTGTAGAAATAAAAAAAAATAAAATACATTAATAATTTAAAAAAAGTAACCCCCCCCCCCCCCCCCGTGCTTGCGTGCAAAGGTGAATGTGTGCGTCAGTCCCGCACGCACGCACGCAAACAGCGATCGTTTCACACATGTGAGGTATCACTGCAAACGTCAGATCATGGGCAGTAATTCTAGCACCAGACCTCCTCTGTAAATCTAAAGTGGTAATCTGTAAAAGTTCTAAAACGTTGCATATGAATAGTAAAATGTATGCCAATTGTCGCCGTTGCATAGGTATGCATAATTTTAAAGCGTGACATGATTGGTATCTACAGTTGTGTTCATAAGTTTACATACCCTAGCAGAAATTATGATTTCTTGGCCATTTTTCAGAGAATATGAATGAGAACACAAAAACTTTTCTTTCACTCATAGTTAGTGTTTGGCTGAAGCCATTTATTATCAATCAACTGTGTTTACTCTTTTTAACAGAAACTACCCTGACCCTGACCAAAAGTTTACATACCCTGGTGATTTTGGCCTGATAACATGCACACAAGTTGACACAAAGGGGTTTGAATGGCTATTCAAGGTAACCATCCTCACCTGTGATCTGTTTGCTTGTAATTAGTGTGTGTGTATGAAAGGTCAATGAGTTTCTGGACACCTGACAGACCTTTGCATCTTTCATCCAGTGCTGCACTAACGTTTCTGGATTCTGAGTCACAGGGAAAGCAAAATAATTGTCAAAGGATCTGCGGGAAAAGGTAGTTTAACTGTATAAAACAGGAAATTGATATAAAAAGATGTCCAAGGAATTGAGAATGCCAATCAGCAGTGTTCAAACTCTAATCGAGAAGTGGAAAATGAAGGGTTCTGCTGAAACTAAACCATGGCCAGATAGATCAACTAAAATTTCAGCCACAACTGGACTTTTTACCAAGAGGAATGGGCAACTTTACCATCTGGGAAGATAAAGAGCCTCATCCACAAATACTACAAAAGACTTCAAGCTGTCATTGAGGTCAAAGGGAGCAATACACTGTATTAAGTTAATTTTTGATCTCATCACTCCAAATGACTTTGTGCCACAAGGTTTGAGGCTTGTCTCTGTGCTGTTTGGCATATTGTAAGCGGGATACTTTGTGGCATTTGCGTAGTAATGACTTTCTTCTGGTGACTCACCTATGCAGCCCATGTTTCTTCAAGTGCCTCCTTATTGTGCATCTTGAAACAACCAACCCAACCCACATGTTTTCAGAGAGTCCTGTATTTCACCTGAAGTTTTTTGTGGGTTTTTCTTTGCATCCTGAACAATTTTCCTGGCAGTTGTGGCGGAAATATTAGTTGATCTACCTGACCGTGGTTTGGTTTCAACGGAACCCCTCATTTTTGAATTGTTGATTAGAGTTAGAACGCTGCTGATTGGCATTCTCAATTCCTTGGATATCTTTTTATATCCATTTCCTGTTTTATACAGTTCAACTGCCTTTTCCCGCAGATCCTTTGACAATTATTTTGCTTTTTAGCCATTGAAACCACTTTATGTCAACTTGTGTACATGTAATCAAGCCAAAATCCCCAGGGTATGTAAACTTTTGATCAGGGTCATTTGGGTAGTTTCTGATGTCATTATGATGTAAAAAGAGTAAACACAGTTGATTGATAAATGGCTTCAGCCAAACACCAACCATGAGTGAAAGAAAAGTTTTTGTGTTCTCATTCATATTCTCTGAAAAATGGCCAAGAAATCATAAATCCTGCCAGGGTATGTAAACTTATGAGCACAACTGTATTTACTCGCCTTATTATCTTTTATATTTTAGAAAACAATTGGGTTATATATTGTGTTTTTTTGCATTAGATTTTTAAAAAAAGTGTATTTTTTCCCAAAAATGAAGTTTGAAAAACCACTGCGCAAATACCGCATGACATAAAAAATTGCAAAACCCACCAATTTCTTCTCTAGGGCCTCTGCTTTAAAAAATATATAATGTTTGGGGGCTCTAAGTAATTTTCTAGCAAAAAAAAAAAACTGCCAGAAAATGCTTGGTCTTCAAGTGGTTAAAGCTGAACTCCAGCCAAACCCAATGCATCCCCATTTCCCTCCCACAGCCTGTGCATAGCTTGCCCCTTACACCATGTTTTTTCTTTCCTGTACCGATTTGGGAAATGTTCTTCTTTGTAGTCCTTGTGGCTTCACCATAGGGATCTGAATCTTCATACTTCGGCAGAGGCTAGGAGTTGGGGGTAAGGGATGTTACTGTGAGCAGTTTGATGGGGGAGCAGAGAACTCACCTGTCATGGCAGACACCTTTCACACTGTCACCTTTTCCTTGGTCCTCTCTGTATGAAGAACAGCAAACAGCAAAGCCCTCATCATTGCAGATCCTACCCTGTCTGACTCAGCAGTGAACAGTAAATCAAATAGTTTCTGATCTTCACGCTGCTGTTCAGGAAGAGACCACCCGGCATAGACAATACTACCAGAATCCTAAGCGCCTTCCTGTGTATAGCGGATGGGCCCCATGGGAATTGGTGCGCATAACTAGACTTTTAACAATTTACTTATTTTTACACATAGAAGCAAACTACCTACTTGCCCGGTGGCACCCTCTGATTGCTGATTCCAACAGCCAATCAGGATCCAATTACACCTCTGCGAAGCTCCAAAACGCTCAGCATCAGAAATCCCAAGGCTATTAGTGGTGCCTGTTCAGACCTGAGCGTAGTGTCACCAAAAGCTTGCAGCTTCAAGCATTTTTGGCCCTTAAAGATTTCAGTGGGAGTGCCTTAAAAACGTGCAAAAACGCATATATTGCACTCTTACTAATTAGCTTTCCATTAGCTAAAAACAATTTTAAAAAATCATCAAGCCTTAGTTCACACTGGAATCACATGGGGAACCCGTGATGGACCCCGGTACTCAAGAGGAGTATGTCCATCGTATAAAGCCTTCGTACGCACGCGCAGATTGTTAGCCAACGAAACATCCAACTTTTGTCCAAATTAGCTGTTGGCGGTTGTGTCTAGTGTACTTACGGTAGTCAAGTAATCGGCCAACAAAACCAAATGTAGTGACGTGTTACGAGAGTATAAAGAGGAAGTTCAGGTGAATGTAATTTGGGAATTAGGAACGCAGGTTTACACAACCGAATACTTCCTGGATTCCGAGCATGCGTGTTTGCACTTCCAACTTTTTGTTGGGCAAACTTCTGTACACACGAGCCCACAATT
Organism: Glandirana rugosa; assembly: GCA_018402905.1. NCBI lineage: Eukaryota > Metazoa > Chordata > Amphibia > Anura > Ranidae > Glandirana > Glandirana rugosa. The sequence goes on from BLSH010380487.1 coordinate 657,274, forward strand.
GGCCCACACCTTGTTGGCCAACAAAAGTTTTCTAGTCAATTTGGCCAACAGTTGGAAATTGGCTGGTGGATCGTGCATACTAACGGTCAACAGGCTATTGGACAACCGTTGTTGGCCAATTGTTGTACCATGTGTATGGGCCATAAGCTTACCTTGTTCGGTACCAGCACGATCCAAGATCCCTTAGCTCACCCAGTACTTATTGAGACACAGCATAGGGTGGTGTGAAACATCAACTGTTTATTGAAACACAGGCACAAAGAGATATACACTCTGGGGACAATCCCCCATTCTTTGCATAATGACCAACAACGTGAGACACAGGTATATTCAAACTTTTCAACAAATAATTCAGTCAATAACTGAGCAAGTAGACAGGGATATAATTAACATGAGCTAATTAATTGGGCACTTAAACCAGCCTAGGAGACCATATCACTCGTTCCCCTTCAACCCTGGATACAAAATACTGTGTGTGAGGCGAGTTGGAAGCGGTTAACAATGGGATTGCACCCTAGGAGGCATACAATGGGAGAGACACACATTCGTGTATTCTGTCCCCTAGACAAGTCATTCGAAGACAAACCATGTCCCAGCAGTCTGATTAATTTATCTTTATAGATTTCTTAAAGCGGTAGTAAACCCTGGGGGGGGGGGGGGGGGGGAAAC
>BLSH010380487.1:659104-669205 GCA_018402905.1 Glandirana rugosa
CCCCCCCCCCCCCCCCCCCCCCCCCCCCCCCCCCCCCCCCCCCCCCCCCCCCCCCCCCCCCCCCCCCCCCCCCCCCCCCCCCCCCAAGGAGGATACAATCGATTGATTACCACTTAAAAGCAACAACCACTTTCACTAAGCTGAAGAGCCATAGGCATCTATCCACTGAGACCAAACCTTGTCAAATTTTTTGGGAAAATTTCTGCTCTCGTAGGTTAAATTATACAATGGCAAAACCAAATTCAGTGCACTTATCCAGGAGTTAACCGTTGGGAGATTAGGCTGTTTCCATTTAAGGAGAATTCCATGTCTATCGTAGATAGGGGCGAAGAAAAGGAACAGCTGCCCATATCTGGTGGCTACCACATCCTCCAACACACCCAGAAACGCCATGGCCAGATCTTGCCTAAGGGACCAGTCTCCAAAGGACTTTTAGGGCAATTTCACACTGGGGCGGTAGCGGTTAAGCTCCGCTAATAGGCAACGCTTTTACCGATATTATAGCGGCGCTATGCAGGTGGGAGCGGGGCGCTTTTAACCCCCAAGAAGGGGTTAAAGAGGAAGTAAACCCTGATGGGTTTTACTTCCTCTTTATTACCCTGCAATGTAAAAGCATAATGGGCTACTATGTATCGCATAGGAGCCCATTATGTGGCACTTACCTGCATTGGAAGCCCACGCTGTCCCACAATGTCTCCGCTCTATCTTCTGCCCCTCTTCCTTCCGGGGCCACGGACTCCGGCTCTGTGACTGGCTGGAGCCGTGTGACATCACTCCCACGCATGCGCATGGGAGCCACCAATAGCAGCACGATCTCAGTGAAGAAACAGCACGGAGGCTGTTTCTTTACTGCTCATGTGCCCGATGACGTGGGCACATGCGATACACTGTATATCTAATAAACTGTGCAGGTTTAGGAGATATGCAGGGAACCTACAAGTAAGCCTTATTATAGGCTTACCTGTAGGTTAAAGTGGTTGTCAAGGGTTGACAACCACTTTAAAAGCGCCGCCACTCGGAGCTTCCGAGGCGGTGTACAGCCGCTTCGGAAGCACCGTCCATTGATTTCAATGGAGGGGGTGATGTAGGAGCGGAGAATACACCGCTCACAGCACCGCCCCAAATATGCTGCTTGCAGGACTTTTCTTACCGTCCTGCAAGCGCACCGGCCCAGTGTGAAAGCACTCGGCTTTCACACTGGGGAGAATGGGGAGTTTTTCAGGCGCTATTTTTAGCACCACAGAACCTGAAAAATGACCCAGTGTGAAAGGGGTCTTAATTTTTAAAAGGGGCGGCGGACCTCCTCTTTAAGTAGTTGTCCCTCATTTTCTCGGTCACCCTGTGCCCCTAATAGACACAGGGTGACTTAGACATAAGAGAAGCCTGGGGAGCTGAACAAGGAGTTACCCCACCTCTCTAAGGTAAGCTGGGTTCCACAAGCCCCCCACCCAAAGCGACTCCCGTCACAAACCCGCTTTGCATTCCTGTGCGATTCAGTACACAGGACTTTGAAGGGGCTGAAATCGCACTGGATGGTGCCAAAAGTAGTGTGTGCTCTGCTTTTGAAAATGCACTGCAATCGGATCACATGGTACTGCGTTTGCAATCTGTGTTTGGAATGTCATTAGGAATCTATTGACACCTGCAGCAGATCACCCACCCAGTGTTTTTGGAACACGGTGCAGGAAACGCGCACGGGACGCGGATTTACCACGCCATGTTTCGGTGTGAGGAGCAGTCAAATGCCCACAAAAATGTGCAAAAAAACCCCAAAAAACCTGCAAAGTGGCCAAAGACGCTTCAGATAAAGTGTGAACGCACTTTTATGGAGGCCATATACACTTTGATAAATTATTGATTTATTTTCAGATCGCGCTCTTCTGATTGGAAGAATCGATCTATAGTCACCAACCCATTTGATTCATATGCCATGTAAGTGCATTTGGATATATTGATCATTTTTACTTACAGGTAATAAGGCTAAAGCTGGATACACACTATACAATTTTCTTTAGATTTTTTCCTTTAGATTTACCAAAGCCATATAATAGGAGGTCAGACCTAAACACTTCCAATTTATATGCAATCAGGCAGGCCCTTGCATTATATAGCTGAAGGTAAATGTAAAGGAAATCAAACAACAAAAGTTATAAAGTGTGTATCCAGCTTTACCTGCAGGTAAAATTAATATTTCCTAAACGCGCACCGTGCATGCAGCCAGTGACATCACCAGTGCATGCGCTGTGGAGGTTCAGCATTCCTTGCCGGACCTTCAGAGCTTCGTGCCGGAACCGAGGGCTCCTGCGCGCATGAGTAGGAGTGACGTCATTGCAGCTCCGGCCAGTCACAAAGCCGGAGCGTGCAAACCCGGAATAAAGACAGGGGGAACATGTCAGTCTTCTCAGCGGTGACGTTACAGCCCTGGAGGGCTTCGTTCCAAGGTGAGTATTTCATAATGTGCTTGTATGTGATGCATACTAGCACATTTTACCATTGCCTTGCAGGTTTTTTTTTTTGCAATGTCTGCGGTATAAGATGCGATCTTAAAGCGGAGTTCCACCCTTTCCTTATGTTTATTAAAAGTCAGCAGCTACGAAAAGTGTAGCTGCTGACTTTTAATAAACAGACACCTACCTGTCTCCTGGTCCAGCGATGGAGCCTCGCTCCTCTCCCCCTCCCCTCCGCAGCGCTGGCATTGCTACTGTGGGCACCCGGCCGCGGCTTCACGGCAGGGCGCACACTGTGCTTGCGCGAGCGGCGCTGCGCTTTGTGATTGGTACGAAAGTCTTCTAGGACCTGTCCTGTGTCCCAGAAGACTTCAGGAGGGAGGGGAAAGGAGACCTTCAACTTCCGATCGCCTAAGGCGACCGGGGCGGAAGTACCCCTAAAAATCGGGTATCCCTACCCCCCCCCTCCTCCTCCCCAAAAGCTCAGTTTCAGCATCCGGAGCTGGGGAGGAGGACTTAAAGCGGAAGTTCCACTTTTGGGTGGAACTCCGCTTTAAGTTATGAATCACATTTCAATTTCCACCTTGTAGCCTCATAATTTTATCCATCCAAATACAATGGTATTGCTAAACAAAGTATCTTGGTGCTGTTGATTGATGCCTCCCTGGCCGGTCAACTCAGTTTGATTAAAGTGGTTGTCAAGTCAAGATTTGGGGGTGCTTATTTCAGATGATTGCAAAATGAGCAAACAGAGTGACCAGGCAGTGGGAAAAGCAAATAGAATTCTGGGATTTATCAGTAGAGGGATCACCAGCAGGAGGAAGGAGGTTCTGATTCCTCTATATAGATCTTTAGTGAGACCTCACTTAGAATACGGTGTCCAGTTCTGGAGACCTCACTTACAAAACGATATTGATGAGATAGAACGAGTTCAGAGACGGGTAACAAAAATGGTGATAGGTCTGGGGGATAAAACATATCAAGAGCGACTTCAGGAACTTAATATGTACAGTCTGGAGGAAAGAAGGGAGAGGGGAGACATTGATTGAAACCTTTAAATACATCAAGGTGGTGAATAAGGTTCAGGAGGGCAGTCTTTTCAATATGAAACCAAAATCAAGAACACGGGGACCTCAAACTAACTGGGGGGAAGTTCAAAACTAATCTTAGAAAGTATTATTTTACTGAAAGGGTGGTTGATGATTGGAATAAACTACCAACAGAGGTTGTGAGACAGTCAACAGTAAATGGCTTCAAACATGCTTGGGATAAACATAAATCCATAGTCAGACAACAAGGTTAATGTAAAAAAAAAATATATATAAAAATAAATAAATAAATAAATAAAAAGGGGCAGACTCAATGAACTACTCAGTCTTTTTCTGCCGTCACTTTTCTATGTTTCTAAGTCTCCGCCCCCCCCTCCCAAAAAACCCTGCAAAACAAAGGCATAATGAGCTAGTATGCATTACATACTAGCTCATTATGAAACACTTACCTTGGAACTAAGCTGTTGCAGCGGTCTTGGCACATCGCTGTGACCGGTGACATGCTGCTTCCGGGTCCATGGCTCCGGCCAGTCACAGCACGGGCTCCAGCACTGTGATCGGTGGAGCCGCGTTGACGTCACTCCCGCGCATGCGCACGGGAGCCGTCATTTACTGCATGCTTATAGCAAAAACGGCACCCTGGGCCACCCCCGGGGGCCGATTCTTCAGTGCGCATGTGCCAATGACATCGGCGGATGCAGATACACGGAAGATCTCCTAAACGGTGCAGGTTTAGGAGATATTCCTGGGATCTACAGGTAAGCCTGAATATAGGCTTAGCTGTAGTTTAAAGTGGTTGTCATGACTTTAAATCTGATAGAAAGTGAGACTACATTGATGGAAAAGGAAGTTATGGCTATTTGATTTTTTTGCTTTGATCAAATTGCAGATCGACTGAATAAAAAAAGTTGAAGTGCGTATGGCCACCATTAGACGATCGCTTTTTAGCTAATCACCTATACCTGGCAGTTGTAGCTGCAGATGTCGGTCCGTTGGCTGCAAGGCTCTCGTAGTTTATAGAATCCTCTGGAGGTGGCTGTCACTGAACTTTGGAACAACAATAAAGGCTGCTTCAGCTCCGCCTCCCCTCCTCCGACATTTAAAGTGGAACTAGAGGCAAAACTTTTTCTCCATTTTGGAGTAAGGGAGGGTTATAACAGTTTAGTTTTGTCATCTGTGTCCCACTAGGGGGATTGATCTTTACTTCCTGCCCCATAGCCAAACAGGAAGTTAGAGGAAATCCCCACATATTAAGTGAAGCTCTTGGGAACCCCCAGGTCACCAGAACTGGTGTCCCCATTGGAAGATTTCCCCTTTATTACTCTTCTGGGGACAACCTAAAATTTGGGATTTTCTTTTTCTTTCAATTTTAATGATAAACAGGACAAATAGAGAGGGGGAACAGGCAGTAATTACAAACTTATAAGTGTTCTAATCTCTATGCATTCTATCCAAAACTAAAAAAAAAAAAAGTTCTGCCTTTAGTTACACTTTAACCACTTTAAGACTGGCCGCTGCATTTATACTGGAGCAGGTCAGCCCTATTGTGCAAATTGCAGTAGCTGTACTACGCATCGTGCACAGATACAGTGGGCGCGCGGCGCCGGAGCCGGTACGGGTGGCCGGCGGCCGTGATGTCCACCAGCCACCCGCGATCACTCCACAGAGAGCCAGCACGGAGATCTGTCAGTGTAAACAAACAAATCCCCTTCTTGTCATGGGAGTGGAAAGATCATCTGTTCCCAGTGATCAGCAACAGCGATCTCTCTGTTCTCCCAGTCAGGCCACTCCCCCCACACCTCCCAGGGAACACCTTTAACCCTTTGATCACCCCATAGTGGTAACCCCTTCCCTGCCAGTGTCATTTATACAGTAATCAGTGCATTTTTATAGCACCAATCGCTGTATAAATATCACTGGTCCCAAAAAAAGTGTCAAAAGTGTCTGATCTGCCTGCCGCAATGTCGCAGTCCCGCTAGAAATCGCTGTTCACCGCCATTACTAGTAAAACAAATAATAATAAAAATGCCATAAATATATCCCCTATTTTGTAGACGTGATAACTTTTGCACAAACCAATCAATATACGCTTATTGCGATTTTTTTTTTTTACCAAAAATCTGTAGAATACATATTGGCCTAAACTGAAGAAAAAAATTGTAAAAAATATATTTTTTTAATTTCTTCATTTTCCAAAAAATTATGACAAAAAAATTACAACTTCAAAAAACTTGCCATGCCCTTTTACTAAATACCGTGGAATGTCTACTAAAAAAAGGGGTTATTTGGGGGATATTTGTACTGTCCTGGCGTTTTTGGGCCTCAAGAAATGTGATAGTCCGTCAGTACATCAGAATTGATCAATTAGGTACCATAGTTTGTGGATTCTGTAACTTTCACACAGACTAAATAATAAACACTGATTTGGGTTATTTTCACCAAAGAAATGTAGCACAATAAATTTGGCCTAAATTTATGAACAACAATTATTTATTTGCAAAATTTTATAACAGAAACAAAGATTTTTTTTTTTCAAAAATGTTTTTAATGTTTATTTGGCAAAAAATAAAAAAACTGTGGTGATTAAATACCAGCAAAAGAAAGCTCTAGCTGTGTGAACAAAATGATAAAAATTTAGTTTGTTTACAGTGTTGCACGACCGCACAATTGTCATTCAAAGAGTGACAGCGCTGAAAGGTGGAATGTGATAAAATAAAAAAATTAGGGGGGGGAAGAAGATGTCGGCACTGGCGGGGAACCTCAGGATACATTCTTGGCAGGGCCAGCCCTACCATGGGTCCCAGTGGGTCCATTGGACCCAGGCAGCACTTTGAGAAGGGCAGCAAATTGAACCACGGCCGCCTCTCCTTCTCTTCTATTTACCTAGGAAATTGATGACCAAGATTTATTTTTCCCAGCAGTTTTGTGTGTTATGGTGACAACTGCCCCTCTGGCCGTTCTGCCTGCCCCATACTACCCTAGCCTTTCTATATACTACCCCAGCCTGTCCATATACTACCCTAGCCTGTTCATATACTACCCTAGCCTGTCCATTTAGTACCCCAGCCTGCCCCTAAACTACCCTAGTCTGTCCATATACTACCCTAACCTATTCATGTGTAGCAGATGTCTAAACTGCCTGTCATTTACCTGCATAAGCTCTCTCCCTCTGTGTTTCTATGTGCAGAGCAGAAGACGCATAGGTATCAGGTCACACACTTCTAGTCTCCTGTGTTTTCTTGAGCATAAGAAACAGAGCCAATAGGAAGAACAGTGACAACAGCAAATGGGGGAGGCTTTTACAGTAGCAACAAGGGTTTCTGGGAGCAGCAGTGTCTTATGGGATTTGTAGTGCTACAGAGGAAATCTGTCCTTGGACTCTGCAATGGAAGAACTCAATTTCCCAGGGTGCTGTGCTGCAGGAAAAGCTCTTTAGAGGAATGATGCTTTGTGGGAGAACCTATATAAGTGAAGGGAGGAGTTTGCTCCAGTCTCTTGGGACGGTGTGGTTGATCAGTAAGGTCCCTGTGTGTCCTTCACAGCGGGGCTGCAGCCTGAGGCCTACTTCCAGTGATCCAGCCAGCTGAATTTCTACAGTGTCCCAGCCAGCTGTGGTGCTACAGTGTTCCGGTGATCTGCAGAGCCAGCTTACAGACATCTGAGTCTGTCCCAGAGTAGCAGCAAGAACAGCAGTCACATTGATCGATCAGAGAGAGAGCCTGCGAGCAGTGCAGTGGAGACCGTTTTCCCAAGAAGAGAAGGCAGATATCATCAGTTCCAGCGCCATCAGTATTATTGGAGCAGCTGGACTGTGGTCTGTAGTCATCCGATTGATGTGGGGAGAAGGCGCAAGCCTATCCATTAGTGTACCTATTTGTCTCTACTGTCCTTTAAAGACAGACCTAGCTCACACAGTGGATTGCAATAATTAAGTGCACAGATTTTCCATTAGTTGCCAGTCTATTCGGAAGCCAGTGGTCACAATAAAGGCCTTGTTTAATTCAGTAAAGTTTAACCTCCTTGTGCCTTATCCAAGGAATTAGTGGATACAGCAAGTTCAGGTACCTGACCTCCAAGTCAACTTGAGCCGGCAGGAAGATCAACCGAACTTTGCTGTCAGGATTGCTATCACTGCAGCTATTTCTCACTTGACCAAACCCAAAGTATATATATATACTGTTCTCCAAAGGAACTCTCTGGATCAGAGCAGGAGGATTTAGTCAGATAATTATTACTGTTGATTGTGTATGCATGAATATATACCTAAGTTGCTAACTTGCTATAGAATGATATTAACTTTGATTGCATTCCATTGAATGGCATCAATATACCCGAGAGTCATCTAGCTATATTCTTACCTAAACGGTTGTTTGGTCCATATCCACTCATCCTTATTCACTAAATCTCCTTTGACCGTAAGGTATTTGATTAAACTCAATTGGAGAATTGACTGAGTATATTTGTTGTTACTAAAGAACCCGTGGGAGTGGTGAATACCATTATTTACTTATTCCTTCATTACCTGATGTTATACTTTTGATCAGATGCGAGACTTTGAGATTCCTCATTGTAAGCTGAACTGTTATTGTTGCTCTTTGAAGCATGGGTTCCTTCCTCAGATCTCACACGTTTAACTCATAAGTAAATATCTTAAATTTACAACTTGGTGTGGTCTCCATTACTGTTCAAGTGTTAAGTCACAATTAGATATGTGCGGTTTGTTTAGTTCCCAATTAAAATTTGGACAAATTTTCATTTTTCGGAAATTCGGATACATCCGAATTTCCGAATGACAATAGTACTGAATTTAAACAAATCCGAAATAACAAAAAAAATTTAGACAAAATTTGCATTTGAATACTTTTCGAACCGTTTTTTTTTTCGAATACTTTTGGAATTCGAATAGTTTTCAAATTCAAAAAGTTTTCAAATTCGAATAGTTTTCCAATTCGAAAGGTCCTTGAACTTGAATACTTTTCCAATTTCCAAAGAGAACAAAATAGAATAGAAAACAAAGGAATAGAACAGAAAACATAACAATAGACTAGAAAATAATATAACAGAAAACAAAAGAATAAAATACAACAGAGTAAAACAGCTCTGTTCCACTCCACCACGTTATATTCTTTCATTTTCGGTTATATTTCCCTCTATTGTATTCTATCTTTTTCCATTCTATTCATTCACTTTCCACTCCACCCCATTCTCCTTGGGAATTGGAAAACGATTTGAAAACTGTTCAAATTTGAAACCGATTCGGATTCTAAAATGATTCGAATTTGAAACCAATTTGAATTCGAAAACTTTTCGAATTCGAAAACTATTCGAAATTGATTCATAAACTTTTCAAAACGATTCGAAAAAGAATAAACAAAACAAATTCCGAAAACAGATTAAAACGAATGAAGCTAATATAACTAAACGAATTTATGCAAGTATCAAATCAAAATGAAACAAATTTTTTCGCTCTGCACATGTCTAGTCACAATAACTTTGCAACACACGTTAAGCCAGGTGTGCCAGAGGGGACTGAGGTTGTTATTGGGGTTGAGAGGCAGAGTAGCATACTGAACATACTAAGCGGCTCCTGTGGGGGTAGCGATACACATATACTACCCTAGCCGGCCCCTATACTATCCTAGCCTGCCTTATACTGCCCTAGCCGGCCCCTATACTACCCTAGCCGGCCCCTATACTATCCTAGCCTGCCTTATACTGCCCTAGCCGGCCCCTATACTACCCTAGCCTGCCCTTTTACTGCCCTAGCCGGCCCCTATACTACCCTAGCCTGCCTTATACTGCCCTAGCCTGCCCTTTTACTGCCCTAGCCGGCCCCTATACTACCCTAGCCTGCCTTATACTGCCCTAGCCTGCCCTTTTACTGCCCTAGCCTGCCTTATATTGCCGATAGACGGATGGAGGCTGATAGATGGATGTATGATTGTGGGGCAGGATGGAGGCCGATAGACGGATGGATGATTGTGGGGCGGGATGGAGGCTGATGGATGGATGATTGTGGGGTGGGATGGAGGCTGATAGACGGATGGATGATTGTGGGGCGGGATGGAGGCTGATAGACGGATGGATGATTGTGGGGCTGGATGGAGGCTGATAGAGGGATGGATGATTGTGGGGCGGGATGGAGGCCGATAGACGGATGGACGCTTGTGGGGCGGGATGGAGGCTGATAGACGGATGGATGATTGTGGGGCAGGATGGAGGCCGATAGACGGATGGATGATTGTGGGGCAGGATGGAGGCTGATAGACGGATGGATTATTGTGGGGCAGGATGGAGGCTGATAGACAGATGGACGATTGTGGGGCGGGATGGAGGCTGATAGAGGGATGGATGATTGTGGGGTGGGATGGAGACCGATAGACGGATGGACGCTTGTGGGGCGGGATGGAGGCTGATGGAGGGATGGATGATTGTGGGGCGGGATGGAGGCCGATAGACGGATGGATGATTGTGGGGCGGGATGGAGGCTGATAGATGGATGGATGATTGTGGGTTGGGATGGAGGCTGATGTCGGAGGTAGGGCTGGGTGTTAGTAGGTAGGGAGATAGTCGGAGGTAGGGCGGGGTATTAGTAGGTAGGGAGA
>BLSH010380496.1:0-11043 GCA_018402905.1 Glandirana rugosa
GATCTGAAATTTTCAGAATATGTTGGCATAGACAGAGTCTTGTATTGTGTGAAGTTTGGGGGAAATTGGTTAACATCTAAGGTCTTTTTGGTACGTTAAGCAACATTAAGCACCCCAAAAATGAAGCTTAATGTCTCTAGTTTGCCTTGTGGGAAAGCGAATCCTACGAAACTTCTAGGATAGGTTTGGGAAGTGGAGAACTTAGGCTGTGCAAAGTTTCAGGGCCATTGATTGAGGTTTAGGCACTTTATGGTACGTTAAGCAACATTAAGCAGTTTTCACATTAAACGTTTTAGTATATCCCGCTGTTGGTGGTGGCCATGTGGAACAAATTGCCACTGGCCAGCATGCTGCTGTGGTTTTTGTGATGGGTGTTGAGATGGTTGAGATGGTGGAGGTGGAGGCACTTTCTCATGGAGCTCATGTAGTCTGTAATGACCCCCCTCTCTGCCTTGCTGAGCACTTGTGTCATCAGCTTCTCAGACCAGCTCCGTTGGTAGGGAGTAATCTTTTTTTAGCTTAGCCGCTACATAGGCGGCAAATGACTCTTCCTCATCTGGTTCCCTCTGGAGGACGGCTGAGGCCTACCGGAAGAATGAGGAAGGGCTCATCCACATTATGACTTTTTTGCTTCCTTTTACTACCAACATATAGGGGAGGTAATTGAGACTCAAAAACCACGAAAGAGCCAGCTGCCTCCCCCTCATTCACTTTCTCTGTGACACTTTCCTGTGTATAAAAATGGGACATTATTAGAATATATTTGTTTGTGTGGGTCATCAATCAAACCAAATTTACATTTATTGTCTGGTGCTAATGGAATAATTAGAAATACAAAACCCTAGCATTCTGGCACCAGCATTTGGATTTATCCTTCAAATGAGTTGAGGCCACAACTGTGTTTGGATATGGAACCAACTTTGTTAAGGCTCAAATATTTGGCCAATGATGTTTATTTATTATCATTTTATTTTATCTTTACAATATGTTCAACAACGCTATGCCTGGGTCAAGATGGCCTCCTCCACATCTTCATCCTCAGGTCTAGGATCTGTGACCTCAGCAGAGGTAGAGGGCAGAGTAGAGATAGATGGCCTGGCCTCAGATGTGTTGCTGAGAAACTGCAGGCTCTCAAAGTACCACAGCTTAGGCACATATACTTCAGATGCTGCAGCTCCTGATGTCTGGGATTTTTAATTTTCTTCACCTCCCTCCTATATGTGGTCCTCGTGTTGGCAATTTTCCCTCAGATGTACTTAGCATTTGCATTTGGCTTAATCTGTTTGCACAGTTCTGGCAGTTGATCTAAAATACTCCTTGGTCTTGATGTTCCACAGACATGAGAGTTGACGGTACATGACTATAAAGTGTGGTAGGAACTCATGGGAGAAAAACTGATCAGTCATTATGCCTACAAGACACAAGACAAAGCATAATGCAACTTCATATGGCATACCCCTAAGCTGGACCCAATATAAGCCTCAATCCAACCAGTATAGGCCATTAACCCCCATCTAGGCCTCAATCCAAGCAGTATAGGCCAATACCCACCTATGCCAGAAGTCCAAGTCGAACCTTTGTTATACCAAATAATTAGCGTTTTGACAAACGATCGTCCTCCACGCAAAGTTCCTACCTACGACCATTCCTTCGAACGTGCGATCAACCTTAATACACTGCGCATGCATGCAACTCCGCTCTCAGGTGCATCGTGACGCTGGGGCATGAACGGTTCTCCTATCCTCCATGATACAGACTTCACAAAACAATCAGAAGAAAGATGGCAGATTTGAGAAGCAGCAGCCAGGCCCATGGTGCTGGATCCCATAGGAAGGCCAAAGCCACCCCCATGACCAAGACTGAGATGGTCAACATGGTGGGCATTATGGAAGGGCAGGATTATGACTGCAGGAAGGAGAACTATGAAAGGGCCAACAGCCAGAAAGATTTTATTCTAGAGCAGGTCATCAGTCGCCTGTCAAGAAAACATGGTGTTCAGCGCTCAAAAGATCAACTCAGAAAACGGTTGTCGGATCTGAAGCATTGTGAGCAAGATCAGCTGGCAAAGATCCATAGAGTCCGTGAAAAAAGTAAGCAATAGTCGTATGTAAGCAATATGTATATGTGTATGTGTAAGAGGGGGGTATTGGGACTTTATATGAGGCGCATCCGAAGGCGCGCCTCCATCCCTGATTCAATTGCAAAAAGTGAAGGGAGTTGGGACTTTAGATGAGGCAGTTAACCAATGAGGTATATAGTATGAACATGTTTTATTGACAAAAATAAATACACAGTAACGTCAAGAATCATTGGTCAAATAAAAAAACAAGGATATAATGCTCACAGGCATGGCATAAATGTAAATGTTCATAACTGTACATAGATCTAAAAAATGGCAACATCAAAAAATGATAGATTAAAATTGATTGAATAGATTGTATAAATTCATATATATACACACACACATATATAATAGTTCTGTATGACACATAAGAAAATTGATTGATTAGTACATTATTGGAAAAATGGTTGATATCAATGTAGGTAAGTCATTGAAAAAAAATCCCATAAGGCATATAGCCACAACCTAAATGTCCAACCTCTGCCTAGTCCCCCTGCCCATCTCGAAAAAGGGTGAGATGGAGGACCCAATCTTAAGGGTCATTCTAGTTTTGCTGTATAAAATGCCCCCACCACGATAGTTTGATCAATCCCACTCCTCCTAAGGCACAGGGACCATGGACACTTTGGATGCCCAGCAAAAGCACAATTGTGGCTGGAGCCTTCCAATATGTCCCCACACCAAATCCAGTGAACAAGCTATATAAAAAAGATAGCAACCACCCCAATTTATAACTAACTTTTGCAGTTAGGTGCACACAGAGGGGCAATACACAACACAAACAGGCACAAATTTCCCAGCACATTTACCAGCAGGCCTGAAAAGAAACAAAAAACAAATTGGCCCAGTCTAACAATTTATTTTAAAAACAAAGCATTTAGTTGCACACATTTGCAAATTTATGTGGAAGCCTGTGTTGCCATGGCTAAGTTTTAGGGACTTTATGTGCCATAATATGGAGTTAGAATTTAAGACCATGTGCTTTCAAGGAAGCCATGCTTGCCCCTTCCCCCTCCATTGACATGTAAATAGAGTAGTTGGACAGATAGAAAGAAAGTTCTCTGCAGGAAGTTGGTATATACAGGAAGTTGGTGGGAAGGGCTTGGGGGTTTTGAAACAAGCATGTGGAGACAAACAGAGTTGTGTTTGGAAGGACGATGAGGCAAGACATGTGTTGGAAGCTGGAGAACTATGGAGACATTTTGAGTTGGACTCTGGGAACAGAACGAAGAAGGATATTACAACCCCAAGTTGAGTAACAGTTTAGTTTACATAATGCGTACATATTGTACATGCTTATATTTTACTAGAAAGGATGATTGGCGTTGTGCATGTTGTATTTTGTAAGCTATGAATTGTGTGGTGTTGTGTATCCTACAGTTGTATGTGCAGTTTTTCCTGTTTAGTAAAGCATTGATGCACTACAGAAGTCTAAGCTTTCTTGGTTTTACAGCAAGTAACCTTGCTAGATAGGCGCATGCAAAACATTTTGGAGGCTCGTCCGGGATTTGTACTGAAATGCAACTGAAGCAGATCTGTCTTCTGAGGTGTGTTTTGTTTCTTGTGCTGAAGAAAATGATGCGTACACTGTTTAGGAAGAGTAAGGCTGCAAAGGTTTCTGGTGTCCAGGAGGACTTCCCACCTGGGCCAGAGACAGTCATTGGATGTCTGTTGCAGAGGAGCTGGCTAGATATGCTTCTCCTTTCAACAGAGCTTGGGGGGAAGGTGTCTCTGATCTTTCCTCAGATTTTAGTCTCAAAAGTTTTGGGTTCAGTAAGGGAGAGATGCGGGCAGTTGATGTGTTTGCTTTACACTTCCTGCATGCTCTACATATTGAATCTCAAAATGGGAAAATGGTAGTATTAGAAAGAGATTTACTGAAGGAGCAGCTTGCAGTGGCATTTGAGTGTTTGGAAGACACTGTAAGTAAGGCAAAAGACTAGAAAATAGGGTAATCAAAGTTAAACCTGCAGTGGCTTTGAAGTGTGTTCAAACCCCTGTAGGCAGAGCTGAAGATTTGAATGAGCAGTGTGCAGCCCTCATAAACAAGTCTAATGATGCCTTAACAAAGGACAAAGGCCCTAAGCCTGTAAGGCAGTGATTCTCAACACCTGTCCAGATGTCAGGATTGAGCTTACCTACTGGTGGCGCTGTGCTGCTCTGGCTGTTTGCTGCAGCTCCAGTGGCCACCAGCAGGTGTCTCCCCAGAGCCAGCAAGCTGTAATAATCAGCCACACCTGGGTTCAGCCATTAATGGCTATTTAAGTCTGTTCCTCTCTTTCCCCAGTGCGTCACGATTCAGTTCGCCTTTCTGCTGCTAGAGATCCTGCTTTGCCTGTTTCTCTCCACCTTGCTTCTTGTCTCTTGCCTTGTATCCTCCTTGATTCCCCGTATACCCTGTACCCTTGTCCAGTATTAGCTTTAGTCTGCAGTGTAGGTGTTAGTGTTTTTGTCAGGTTTTGTTTGCTGGGGTTTGTTTATGTTCACTGTTTGTTGTGTTTGTTTATTACTGTGCGCTGTAAATAAATCTCACCTTTTTAAGTTCTATATTTGTTTGCTCTCAGTTTCCTGGTGTAGCTACGTGTCTGGTCTGCCAAGCTGCTGATTCCTGACATAATCGTGACGCCCACCAACGACCAGATCTGCTACACTTGGGAACTTGGAGCCAGTTGCTTGAAATTTTTGCCTACCTCTGTCAAGATGCTAAGAGTGAAGGTTATTTGTCGTGTGGAGCTTGCAGTAGGGGACAAAGATTTGCATCATTCACTTTGGCAGGATCTCACTGAGGAGGAGCTGTTTGGAAGCATTTTGACAGCACATGCCTTAGCCATGGAGGGCAGATTCTCCCTTAGTAATGTACAACCCCTGATCCAGGTCTGTTCTGAGTTACTATTGCAGTGCACCTCTCAGGGCCATGATGTTTTCACTCCCCCATTTACTATGTACCAGGCAGGATTTTTGGGATGGTTGCTGAAACATTGTTCAGGGTCTTTTTCAAGCAGTATTCTGCCTATTCACAACAGGTGGTGTTGGATTGCATAGCTGCAGTGCACTCATTAATTGAGAAAAGGGAGCAAGGGAAAGACAAACTGACTTTAGTTCAACCTCTGCTACAAGCTTGGTCAGAGATCATATCACCAGTGCTAGAGTCACACAAAGTCAGATCTGCTGCTAAAAATCAAGTATCCCTTCCTCTGTTACCCCTAGCAACCACAGCTGCTTCTGAGTATTCCTTACTTCCTGCTACCAGTAACCACACTTCCTCTATAAACAATCCATTGAATGCTCCCCCCGCAGTACCGTTACCCATAGCAACCTATCAGGCTTCTTCCTGTACTTTTGCTACTCCTCCTAATATGTTTCCCAGTACTGTTAATACCTTTCCCTTAGCAGCACACTCTGGTCAGCACAATGCAACTACTTGCAGGTCTCCAGTAGCTAGGCCAAAAAAGCAAGAAAACTTTTCTCCTGCTCCTACCATTCTGCCACTATCCATGTTGCCTGCTGATCCAGTGCCAGCTGTCCAGTCCTCCTCCATGCTGCTGACTGCTGCCGATGAGATCCATTCCTCCTCCATGCTGCTGACTGCTCCCGATGAGATCCAGACCGCCTCCATGCTGCTGACTGCTGCCGATGAGATCCAGACCTCCTCCATGCTGCTGACTGCTGCCAATGAGATCCAGACCTCCTCCATGCTGCTGACTGCTGCCGATGAGATCCATACCTCCTCCATGCTGCTGACTGCTGCCGATGAGATCCAGACCTCCTCCATGCTGCTGTCGCTGCCGATGAGATCCAGACCTCCTCCATGCTGCTGACTGCTGCCAATGAGATCCATTCCTCCTCCATGCTGCTGACTGCTCCCGATGAGATCCAGACCGTCTCCATGCTGCTGACTGCTTCCGATGAGATCCAGACCGCCTCCATGCTGCTGACTGCTGCCGATGAGATCCATTCCTCCTCCATGCTGCTGACTGCTCCCGATGAGATCCATTCCTCCTCCATGCTGATGACTGCTGCAGATAAGATCCAGTCCTCCCCCATGCTGCCGCCTGCTGATGGGGTCCATGCCTCCTCCATGTTGTCGCCTGCCGATGGTGTCCATGCCGCCTCCATGTTGCCGCCTGCCGAGGGTGTCCATGCCGCCTCCATGTTGCCACCTGCCGAGGGTGTCCATGCCTCCTCCATGTTGCCGCCTGCCGAGGGTGTCCATGCCTCCTCCATCTTGCTGCCTGACGAGGGTGTCCATGCCTCCTCCATGTTGCCACCTGCCAGTGGTGTCCATGCCTCCTCCATGCGGTCACCTGTTGTAAAGCCTTCCATGGGTGATCTGCAGCCTACCACCCAGCTGGACTATGCTGATTCCCGGGCTATCGCTCCTCTGGACTATGCTTATTCCCGGGCTGTCGTCCCTCTGGACTATGCTGATTCCCGGGCTGTCACCCCTCTGGACTATGCTGATTCCCGGGCTGCCGCACCTCTGGACTATGCTGATTCCCGGGCTGCCACCCCTCTGGACTATGCTGATTCCCAGGCTGCCGCCCCTCTGGACTATGCTGATTCCCGGGCTGTTGCCCCTCTGGACTATGCTGATTCCCGGGCTGCCGCCCCTCTGGACTATGCTGATTCCTGGGCTGTCACCCCTCTAGACTATGCCAATTCACTACATGCTGTTAAGTTGGACTCTGTTGTCTGGGTTAAACTCCCGCCTGCTAAGGTGTCTGAGGCTTCTGCAGTTCCGCTGTCATATGGGTTTTCTGTGTGGGTTAAGATCCCTCCTGCTATCCGCTCCAAGTTCTTTTTGCAGCTAGCTAATCCTGGTATGCCAAGGCCAGGAGGTCCTGATGTCCACTCTGAACATGAGAACTATCTCTGCTGTTACAGCCCCAGTAGTAGAGGTCCTATGGGAAAGGGTAGAGTTCCATATGAACCTTGTCCTGACCCAGGGTTCATCTCTGCGGTCTCTAGCACATTTGGGGACCCAAGTTGGGTAACCTATGCCCTGGGTATACCTGAGTGGCTAGTAAAACACAGAGCAGTCTCTAGAAACAGAGAGATAGGAGGTCCAGTTGCAATGGGACACCCTGGCATCAGGGTGCCTGCACGGACCAGGGGCTCTGGCATTAAGCATTCAGGTAGCTTTCAGTGTCCCAGCATTGGGACACAGGCTGCTTGTAAGAACAAGCCTTCGGTGTTGCGCCTCCTTAGGGATCTGACCAACAGGAAACCCAGCCAGTTTTGGGACACCGGCGGTAGGGCTTGCACTAAGCCTTCAGACACTGGCTATGGGGTACTCAGTCAGCTTGCAGACCCTGGTGGGGGGCCCTATGGAGTGTCCGGAGGTCACTCCTTAAGGGGGGGACTCTGTCAGGATTGAGCTTACCTACTGGTGGCGCTGTGCTGCTCTGGCTGTTTGCTGCAGCTCCAGTGGCCACCAGCAGGTGTCTCCCCAGAGCCAGCAAGCTGTAATAATCAGCCACACCTGGGTTCAGCCATTAATGGCTATTTAAGTCTGTTCCTCTCTTTCCCCAGTGCGTCACGATTCAGTTCGCCTTTCTGCTGCTAGAGATCCTGCTTTGCCTGTTTCTCTCCACCTTGCTTCTTGTCTCTTGCCTTGTATCCTCCTTGATTCCCCGTATACCCTGTACCCTTGTCCAGTATTAGCTTTAGTCCGCAGTGTAGGTGTTAGTGTTTTTGTCAGGTTTTGTTTGCTGGGGTTTGTTTATGTTCACTGTTTGCTGTGTTTGTTTATCACTGTGCACTGTAAATAAATCTCACCTTTTTAAGTTATATATTTGTTTGGTCTCAGTTTCCTGGAGTAGCTATGTGTCTGGTCTGCCAAGCTGCTGAATCCTGACACCAGGCCAGGTTTGCAGGATAATTGAAATACATCACAGGTGATATCATTTGCTGCTCAGTGTTTGCAGTATTCTAGTCTGCATCTACCCAAGGTAATACTTAGGCCTCATACACACGGGCGTTTGCAGAAAAATAAGCAAAACGCCGGGCCTGACGTCAGGGGAAAAAACTGACGTTTTGCTTGGCGTTTTGCATTAACGTCAATGGACGTTTTTTCACACCAGCTTTTTGCGGCGTTTTCTGCCTCTATTCAAAATCAATGGTTCCCTATGGGAGCCCATTGATTTGAATAGAAGCCGCACCAGAAGTCGGATCGCGGTGATCCGACTTGCGGCGCGACTTGTGTGCCGTGTATTAAAGGGAAAGCCCCGCAAAAAATTTGCGTGGGGTCCCCCCCCAGGGTATACCAGGCTCTTCGATCTGGGATGGATTTAAGAGCACCCACGCCGAAAAAAACGGCGTAGGGTTCCCCCAAAATCCATACCAGACCCTTATCCGAGCACGCAGCCTGGCAGGCCAGGAAAGGGGGTGGGGACGAGCAAGCGCCCCCCCCCCTCCTGGACCGTACCAGGCCGCATGCCCTCAACATCAAGAGCCTGGTATACCCTGGGGGGGGACCCCACGCAAATTTTTTGCGGGGCTTTCCCTTTAAGACACGGCACACAAGTCGCGCCGCAAGTCGGATCACCGCGATCTGACTTCTGGTGCGGCTTCTATTCAAATCAATGGGCTCCCATAGGGAACCATTGATTTTGAATAGAACGCCTAACGAGGCTTAACGCTGTGTATATAACGTTAAGCAACGTTATTGAGCGTTTTGCCGGCCCGGCGTCAAGAAACGCCATGACGCTGCAGCTTCAGAACGCACTGGTCCCGCGTTCTAGCTACAGCTCACTAACGCCGACGCCCTCTACTGCCCACAAACGCCGGCGTTTTTAGAGGGCCATTGAATAACATGGAGAGCTGGAAAAAAACGCCTACAAACGCCGGCGGCCAAAACGCCCGTGTGTATGAGGCCTTAAAATCTGGCCTGTTCGTGGGTCCTGAGGACAGGAGTTGAGAACCACTGCTGTAAGCAAAAGTAAGACATGTGCCACTGGTACTTCCCATAAGCGGGAAGCTGAGTATTTGATCAGCTCAAATGGCCGAGTTGAGTCATATACAAGGAAGACAAAGCCTATGGTCTCCAGGAGACATATGTGGATTGATTTACTTAAGTTTGGGGTCCCTAGAGAGGAAATAGATAGGATTCCTACACCAGTATTGCTTAAGAAGTGGGAGCAAGTGGTTGGTAATGGTAGATTCAGTCACATTAAGTATTCTTGTTGCCATAAAATTGGCCATTTTGCTAGAATGTGCCATGCTGTGAAGACTGGACAGCAGCAGACCTGCATTCTCCCTAGGACAGCACAAAGAGACATACAAGTATATTTGTTGTGTTGGAAGTCAATGCCTTTCTGTGAAAGTGTTTCAAGGCAACAGTGGGCATCCTACAATAGTTTTGCAGTTAGAACTAGAGAGATAGAAAAATGTGAGTAGTGATCTATGTTTTTGGCACAGTTGGAAAGAACATATAATCTGCTTTGTCTCTTACTCTTTTCAAGTACTGGGTATCAAGAGGTGGAGCAGGCAGAGCAGATGCCCATGCTAGATGGGAGGAGGCAGACCAGAAGAGATCCTGAGGAATATGCGGTTGATTTCTGAATTGGAGTGGATTTTCATCTGAGCATTTCCTTATGGCCAAGAGGACAAGAAACTTTCATCTGGGACTTTCTTTCCACAAACTGCCAAATACATCATTAACCCTGCTCATAAGTAATGCTGCAGCCTTCCAGGGACTCAGACTGCCCAGAAGATATGGGAGTCGAAAGGGAATTTTTTCCTCCCATTTACAAACTGGGGAGTTTAGTTCGCCCTTTCCTGGACAAAAGGCTTTAAGAGATGTTGACGTTTCCAATATTATGCTATAAAGTCAAGTGGTGGTATGTGCTGCCATGGCTAAGTTTTAGTGAACTTATTTGTAGAGTTGAGCGAACCCGGACTGTAAAGTTCGGGTCTGTACCGAACTTTGGGGTGTCCGGGACCCGGACCTGAACCCGGACTTTTCAAAAAAAGTCTGGGTTCGGGTCCGGGGTTCTGGTAATTTTAATGAAAATTCTTAAAAATGCTGTAAAAAAGTCTAGGAAGGTCCTAGAGGTCTGCAAAAGGAAGGAAAATGGGGGTAAGTGTGGGACAAGTGCCCTACAAAGAAATGGGGACAGGGAAATAACGTTAAATATTTTTTAAAAAATAAAAACATAAAAAAAGCAAAAATGGAGATCATCTTCAAAATGGGTCTGAAAAGTATTAATTAACGGTAGAGGCCATAGAACTGTTCTAAAATCATCTTCAAACTGTGTCAAAAAAGTATAAATAAGCCGGGAGAACACATATCACTGTTCTGCAAAATGTGTGTGTCACCTTAAATGAAACCGGGAATAAGTGCACATCTGTTCTGCAAACTTATTTAAAGTCTGTGTGTCACTTTAAATGAAATCGGAAATAAGTGCACATCTGTTCTGCAAACTTATTTAAAGTCTGTGTGTCACTTTTAATGAAACTGTGAATAAGTGCACATCTGTTCTGCAAACTTATTTAAAGTCTGTGTGTCACTTTTAATGAAACCGTGAATAAGTGCACATCTGTTCTGCAAACATAACATCTGTTCTTCACACATCTGTTTAGTCTGTGTCACTTTTATTATAGCCGCTAATAAGTCAACATCTGTTCTTCACACAGAACATCTGTTCTGCACACATCTGGAAATAGTTTAGAACACTTTACCTAATACCGGGAGGAACCATACACCTGTTCTTCACACATCTGGAAATAGTTTAAAACACTTTACCTAAAACCGGGGAGGAACCATACACCTGTTCTTCAAACATCTGGAATCTGTGTGTGAAACTACAGCATAGAGAAGAACAGGCATATGGTTTCGCTCTTCACACACAGTTTGCAGATGTTTGAAGAACAGTGATATTATATCACTGATATGATATCACTGTTCTTCAAACATCTGA
>BLSH010380496.1:30361-46656 GCA_018402905.1 Glandirana rugosa
TGTCTATAACAGAAAAGACCTAAAGGGAGACTTTTAATGTAAAGATACCAACTCCAACCAAGTTACCCAGAGACTGGTGCTTTTTGCTACGACTAATCTTTCCAGTCACATTGCAGTCTTTGCATATACGTATAGACTTTTTATAACTTCGTTAGATATTCGTACCTTATATCTGTTGGTCGTAATACCCAACAGTCAACGTCGAATGCATAAGGAAATACTGTCCAGAGGACTCGAATTGAGAACCGTCATAATATTTTCGTTGTTCATATTCACTGACATAAACTGAATACTGATCACAACTCGCTTGGGCCTGACATTGCAAGCCCAGGCATGAACCCGAACGATTTTTGAAATGTCCGGGTCCGGGTCCGTGCCACGGACACCCTAAAGTTCGGTACGGACCCGAACGTTACAGTCCGGGTTCGCTCAACACTAGTCATAAGTCAAATACAGTCACTTATACTTGTTGCTTTTATAATACTGCCAAGAGTTAAGCTCAGGAGACCTGTCATAAAGGAATACGTAAGCTGCAACTGACAACCCATAATGCTGGTTGTCTATATTCCATGCTTATAGATTGCTTCAATATTTTTCAGATATGCATATACGTTTCTGACGTTACACTGACCTTTCTAATCAGCATCGTTTTTCGTGGTCAGAGACCCATTGAACCAACCTCAACCATAGAAATGTAATTTTCAGAGGGAAATCCAGAAAAGACAATATCTGTCCTTTTCTCTGGATGTGGGGAAGAAGGTATATCCTCCTAAACGTAGGTCATCTTGCATTGCTTTTGATGGTTTCTGCACTTTAAATGGGATGATCATCTTTTGAAATTGTAGTAAAGGAAAGGAGGATTGTCTATTCCGGATCTGTTACGTACACTGCATTTGGATGGAGAGGCTGAGCCCATGCTCCTTGCATTAAAATTACTGTGTACAGAGAATATCATTTCTTTATTGAACATTGAAAGTGTATCTTGACCCAAAAACAAAAATATTATATATTGTAGGTTACTTGTTGGCAGGTGTAGTGCCCTTTTAGAGATACAACTCCTCTGGTGATGTTAGTGGGTGAAGTCTTTGCCCTTTATTATCAGCTGTGCATGAGGATGGGGGCCTTGGGGAGCATGGGAACAGGTCACCCTTGATCAACATTATGTAGGTTACCATGTAGGTCTGTGACCTGTGCTAGAGTGAGAGGCCCCCTTGGGCTGGACTGTCAGGTGACATGAGATGAGGACCCATATTAGGGCACATCTGAAGACACAGACAGCATGGCTTGGCTCTCCCCCCTCACTGGATTTGATTGACAGCAGTAGGAGCCAATCTCTTTCACTGCTGCCTCTGTGTCCTGTGAGGAGAAGAACTCAGACCAGTGCCGTTGCAGACAGGCACAGCACTGGATTGGAATAAGGAGGTGACCAGGTGATACAACTACTGGGACATGTTTTACCTTAATGCAGGGAATGCATTAAAGTTCAATCATGTTCTGGCTTTAGAGCCACTTTAAAGCGAAAGTAAAGTTGGAGAGAAAAAAAATCTTCTCCCTACAAGGTAAAGTCATAATGTGCTAGTATGCAACGCATACTAGCACATTATGAAAAACTTAGCTTTAAACTAAGCCCTCTGGTGGCGTGCTGTCACCGCTGACAGGGCTTCCATCTTCACCCAGTCTTCCTTCCGGGTTTGCGTGCGTCACTGTTTATGGCACAGAGCTCTGAAGAAATGGCACAGGTATGCCGTTCCATCAGATGCATGCGCTGATGACGTCAATGGCTGCAGAGACACTGCATATCTCCTAAAGGGTGCACGTTTGGGAGATATTCCCTGTACCTTCAGGTAAGCTTTATTAAAAGCTTGCCTGTAGGCAGGGGCGTCACTAGGGGGTGGCTATTGGGGCT
The DNA here is from genome assembly GCA_018402905.1 of Glandirana rugosa. NCBI lineage: Eukaryota > Metazoa > Chordata > Amphibia > Anura > Ranidae > Glandirana > Glandirana rugosa. The sequence goes on from BLSH010380496.1 coordinate 32,268, forward strand.
ATAGTCCCAAGTCTGGGGCCCATAGCCCCGAGTCTCTTATCGGGTGGGTGCAGACCCGCAATTAGCAGGTATGTCCAGGTCCGGAATGCAGGGGACAGGGGCAGACTAAGCCGCGGTAGCGCTGGCTCCGCCCCGCCTCCACTTGCTGAGCATTCCATACCTCCTGGAAAGTCCGGGTGGCCCCACCGACCGCCGCAAATCCTGACAGGCTCTGGCACTTGGCTGTACTAGTCAGTGTGGTCGGGGGGCACGCTAGTGCAGGCATACTGACTACCTGCCCCACATCTCTTGCTCCTCCCCTCTATTCCCTTCTCAGCCTGCCTGTGTGTCAGGCATAATGAGATCCACAGGGTTCCCTGCCCCGCCCTATGTGTTTGTGTGTGTGTGCCAGCCCTGCCCACCTCCCAGGATCTGCACTGCATGGAGAGGACGTGGCTTCATCTGACTAATGGAGCCTTTACCCAGCCCTGAGACTGGGTGAGTGCCCACCACTGCTCCATACCGGGAACATGGTTAATGGGGGTTAGGGGTGTATTCACTTTTGTTGCCAACAGTTTAGACCTTAATGGCTGTGTGTTGAGTTATTTTGAGGGGACAGCAAATTTAAACTGTTATACAAGCTGTACACTCACTACTTTACATTGTAGACAAGTGTCATTTCTTCAGTGTTGTCACATGAAAAGATATAATAAAATATTTACAAAAATGTGAGGGGTGTACTCACTTTTGTGAGATACTGTGTATATATATATACACACACACACACACACACACACACACACACGTATATTATATTATATACATCTGTATGGCTGCCCAAGTGTATGGCTCTCTTTACTTTGCTGCTATGGGCTCTTTTGTAGACCTAGCAACGCCCCTGCCTGTAGGTAGAAGTGTCCAGGTGGACTATACTACCCCTTTAAGAGCACTAAAGGCCCTGCAGTCGCTGGAGGGGAGTTCACTAACCACCAAGGAGCTGCACAGGAGTTATCTGAAGAGGAACTTCGGCTTTCATGTGCATATGGACAAGATGGGGCTGTCTCATCCGGCGGGGGGGGGTGATGTTCATTAGGTACACAGGCAACACCCAGAGACTAGGGAGTGGCAGAATTATCCCAACCCCAACTATTATATGTACATGTGATTTTGCCAGGCTGTTATCTTTGATTTGTTAGTCTTTGGCATGTACATTCCTTGCATGCTAGTCTGTATGCATACTGTTTATGTAAAATTTTTGTAACTAGTTCAAGTGTCTGCCAGGTAAAATATTTTATTTACCTTGTGTTTTATATACTTTGATCTCGTTGCTTGTGTGAAATTGTGTCAAAGTAAACATTGTTATTGGCATACCTCCCATATTTTTGAGATGGGAAGAAGGGACACCTATTAGCAAAATCATGTAGGCTTAGGACACACCCCCTGCCACTCCCCCTTAATGGAGAATTATAAAAATGCCACAAGTGCTTTTTTACCACTATTATTCCTTTATAGTGGCTTTTGATATGTACAAATGCAGCAATTTAGAAACTGGATGAAAGGTTTAGCACTGTGAAACCCTTTTTGAAAGATAAATAGTGCATTTTATATACAATGATATCGATCAGACCAAAAAGAGGGACAGAGGGACATTGTTCCAAATCAGGGACAGTTGGGAGCTATGTTATTGGTTATGTGTGCAGCCACTCTTGCAAGTTATTTGGTACCCACAGGCACAGAGACATGCAATTAGTAAAGGGTGGGTCTCTGGCCTGGAGCGATGGTGGCACAATATGGCGGAGTCTCTCCAAAAGACAGGTATGTGCATATCTGGAGAAGAAGTGGGGGGGGGGGGGCTGGGCCAGCTTGCAGGGGGTGCCCAATGCAAATCATACCAGTCCTCAGATGCCGTGGTTGCATTCGTTTCCTGTTTAACAAGTATTGAAAATACGCATCAATCTTTCCTGAAATGTAATGACTATCCCATCCAAGAAGGAGGGTGGGTCTGGAGTCAACTTTTTAGGAACCACTGCCCAATAAGGGACCCTTACATAATGTTCCACCTGTGAGCCTGGGACCCACATGGCAGGTGTCTCTGGATGGAGATGAGGGAAACCAGCAAACATGCATTCACTGATCTCTCCCAGCTAGAATGAAACCAGAAGTGATGTACATAATGTCACTTCCAGTTTCTGTTGTCTGTACTTCATTAACCTCATTGGAGGGCAGGTGAGACATCAGATTTCTCAATAAAGAGAACCTGTCTTGAAAATATTATATCCGACATCACTACATGTACACTATTTGAATCAAGATGTCTGCAGGATTCAGGCTCCAGGGGGGGCATTTCAATGTTATGCAAATTTTTCCTGACACCCATTAAAAAATTGACCTACCAACTGGCGTGGGAAGCATATTTGGGTATGGAAATACAGGCAGAAGACTGGACTAAGTGGATGGAAAGAATACAGTACATAAAGGCATTCTTAACATGGCTTTAGTTGAGGTGAATTATAAGGTCCTCTCCAGGTGGCACCTGGTCCCCTACAGACTCGCCAAGATATACCCCAGAGTATCCCCCCTTTACTTTCTAGAATGTGGACATGAGCGCACCATGTATCACACGTGGTGGACCTGCCCCAAAGTGCAGCGGTTCTAGATCAGAGTTTTCACACTTATCCACACTGTCACCAATGTTACTTTAACTAAGAATGCAAGAATGGGGTTCTTGAATGAGCCTGTTGCAGATATAACCAGGCACACCCAGACCCTAATTTTTTTCATGTTTTTGGCAGTTAAAATGACAATTGCCAAGGTTTGGTTCAACTGGCTGCCACCGAGAACAAATTGGCCAGCAACCTAGATTACCAATTGAAATTTGACAAGATCTGGGGACCTTGGCATCGATAGTTGCAATTTACAGATTGCTATAGAGATGCTGTGGGACTTGGAAGTCCGGTGGGGACACAACTTATTCTACTTCAACTGTTTCTGCTCTTTCTTTCTGCTCGCTCTTTCTTTCTTTCTTTCTTTCTTTCTTTCTTTCTTTCTTTCTTTCTTTCTTTCTTTCTTTCTTTCTCTCTCCCCCTTTCTATAATTATCTATTTCCCCCCTAAGTTTTGTTTTGGCAATTGTTTATGAGGCACAGTTATACGAACTCCGGGCTGTACTTTCCCATTTATTATATGTTTTTATATACATCTGTCATAGCATTTCTGGATTATTTTGCTGTACTGTCATTGAGAACACAGTTCATGTCTCATACGACTTAAGTCCTTATACAGTATATCACCGGTGGCCTTGAAATTGTATTTTGCACTGTTTACATAATCTGATGTTGTGTGATACATTTAAATATGCGACTCATGTTGTATGGTGCTTTATTCAGAACTATGTCATCCATGTATGTTTGTACCTCTTTGTGCTTTTTCAAAAACAATAAAAATCATTGAAACAGAAAACATTATACCACCTTTTATCCACTACAGTATGTGATATAATTAAAGCTTTAGTGAAAGAGCGTGGCTGAGCAGCGGATGTGAGCAGACGTGTGCTCTAATCTCTCCACCGGTGATCCGTCCATTTATCCTGATAGCAACCATCTACGGAAACTTTTCGGGAACACAGTGATACCAAAGCCATCAGTATACACTCCGCTACAATCCCCGCCGAGTGCACAGTGTGGGAACATGTCCAAACGGCAATGGGAAGCTCACATCGGGCTTGAGCACCAGGCCCAAGATGGCGCCCAAGCCCAGCATCTGAACAAGGAGAAGTACAAAGAGGCGGCCCAAAAGCTGTTTGCCAAGCAGGGCCCTAGAGACACTGTGCCGCAATCATCCTCTAGAGATAGCTCGGGCACCCACTCAGAGGCGGATGACACAGTTCCCCTAGAAGACCTACAAGGGCTTTTGACGGAGTGGTGTGCAACGAACGATCGGTCTTCATCCCCGGGTGAGGAGACGCCGTTCGTTGGAGAGAGCCCCAAACCTACGTTGCGGGATGTAATGATGGCGGTTACGAAATGCACCTCCTCAATAGTGAAGCTGACCACGCAGGTACAGAGTGCGAAAACTGAGGTAACATTTATAAGACAAGATATGCAGAGGCTCCGGGAACGTACTTCTGCTCTGGAGGAGCGGGTCAGCAGCATAGAAGATGACATGGAACCTATGGCCAGGGACCTGAAACACACAGTTATGGCCTCCGAACAATGCGCTAATAGACTCGATGAACTTGAAAACAGGATGAGGAGGAATAACGTACGTGCTGTGGAAATCCCAGAGAGAGCGGAGGGGAAAAACCCAGTGGCCTTTATTGAGGCCTGGCTGCTTACAACCTTTGGTAAAGACTCCTTCACACCCATGTTTTCAGTTGAAAGAGCACATAGAGTCCCTCTGCGACCGTTGCCTCCCGGGCACCCTCCCTTTCTGTTTAAACTGCTAAACTATAAGGACAGGGATGTGATCCTTACTAAAGCCAGGGATATGCATTAAACACTGGTCATGGACAATGCAAAAATTTCCCTGTTCCCAGATTATTCTGCAGCCGTGCAAAAAGAAGCGCGAAATTTACGGAGGTGAAGAAATGGCTGAGGAAACACAATCTTAAATACGCCATGCTGTATCCAGCCAAATTGAGAGTGGTGGCCCGGGATGAAGTTATCTTCTTCGAAAAGCCTACTGCGGCATGGCTAGACAGAGAGGAGAGGTCTCTGCGTGCAAATATGCCGTCTAGACAAGTGGTTCCCTGACATGATGATCTCTGGTAGCAGTAACGGCTCCACAGAACTTAATGGTTCATACCTGAAGGCGGATGATGGTTGGAAGCTACTACGATTACAAAACAACCTTTGATTAGCTGCTGCGTTTTCACAAAAGTTCATGTGAGTTATTGAACTTTTCCTGTTCACCCCCCAAGAGATCTGTGAAGAATATCTAGATCTCGTACACATGGCTTTAAGATTCCTGTTGAACCTGCTCAACTTCTTTAAAGTTTGTCTCTATGCTGCTAGCGTCATTATGCCTCTCCTCTTGCCTTTCTGGGTCCTAGACTGCCTCTTACCTCAACAAAATATGCTTACCATGGTCTTGTCTAATCTGCTGATTGACCTCCAATGCTTAATGGTTCGGTCTGTCCAAGAATTTTTAACAGCCAGGGCCTGTTGGACGGGCTCGCAGGACAGTGCTCCTGGGACTTGGGTCTGGAAAACTAAACTAGTGATCACTTCATGACTGATTGTCCCCCCATTGGCTGATGGATAACAGACTGAGAATATTGTCTTGGAATGTCCGTGGTCTGGGTACTCCTGTGAAACATTTGGCTGTGTAGACAGCAATGAAACAACTACAATCGGATATTGTGTGTCTCCAGGAAACACATTATGCGAGAGACTCGGTCCCTGTATGGGCGACGAGACTTTATAGCCCTCAATACCATGCGGCTTACTCCTCTTATTCTAGGGGGGTGAGCATTATGGTGAAACGTGATATAGCCTTTACATGCATAAGAGAGATTATAGACTGGGAGGGTCGGTTTATATTCCTGCTATGTAAACTATTTGGGGTGATATGTATATTGGCTGGGGTGTACATCCCACCACCGTTCTCAGCAGAGGTATTAAAATCCTTGATGAAATTTATGTCTCAACATCCTGGTGTTCCAACGATTTTGGTTGGAGACTACAATAATATATTAGACCCATTATGGGACAGATTTGTTAGTGACCCCTCTCAACAGAACTTGAGGGGTAGGGATACACCCTTTGTCCGTCTCCTAACGGAGATGGGATTGAAAGATGTGTGGAGGATGGGACACCCCTGCCAAAAAGTGTACTCATGCCACTCGGCTGCCCGAGATGGTTTGTCTCGCATAGACCTGGGTCTGGGCAACCAGGCCCTTCTGCCATTAGTAGCGGACTCGGGGTACGAACCCGGGAGAGTCTTGGACCACTTCCCTTTTTGGGTGGATCTGGGATTCTCGGGGGCGCCTGGAGTGCGCTGTTGGAAGTTGAATCCGTTCTGGCTGAGTCTCTTCCCTGACCCGGACCCCATTGTCAAAGAGCTTGAGATTTTTGTCCAGGTTAATTTGGGATCTGCGGAGGTGGGTGTGGTTTGGGACGCCGCTAAGGCTCATTTGAGAGGGCAGTTTATTAATTTAATAAATAGCATCAAAACTTCAACTAAAGAGTGGGAGGTATTCACTCTTGCGGAGGCGAGTAGAGCGGAGGCTAAATTTATTGAGCATCCCTCTGATGAGTCCAGGAAGGGGTGGTTGGCTGCACAGGCATTAATGAGACAGGTCGAGACACAATTGGCAGAAAATAAGAGATTCTTTTTACAGCAAAAACACTTTGAGGAGGGAGAGAATACTGGTCACATGTTGGCCATGCTGATTCGTAACCAGCAAGGGATGGCACATGTAGAAAAACTGCAGACACAGGATGGTAAAGTAGTACACTATACGCAAGAAATTCTGGAAATGTTCCATACTTTCTATAAAGAGCTTTATTCCTCTAAGGCTCATCCGTCCACGGGAGATATCTTAGACTTCCTGGATGGATGCCCCTTACCATCTCTTCCTTCTGAGGACGTAAAGACCCTCAATGATCCTATCACTCAGGAGGAATTCCTTTTAGCTATAAAACAGGCTGCTGGGGGTAAAGCCCCAGGGGCGGACAGAATTCCATCGGAGGTATATGGACGCTATGGAGGTCACCTAGTCCCCCTGCTGCTTAAAATGTACAACGAAGCGCTGAAGGTCGGTAGACACCCATGCTCGATGAATGAGGCCATAATAGTGGTTATACTGAAACCGGGTAAAGATCCCCTTAGGGCAGATTCCTATAGGCCCATCTCGTTACTAACAGCTGATGCCAAGCTACTTGCAAAAACTTTAGCTAATAGATTGTCTAAAGTTATACATAAGTTGATTCACAGGGATCAGTGTGGCTTTATACCTACTCAATCCACTGCTCAGAATTTGAGCTTAAACCTACAGCTCCCTGTGGACAATACGGGAAATAGGGCAATTTTCTCCTTGGATGCAGCCAAGGCCTTCGATAGTGTGGAATGGGCATATCTGTGGAAGGCCTTGGCCCACTTTGGGCTTGGGGACACCTTTATACGATGGGTTCAGGTACTATATGTGTATTAGAGTGAATGGGGGGCTTTCGGACGCCTTTACACTACACCGGGGAACCAGGCAGGGGTGCCCTTTGTCACCCCTCCTGTTCGCCCTAGCGGTGGAGCCTTTGGCTTCAAAAATACGTGCTCCCTCTGAGATTATTGGTTTTCGGAGGGGGCAAAGAGCAGATGTAGTGTCCATGTACGCCGACAATACCTTGCTATACTTGGGAGATACTAAAGGAACATTGACTGCTATCATGCATCTGATTGCTGAATTTGGCAGGTTCTCTGGTTTCACTATTAATTGGGATAAGTCAGTACTGATGCCCCTGGACCCCTTGGTAGAGCCACTCCCAGAGTGTGCAACAATGGTGGAAATAGTCACTCAATTGAAATACCTGGGCATCCAAGTTACACCCGACCCGAGGGATTACATACGCTTGAATTTGGTACCTCTGTTGACCAAATTCAAGGTAAAATGCTCGAGCTGGTGCAGACTGCCCCTCTCGGTGGTTGGGAGGGTTAACTTAATCAAAATGGTATGGCTACCTCAACTTTTATATGTCCTTCACAACGCACCTATATTGATACCAAAGAAATGGTTCATACGTATAGACACTCAATTTAGGGAACTGATTTGGGGTAAAAAGAGCCCCCTTATTAGTCTAATTACACTACAACGTCTGAAGGATCAGGGAGCACTGGGAGTCCCCAATCCTAGATCATATTATATTGCTTCTCAGGCTCAGCACCTGGGAGGGTGGGGGGACTCTGACCCATTAGACCCGATATGGAATATGATCGTCCCTGAGGGATCTGAAGACACTGCGTTAATGCATCTGGAGGGTGGTCTATTGCATCTATCCAGTGCGCTACCCACCGTTTCACTCATTAAACGGGTTTGGAAGCACATAAAGTCCAGGTTAGACATTGTAGGCTTCTTGAAACATACCCCCTTATGGCGCAATTTGGGATATAAAGAAATTTGTAAGCTGAAAGGCTTTAGATATTGGGAGCGGGCAGGTATTAGATATATTGCCCAACTGTACAGAGGGATGGTTTTAAAGTCCTTCTCCGAGCTTCAATTGGAATTTCAGTTACCAAACTCCAACTTTTATAAATACTTGCAATTACAACATGCACTGGAGGTACAGGCCAGGAGTGTTAAATTAGAATTAACAACACACCCCATAATATCGGACCTATTTCAGGCCACGGACAAAAAAGGCATGATATCTAGAGTATATTCCATGATTCTTAATGCTGTCCATGATAAAAAGGAACTACCATGTAGACAACGATGGGAGGAGGAGGTAGGGACGTTGGAGGGAGATGTCTGGGACACATGTTTGGCTGCAGCCCCGTTGGTTTCCTTATCGCCATCCCAGAGATTATCTCACCTATTTTTGATACACAGAGCATATAGGACACCGCAAAGGTTATATGATTGGGGATGTAGGGACACCCCCCTATGCCCAAAATGTCAGAGAGAGCATGGTAATCTCATCCATATGATGTGGAAATGTCCCAAGCTCTTTCGAGACTTGGAGGAAGTGGTGTCTACCATTTCTCAAGTATTTCAAATCCCACTCAGCAAAGACCAGATAGTTTGTCTCCTGGGCGTTTTGGATGAGGAGGCACTGAATCCCTACACTCACTTGGCAGTAACCTGACTTCTTTATTTAGCTCGCAAGCTTATTGCTAGATTGTGGATAACGCCCAGGATCCCAACGAAAGGTCAATGGGTTACACAGGTTAATTTAATGTTGATCAAAGAAAGACTCACTTATATACATAGAGGGGTCGCCAAAAAATTCTTGTCAATGTGGCAGCCATGGCTGGATATACCGGGCTTGGCACCACCACAATTGGTATTAAATAGAATATTACAGACCTAGGAGCGGGTGGAGTGGTAAACTCTTAGTATATTCCTGGACAGCCAGGTTACATATTTTCTATGGTTGGCTAGAGAGACACAAACTGTTTATTCTCTTTTCTTTTGTTTTTGGGTTATGTATTTTTTCAATGACATTTCTGATCGTGAACAATACGGATTGCATATATGACTGTGAGACAGACTCCTATCTTCCTCAATCGAGCAGGTGTTTTATAGGCAAATGGTAAAGAGATATTGTTGGAAATTGCTGATGACAAATCTTTTTGTATGTATGTACCGTAGGCATTGTACACAAGATTCTATGCAATGTATACCCCTGACTTGATGTTTTGCCATTTGTACTTTTTGCAATCTTCAAAATAAAACTTCTTTTGTGATTTAAAAAAAAAAAAGCTTTAGTGAAAGTAAAAAAAAAAAAAAAATCAAAAATAATGTAGACCACTTAAAAATCCCCCCCCAAAAAAATGTTTGAGCCTGCCCTGCCCCCACGTACACAAACACATGAACGTAAATGCACCCATCAAGAGCACCTATGTATGAAAACGTTGCTTGAGGTATACTTTACATTTTACTGCTCATTTTGGAGTGAGATCAAAATTTCTGGGCCGTTTTTAATGTTTAACTACAAACTGATGACCTTCTAAAGCGTCACCTATGAAGAATATAGGGTACTGAAGACGGTTGTCATTTTGCAGGCATGTGCAAATTTAATGCTTGACATGATGGGGTATCTATCGTCTTTCATATGTTACAACATAAGCTGGTAATATATTGCATTTGTATGCCCTAAAATTAACTTGTATTGTATTTTTTAATTAAAATATATAATGTTTGGGGGTTTTAACTTCCGGTTCAAGATTTTCTAAACATGGGTGCAAAAAATGCAAAAACACCTTTGGCAGCAAAAGAGTTCAACTTTTATTTGAATACATTTTCCCTGCATTATGCGTAGCGGTACCCCCATAGGGGCTGTTGAATATAATAGTCTATCTCTCACCCTGCCCAGCCAGGCATTCAACGCTCAGGCTCTCAGATTCATTGGACAGTCCATGCACTTGTTTTTTTTGTATTTTATTGAGGGGATTTAACTTGGATGGGAGATACGGGATGCCCCGTGGTATTTAGCACAGCTTGCTTGGGACTACTATATACACTCAGTATATACACTCCAGTCTTCTCTCCAGCACTTCTCATGCTTAAGACCTTTACTCCATTACTCCTCCAGCACTTCTCTTGCTGCAAACCACTACTCCTCCAGCACTTCACATGCTGCAATTTCCCAGACCAGTTAGCACTGTGTGGTTGAGCCTAGCACTAGCTCCGTCAGGCCTCAGTGAATTGCTTTTTGCAGGCAGGGACCCCAGGCGCCTGTTGTGTAGAATGGTTCCGGTGCTAACTGTCCTCAACACGGCTACTGATCCAAGTAAGCTCTCTTCAGGCTCTGCCAGCCCTCTTGGCTGCAGCTGCCTCTTTCCACTGTCCCTCTTCCCACAGTCCACTCTTCTGGTTCTGCACCCATCTTTGACTGCAAACTCCCAGTCCTCTCAGGTGTGCCTCCCCAGTCCTCCCGACTGTGCTTCACTCACCAGCCCTCCTGGCTGTGACCAGTTGTCCTCCCTGGAGTCTCTCAACAGTGCACTCTCCCGCTGTCCTCTCCTTGCTCTCTCTTGTGCCTCCGGTCCAGGACCTTTTCATGAGTTCTTGAAAGTGGTCCCGACTGCACCCGAGCCCAGGCCCAAAGTCACCCCCCCCCCCAGACTGGGGAGCTCTTTCATTTCAAAGGTTTTTATTGGGTTTTTTAAGAGATACAGGTAAAACAACAAGTCCAAGGGTACCTTGGGAAATAAAAGAAAATAGACCAAGACCTCACAGGGCCAGCAACATACTGACAAAAGTGCAGAGCCTTAGTACTGCACACAAAGAGTATTCCAATGGATGCATCTATATGGGTAATGTTAAAAGAAAAAAACATTCTTACGAGGAGGAATATTTAAGTCGAGGTGTCAGGAAAAGACAAAAAGAAAAAAAACATTTCTTGACCCACCTGTTCCCCTCAACCCACCCCTAATGGGAGCAAGCTGTGGGTTGGGGGAGACTGACAACCTCAGACCCAGTGAAGCCAAACGTTACCTGGCTCTATGAGATAAGTGATACCTCCATTGTAACACTCGATATTACATGTAGACTTAGTGCAGGATACCTATAAACTTGACTCAATTATCTGACCTGAGAACCTGTGGTAAAGTGATAAAACTTGGTTGACTAATAATGCTGCCGACACCCACCTACAGTGTCAATGTTGAGGTCAGATAGTGTTGAACAGCACCCAAGATTACCCTAGCTTCCCTTAAGATACAACCAACAACAAAATGGAGAAGGAAAGGTTAGGACAGAAAGACAGAAGTAACAGAGGAGCAGGAGAGATAAGGAGCGGGGGACACCAGGTAGCCTCAGGGGGAGCTATTTCTAGGCCCGACAGCCTCAGCACTATCTTACTCCATCTCTTCCACATGACAACTACTCCCCAGCTGGTCTGACCCTGGGTACTTAAGGATGCCTGCCCCTGCCAATCCAGGTTGGGGATTGGTCAGGGCCCCTCAAATTACCCCAAGTGGCTACACCTCCCCTCTCCACCTACCTTTCCAGAAAACACCAGAAGCTTCTGGAAAGACGTGGGAGGTCCTGATGACACCACCTGCCACCTAGTCACCCAGCCCAGAATGAAAACAAACAGGTCTAGCCACAAGCTAGGCCTGCCTAAATTTTCCTACCCTGCAGAAAAATCTATCATCCAGCACCTACCCACTTAGAAGGTGCTACATATGGTAAAAAAATCGCCCCACCTACCCTTATACTTAATCCTCACTTGATCCCCACTCTGACAGGATTTGCTAAAGCAGCGGAAGCCAATGGCAGTGAAATTCTATGACAAGTAAGAGGGGGACAGGGCCGAGCTGTGCTTTCTGTGCAGGCTTGAGCCAGCAGATGTGCCACAATAGGAAGTGGCTTCCCAAGGTGATACACCTAGAGCCAGGAGCACTGGCGGGGGACCCAAGAAGAGGCGTGTTGGAGCTGCTCTGTGCAATTCTAATATGTTTCTTGTACCACATTTTCCAGGGGTCCCATAGAGTGTTAAGTTTGTGTTGCGTAGGTTTACCGTAAGGGGTCTGTGCAATTCTACTACACAAAGCAGGTAAGTATAACAAGTTTGTTATGTTAAAAAAATTTACTTTACTATCACTTTCTCTATGGTTTTTATTTTCAAGATGTAACTTCATTGCAGGGACTTTCTCACTTCCTGTCCCAGTGATGCTGTTTAAGAAATGTAGGGTACGGATGTCTTCAATATAAAAAGGAATGGACAGCAAAAAAGCAACCCATAGATTATTCAATTATCTACTCTTCCACCACAGGTGGTAGAAAAAAAAATGCTTGATTCCCCTATGAACACAGTCAGTGTTGATGGGGAAATGCCTCCCGCAGAGCTATTGTATTCTGTTGGCAGGGTTGGTGCAGGGAGCCTTCCCGGCTGGCAGAACACATTGATTGCTGCTAGTGGTTATAGCCAGTGACAGTCAGGTCCATAAATATTGAGACCTCGACACAATTCTAATATTTTTTGCTCTATACACCACCACAATGGATTTGAAATGAAAGAAACAATATTTTTTGTTTTTGTTGTTCTGTTTGATCTGTTTTGTTTTTTTCAGCCTAATGATGGCTTGCTTTACTGATAGTAATAGTGACAGCTCTTTGGATCTCATATTGAGGGTTGGCAGCAACAGATTCCACATGCAAATAGCATACTTGAAATGGACTCTGGACCTTTTATCTGCTCCTTGTAAATGGGATAATGAGGGAATAACACACACCTGGCCATGGAACAGCTGAGCATCCAATTGTCCTATTACCTTTGGTCCCTTAAAAAGTGGGAAGCACATATACAAACTGTTGTAATTCCTACACCGTTCACCTGCTTTGGATGTAAATACCCTCAAATTAAAGCTGAAAGTCTACAGTTAAAGCACATCTTGATCATTTCATTTCAAATCCATTGTGGCGGTGTATAGAGCCAAAAAGATTAGAATTGTGTCGATGTCCCAATATTTATGGACCTGTATAGGCAGTTATGGAATGAAAATGTAGTGCTCCCATAGTATAGGTGCATTTTCTGGCAGGGTTTTTGGCTAGGAGAGGTAAATTTAGTCAGGCCTGACTGTAGTGTGCAGGCCTGAATGTTTTGATCTGGGCTGGGAGGAGAAGCTCAGGGAGGATTGGGTGGTCTTAACAGATGAGGTCACCAGAACCTCCCACTTCTTACTAGAAACCTGGAGAAGGTTTTCTGGTCAGAGAGCTGGGAGGTGGGTGCAGCCACCTGGAGTGTTCTAAGAAGCCCTGACCAATCCCCAAGCAGAATTGGCAGGGGGAAGGCCTCCTTAACCACTTCTCTTTAGGTGGACGTCTATTGATGTCCTGCCTTTGAGTGGTGATATCTGAATGGTGCCTGCAGCTATTGCCTTTCAGCCGGCGATTCTGTTTTTGATAAAAGTGGTCTTAGTGGCGGATTCGCAGCAAGATCACTTTTATCAACGGTGGGAGGGGTGCCCCCCCACCACTTTCCCGTCATCTCCGCCATTTACCGGAGATGATCGGATCCGTCCCCCCAGTGTACGTGAGCCGAGTGAGCGGCTGAAGCCGCTCACTTGGCTCCATAATACGGCAAGGCGGAAATTACGTCAGAAGTCCCTTACGCCCAACGGTCTTAACCACTTCCTTACCGGCGTATAGTAAAAATACGCCGGCAAGGTGGACTCCCCATCCTAAGTGGACGTCATATGACGTCCTCTTGTTTTCGCCGCTTTCGGTCCCTCGGGACCCCGGCCTTCCGTGATCGGGGTAAAGAGCCAATAAAATTGGCTCTTTACCGCGTGACCGGCTGTGTCCTATCACAGCCGGTCACTGACATCAATGGCGACTGAGCGGCGTGCACGCCGCTCGCGCGCGCCCCAGGGGGCGCGCAGCGCGGCGATCGGGGGGCGGGCTTGTCCCTCGGACAAAGCCCAACCCCGATCACGGTAAAGAGCCAATAGTATTGGCTCTTTACCACGTGACCGGCTGTGTCCAATCACAGCCGGTCACAAAATGACGGGAATCCGCGGTAACGAGCTGTTACCGGGTTCTCCCCTTCACACACCGATCGTGTGTGAGGAGGAGATAGCGGTAACAGCTCGTTACCGCTTACTGTCAGCACCAAGCACACTGATTGCCCCCCCTCCAATAAAGAGTACCTGTCACCACCCCATCAGAGTACCTGTCCATCAGAGTACCTGTCACTTGCCCATCAGAGTACCCGAGTACCTGTCTCTTGCCCATCAGAGTACCCGAGTAC
>BLSH010380496.1:62862-82360 GCA_018402905.1 Glandirana rugosa
ACACGCGACAGATGACCCATAACTCCGACGTCGCGTTAAACACCTTCTGTTTCCCGAGCTCTTCCCTTGTCTACGTGTTTTTATGTAGTGACTTAGAAGTAAATTATGAAAGACGATCTTTTACACAAAAAGTTCAAATGTTTTATCAAATTGAACCAAGAAACATTAAGAGTAAAGGTAATAAGAGGTCGTTTACATAGTTTCGGTGTCACAGTTACAAAGAAGTTCCTGTTAAGGTGAAAACTATAAGACAGTAGTAGTAGTAGTAGAGAAAACAAGACAAAGAGGAGGTAGAGGTAGAAAGAATCTATTTGTGAGAAAAAAATGATAAAAATTTTGTTTGGATACAATGTAGCATGGCTGGGTAATTGTCACTCAAAGTGTGAGAGCACTGAAAGCTGAAAATTGGTCTGGTAGAGAAGGGTTCTAAGTGCATAGTATTGAAGTGGTTAAAGGAAGAAAGATGGAGATGGAGGAGAAACAGAACAAAAGAGATGATGATGATGATGACAGAATATCAAAAGTGGAATTGTCCTTGAAGAAACATTGACACTGTGGCTTTGATACATTTGCTGGAGAATAATGGAAATGAGAATTACAAAGAACCAAGTTAAACTATTTTGTAAACTTGAAAAACACATTTTCTAGCAGAAAGTATTAAATGAAGATTCAGTGATGTATTTTTGTGCATCTGTTCCCTTCTCGAGCCCTTTGTCTTCCACAAATTGCGCTGCAGCCTCAATACCCAGTAGACAGCGCACACGCAGACTGTTGTGGCTTATATCATTAATATGCAGCAATTGCCTGAGATATGAATCTTACAGTACATCTGTTATGCAAATATATGCAAATGCTCTTCACGCTGACAGCTGAATTGGATTCATCTCCAAATATGATCTTTTTCCATTTTGAAAGTTTGCAATCTGCTCCCAGAACCGCTAATGCAACAATTTAGCAGAATGGTAAAACAGAAAATGATGTTTTCGCCAAAATACAAACCAATGTTTCGTAAACAAAGCATGCTGCATCTTCGCATATATTGTCTAGTTCATTTCAAGATGCTCAAATACAGTCTACAAAGCTGTGTGGATTGTAAATGACATGATTCATGCATTATTGGACAGCAAATATAGTGTATATGATGTCAATAAACATAATAAATCATTTCCTAGCATCTTTAAAAATATAAAAGTAATAATCACCCTCTGGTGCTGTTTCCTGCAGACTCACCAGATGTAGTGGAGGGGCCTCGCTCCCCTTTGGGGTTGAATATGTCCTTCATCTCACAAGCCCTGCACGCACAGGGGAATGCTGCAGGGAGTGGTACTCCATCATTATCACGTGCCCCTCTCTCCCACCCATGGAAAAAGATGACCTCTGACATTACCAGACTAGACCGAAGACACCTGGAGAAAAAGGAAAGTGGGTAGTGCCCCCATGCTGCAGGTTGTTGAGCCAGTTCCCGCATTGAGGCCTACAGCACAATTTTCAGTGACAGTGGGCCTGAGACTCCATTAACCATCCCTCCAGTTTTCCACTTTTTCAGGTTCCCACTAATCTCAACCTTTGGCTCAGGTTGAGAATCACTTGTTCACATACAGTACTTAAAATGATTAAACCCTCGTCGTGTAAAACAATCCATTCAGTTTAAAATAGAAATGAAAGGCAAAAACATAGTTACATTGTTAGTCAGGTTGAAAAAAGACACAAGTCCATCTAGTTCAACCAATCAAAAAAGAAAATATATATATATATATATCCATACAATCCCATATACACAATTCTTCACCCACAGTTGGTCCAGAGGAAGGCAAAAAACCACAGCAAAGCATGATCCAATTTGCTATAGTGGGGGATCCTTTCTGATCTCCCGAGAGTATTTTCCCTGGATCAACTTTACCTATAAATGTTATTATCCAGTTATATTATATACATTAAAGTGGTTGTCAACTAATGACAACTACTTTAACCTACAGGTAAGCCTATAATAAAGCTTACCTGTAGGATCCCTGCATATCTTCTAAACCTGTACGGTTTAGGAGATATGCAGTGTACTTCCGAAGTCATTGGGCACATGCGCAGTGAAGAAACAGCCTCGTTCACTGAGATCGTGCCGCAATTGGCGGCTCCTGTGACATCACATGGCTCCGGCAAATCACAGAGCTGGAGTCCACGGCCCCGGAAGGAAGAGGGGCAAAGATGGATGCTTCCTACTACAGGGACAGCCTCTTTAATCACTTAACGATGGCCTGCCGTCATCTGACGGCGGCAGTCTGGCCCGATATCGCATATCGCCGTCACTTGGCGGCGGCTGCGAGGTTGAGCACAAACACACGGATATCCATTCTGACAGGAGAGAAGGAGAGTGATCTTCTGCTCCCTGTATATGGAAGCCGTGATTACTCTCCTCCCCCAGTCAGCCCAGCCCCCACACAGTTAGTATCACATCCCAGGGAACACCGTTAACCCATTGATCACCCCCTAGTGTTAACCGCTTCTCTGCCAGTGACATTTACACAGTAATCAGTGCATTTTCATAGCACTGATCGCTGTATAAATGCCAAAGGTCCCAAAAAAGTGTCAAAAGGTTCCGACATGTCTGCCGCAATGTCGCAGTACCACTAAAGATCGCAGATCGCCGCCATTACTTGTAAAAAATTAAACAAAAATGAAAAACCCCATAAATTAATTCTCATCGTTTGTAAACGCGGCAACTTTTGCGCAAAAATTAATATACGCTGATTGCGATTTTTAAAAATATGAGGAAGAATATATATCGGCCTAAACTGATGAATAAATTTGTTTTTTTATATACTTTTTTTTTTATATGTATTTTAACAAAAAGTAAGAAATATTGTGGGTTTTTTTTTTGCAAAATTGTAGCTCTTTGTTTGTTTATAGCGGTGATCAGAAGTGACACAGAGGTGATAACATACCACCAAAAGAAAGCTCTATTTGTGGGAAAAAAAGGATGTCAATCTCCTTTGGGTACAACGTTGCACGACCGCACGATTATCAGTTAAAGCGACGCAATGCCAAATCGCAAAAAGTGCTCTGGTCCTAAAGTGGGAAATCCTTCTGGGGCTGAAGTGAAAGGAAGGAAGTGGAAGAAAATTATCCAAGTCTTTTTTAAAGCAATCTACTGTATTGTGCTGGCCAGAACCACCTCTTGAGGGAGTCTATTCCACATTTTCACAGCTCTTACTGTGAAGAAACCTTTCCGTATTTGGAGATGAAGTCTATTTTCCCCTAGACGTAAAGAGTGCCCCCTTGTCCCCTGTAATGAGTGAAAGTGAATAACTCAACACCAAGATCATTATATGGACCACTTATGTATTTGTACATGTTGATCATATCCCCCCTTAATCTCCTCTTCTCAAGAGAGAATAAATTCATTTCCTCTAATCGTTCCTCATAGCTGAGCTCCTCCATGCCTCTTATTAGTTTGGCTGTCTTTCTCTGCAATTTCTCCAGTTCCCCGATATCCTTTTTGAGAACTGGTGCCCAAAACTGAATGTATATTCCAGATGAGGTCTTACTAATGATTTGTACAGGGGGGCAAAATAATGTCTCTATCTCTGGAGTCCATACCTCTCTTAATACAAGAAAGGATTTTGCTTGCTTTGGAAACCGCAGCTTGGCATTGCATGCTATTATTAAGCGTATGATCTACCAAAACCCCCAGATCCTTCTCCACTATAGATTCCCCCAGTTGTACTCCCCCTAGTATGTATGATGCATGCATATTCTTTAATACAACTTTAATATAACTTTACATTTATCTACATTAAACCTCATTTGCCACATAGTCGCCCAATTAATAGTAAAACAATTATGTATAGATATAAAAAAAAAACATTACAAATACCTTTTCCTGAAATACCTTTTACAGAATCAGTGCCACCTATCAGTGCCCACCAGTGCCACCTACCAGTGCCACCTATCAGTGCCCATCAGTACCAGCTATCAGTGCCCAGTGCCACCTATGAGTGCCAATCAGCGGTTCCTATGAGTGCCCATCAGTGTCCGTCAGTGCTGCATATAATTTCCCGTCAGTGCTGCATATCAGTGCCACCTATCAGTGCCCGTCAGTGCTGCTTATCCGTGCCGCCTATCAGTGCCCATCATTGCTGCATATAAGAGCCTCATCATCAGTGCCCATCAGTGCCACCTCATCAGTGCCAATCAGTACTACCTCATCAGTGCCTGTCAGTGTAGCCTCATCAGTGCCCATCACTGACGGAGAAAATGTACTTATTTACAAAGTTTTGACACAGAAACAGAGAATTTTTTTTTTCAAAATTTTCGGTGTTTTTTTATTTGTAGCGCAAAAAATAAAAACCGCAGGGGTGATCAAATACCACCATAAGAAATCTCTATTTGTGGGAACAAAATGATAAAAAAAAATTTGGGTACAGCGTTGCACGACCGCGCAATTGTCATTCAAAGCGCAACAGCACTGAAAGCTGAAAATTGGTCTGGTAGGAAAGTGTTCTAAGTGCATAGTATTGAAGTGCTTAAATATGAGATCTGGGGTCAAAAAGACCTCAGATCTGAATGCAAAAATTTTTTTTTTTAAAGAAATGGGCCCTTTAAGACCGTTGGGCGAATCCGCCACTAAGACCACTTTTATCTGAAGCAGAATCGCCGGCACTAAAAAACACTATCTGAATGGTGCCTTCAGATATCACCACTAAAACTCAAGGACATTATATGACGTCCGGCGGTATTGAAGTGGTTAAACACTTGTCGACCACCCACAGCAGTACAAGGTGGCTCAGGTGCACAAATTGCTGTACCGGTACAGCGATCTGTGCACTAGCATCTGTGGGTGCATGTGTGCACGCTGATTGGCCAGGGGGGGGAGCCAATAAGCGGTTCTTGCGGACTCGATATCCTTCGGCCGCCCGCGATCGTTCCCCGCAGAGACAGAACGGTGATCTGCCATTCTGACAGTGGATTACACTGAGATCTTGTCTTTCTGCTATCCAGGAACACAGATCTCTGTGTTATCCCTGGCAGCCCATCTCCCCATACAGTCAGTAAACACACCTAGCGAACACAATTAACTCTTTGATCGCCCCTGATGTTAACCCCTTCCCTGCTAGTGTCATTAGTACAATGTCAGTGCATATTTTTATCACTGATCACTGTAATATTGTCACTGGTTCCCAAAAAAGGGTCAGATTTGTCCGCTGCAATGTTGCAGTCCTGCTAAAAATCACTGATCGCCGTCATTACTAGTAAAAAAATAAACAAATGCCATAAATATATCCCCTATTTTGTAGATGCGATAACTTCTGCACAAACCAATCAATATACGCTTATTGGGGTTTTTTTTTACCAAAAATATATACATATTGGCCAAAATTAATGAAGAAATCATATTTTTTCAATTTTTTATTGGGTATGTTTTATATCAGAAAATTAAAAATATTGTTATTTTTTCAAAATTGTCGCTCTATTTTTGTTCATAGAGCAAAAAATAAAAAATGCAGAGGTGATAAAATACCATCAAAAGAAAGCCCTATTAGTGGGAAAATGTGGGTACCTCAGTGCCGTATCGCAAAAAATGGCCTGGTCATTAAGGGGGTAAAACCTTTCCGGGGCTGAAGTGGTTCAAGCTCAACTCTGGGATTGAATAAACCTGTAGTTGGGCGCTGTTTCCATTGGTTCCAAACCTAGCCTGCAAGTATTCCAGGTTGCCTGCACCAAGGGGAACCTTCCTTACCACCACCACCAAGGAGGCAGACCCTCCTCCACTAGGCCACCACTTGTTCATGACCAGAACTGTTTTTAATGTCTATATTTCCCAAATATTTGCTGCACAGCTATCTTCTCAGAAAATATGGACCAGTCCAGCACTCATAGCAGCAGTATGAACCTCCCTCGGCTGCATGTAGAATTGCACCAAGCTAAACTTTGCTTAGTCATGCTGACAGTTTCCACCAAACACATTACAGAGGCACAAGTTTGCACCACAAAAAATGGAGCAGATGTTCCTCCTAATTAAAAAAAGTGGTTCAGAGGCTCCACGGACAGTCGCATGCTCTGAGAGCTCCGCTCCGGCCAGTTTTCTCCACCACAGCCAGCAAACAGACCATCCACGGCCACCTTCTTCCTACACCAGTCACAGAGTGCCCGGAGCTCACCCCAGATGTTGGGGGGCTCTGCAAGACGGGACCTGTCATGGCAACTTGATCTCAGGCCTGCACCGCCTCCTACACCAAAAATGGCGCCCGCAGGGGACACACGAAGCACAGAACTGGAGGAGGATGTATCCATAGCTTATCAGGATGGGATGCTAGCCCACACGAGCATGGCCTATGACCCGGCTGGTCACACAAGGCTCCCACAAAGTCCGGCAGTGATTACCCAGAACCTTTCCCAGCTATCCCCGACCTCCACTGAATCCCTGCTAGACAGGATTCTAGACAAGCTCCTCCTCACCCCAGTGGATAACATAACCAGGACCCTTGAACATCTCAGGGAATACAGCAGAGAATTTCCTATTGCTCCCAATGATATACTCACTATGATGGCAACATTTTCCAAAATGCTATAAAGGGTTCTCGCACAAACACGGCGCAGATCACCTCCACTATCCAAGCAGACTTACACTAACTTGGGGCCAGAATAGAAGTGATTGAAGCTACAACTGAACAAACAATTGCTAGAGCCAACCAAAACACTGACAGATTACAGGAACTAAACGAACAACTGGACACTACACTTTCTAAACTGGACAACCTAGAAAATAGATCTCACAGGTACAATTGGGGTACTAAGGGGGTTCCCTGAATCCTTAAGGACACTGAGTCAATCGTCCGCCTAGAATTGGATCGAGCCCACAGGGCTCTTCAACCCCCTCGCCAAAATGGCCTCCCGAGGGACATTGTGGCCAAACCACATTTTTACGAAGTCAAAGAAGACGTTATGCGTCGGGCTCTGGAAATGGAAAATCTCTCAATACAAGGACACCACGTCCAAATTTTTGCGGACCTATCAGCATACACTATTCAAAAGAGGAGGTCCCTGAAACCCCTTCTCCAGGTGCTCTCCCAGAAGTCTATCACCTATAGATGGTCTTTTCCATTCCGACTTAACTTTATATTCTCGCACAAACTTTACAGCTTCTTCTCCTTTGCCAACGGAGAGCGTCTTCTCCTCCACTTGGGACTAACCCAGACTCTGCTCCGACAACCAAGGGCCCAAAACTCCTCCAAAAGACCCCCATCGCCTAGTCCCATTACCCCTATGTGGCAAAAACTGCAAGCAAATAGATCCAAGCAGGCAGGCGCCCTCTATAATATGGGATCATAATCCTCTTTCTCCTTCAATCAGGACTTTTCCCCTCAGGATCTCAGGATCCAGGATGAGTCTACTCCTCCTTTACACCTTTGTGAGCCATGCACAACACGGTACCCACATTTATCTGCCCCTATTGCATGGGAGGTTCCCCGAACCTTGGTTTGGTTATAATCCAGTTGTACTAGTTCTCTTCAAGCATTATATCCAGTTGCACTTTTCTATTATCTCAACTTTACTTCGACCTCAAGGCACTGCTCAGACAGACATCTTCAGCCTAAATCTTCATGTTCTTCCTCAATTGGAATAAGCCCCTATTAAAGAAGGACAGCATCACTTCTCCTTCCACCACCCTAGAAGAGGATGGGACAGTCTCACTTATTTAGTTGTTAATTAAGGGTTTATAAGACTGGAAACCTCCCCCTCCCCTCAAGTTTTGCCTACGGGAGGGTTGGGAGATTCTCTCAACAGCTCCAATTTCTGGAAAAAAAAATTCTGTGGTAAAGATGGCACAGTCCCTCTTTCCCACAGCGGGGTTTGGGTTGTTTTTTTTTCTATATTTCCTTTATGTTTTATGTTCCAATGCATCATCACATCTCTCTACATTTTTAACTTGAGGTCTCTTACCTTCCCAGGATCTGAATGTCTCTCATCTTCTTTTTTTCTTCCCTCTACCACTTCTGGGTCTCCTAGAAAATCTCACCCATAATTTGATCCACTCAACTGGAAGGCTTGGACGGGCACTGCAAAAAGCCAACAACCACCCACGAGTCTCAGGATAAGAAATCACCCACTAGAGCATTCTCTCTACCCTCTGATCCATGCAGGCTGACACCACCATCCCTACTCACCTCTGTATAGCCACACATAAAGTGCAGGGCATTAACTCCCCCATTAAGAGGAGAAAACTGTTCGAACTTTACCAATCACATCAGATAGAGGTCCTCTTACTTCAGGAAACATTTCCCCTCCTCATATACCCCTTCCTTCATCCATAATCACTTTCCCCAGTTCTACCTCTATAATGCAACAAATAAAACAAAGGGGGTAGCAGTATGCTTTTCAAAAAACACAAAATTCTCTCAATCAGAAATCTTCAGAGACCCAGCAGGTAGATATATTTTAGTAATAGGCTCAATAGATGGTACTATTTACTTGTTTATCTCTTATTACACACTGAATAACGGCCAAACAGCTTTCTTCTCCTCAATGATGTTGGCCCTTAAACCTCCCCTAAAAGGGAAATAATTATTGCTGGCGACTCAAACATAACACTTAATCAATCTATAGACAAATCAAACAATGGCCGTACCTGCACAAGAAATCTCCCCAAGCAAAGCATGAAAGTAGCCTCCACTCTTTTCTCCTTCGGATTAATCGACATCTGGAGGGAGTGTAATCCCCATACTAAGGACTACAACCACTATTCAGCGCCTCACCAGATGTATTTGAGGATAGATCATATCTTCATACAATCCTCCTACACCCCACTTGCAATTAAAGCTATCATTAAGATAAAAGTCCCATATCAGACCACTCTATGGTACTTTTATTACTGCAACGCCCGACTAAACCCAACTCAAACTTCATCTGGCGTCTTAATGAAGCTCTCTTAAGTGATCCGATTCAATGCACAATCCTCGATAAAGAATACTTCCACTTAAATGACAAAGACGCCATCTCCCCAGAAATCCTATGGGTGACCCACAAAGCCATGATTAGAGGAATGATCATCCAAACTACCGCCCTCCTTAAAAGAGCGGTGTGCCACCATAGACAAACTTACTACAGATTTTCACACTCTAGTAGAAACCATAAACAACAAAATCCTTCCAGAGAATCTTCAGAAAAACTTGATGCTGCCCGACTAGCTTTAAACATGGCCCTAACCACAGAAGCTGAAAAACATATCAGGTGGTCCGGGGGCCTGATTCTATTCTCAAAAAGATAGGATCGGAGCTAAATTAGCAGCCAAACTATCTCCCAAACCTAGATCCCTAGCCTTTCCCAAAATACGTACCCCCTCTGGCTCCTTAATGCAAAATCCACAACGCACCCTGGAATGCTTTCATGGGTTCTTCACAGACCTATACAAAGAAAAGAAATGATGCCCCCAATCGCAGCTCAATGACTTCCTGAATAACATCCCACTTCCAAAATTATCTGAGAGTCATTCCGCTTGCTTGGAAAAGCAAATCACTGAAATGGAAGTCCTTGAGGTGATAAAACACCTCAAATTAAACTCCGCCCCTGGCCCCGATGGCTTTCAGCCTGTTACTACAAAAAATTTGCATTCACATTAGCCCCTTATATGGTTGGGTTCTTTAACTCTCTCAAAGCAGGTTCTCCCCCGGAAAAGCCTTAAACTTAGCATACATTTCAGTACTACCTAAACCTGGCAAGGACTCAAGTACGGTTAACAACTATCGTCCAATTTCATTGATCAATAATGACCTCAAAATTCTAACATTAATACTAGCCAACAGGCTATCATCATTTATCTCTCAATATGTCCATAAGGACCAGACAGGCTTTATCCCGGGGAGACATGGGCCTGACTAGATTATATAGATATAGCTATAGATATTATAACAATACTTAACTCCTAATGGGATGGTAATCCCCATCAAGAAGGTTTCTTGTCATCTATAGACCTCCAAAAGGCCTTTGATACGGTCACATGGCCATAAATTTTTAGTGTACTAACAAGATGGGGCTTTGGTCCCAACTACATCGGGATCCTGCACTCCCTATATTCTAACCCTACCGCCCAAGTACGCATCCAAGGATGTTACTCTGCCCCCTTTACCATTGAAAAAGGAACCAGACAGGGGTGCCCACTGTCTCCCCTCATATTTGCAATAGCGATTGAATACTTGGTTATTGCAATCAGAAATCACCCCGACATTAAGGGGGTATTCTGTGGTCCCCAAGAACACAAATGCACGTTATTGGCCGATGGTCTTCTCCTCTTCCTCACTTCTCCTCTTATTTCAACCCCAAACATCCTCGCCCTCCTTAAATAATTTGGCGATGTCTCTGGCCTCCAGGTAAATGTGTCAAAATCTGTTGCTCTAAATATCACGATTCCCCCCAATTTACTTGAGAGATTGCAGGCTCACTTCCCATTCACTTGGAGTGCCTCCTCTATCCCCTACTTGGGGGTTAACTTAGCTCCCAAATTCCACCTATTAAAGTATATCACAAAAGTGAGTACACCCCTCACATTTTTGTAAATATTTTATTATATCTTTTCATGTGACAACACTGAAGAAATGACGCTTTGCTACCAATAAAGTAGTGAGTGTACAGCTTGTATAACAGTATAAATTTGCTGTCCCCTCAAAATAACTCAACACACAGCAATTAATGTCTAAACCGCTGGCAACAAAAGTGAGTACACCCCTAAGTGAAAATGTCCACATTGGGCCTAAAGTGTCAATATTTTGTGTGGCCACCATTATTTTCCAGCACTGCCTTAACCCTCTTGGGCATGGAGTTCACCAGAGCTTCACAGGTTGCCACTGGAGTTCTCTTCCACTCCTCCATGACAACATCACAGAGCTGGTGGATGTTAGAGACCTTGCACTCCTCCGCCTTCCTTTTGAGGATGCCCCACAGGTGCTCAATAGGGTTTAGGTCTGGAGACATGCTTGGCCAGTCCATCACCTTTATCCTCAGCTTATTTAGCAAGGCATTGGTCATCTTGGAGGTCTGTTTGGGGGCCGCTATCATGTCGGAATTTTGCCTTCTCATGAAGCCCCAGACCATGACACTCCCACCACCATGCTTAACTGTAGGCAAGACACACTTGTCTTTGTGCTCCTCATCTGGTTGCCGCCACACACGCTTGACATCATCTGAACCAAATACGTTTATCTTGGTCTCATCAGACCACAGGATATGGTTCCAGTAATCCATGTCCTTAGTCTGCTTGTCTTCAGCAAACTGTTTGAGGGCTTTGTTGTGCATCTTCTTTAGAAGAGGCTTTCTTCTGGGATGACAGCCATGCAGACCAATTTGATGCAGTGTGTGGCGTATGGTCTGAGCACTGACAGGCTGACCCCCCACCCCTTCAACCTCTGCAGCAATGCTGGCAGCACTCATACATCTATTTCCCAAAGCCAATCTGTGAATATGACGCTGAGCACATGCACTCAACTTCTTTGGTCTACCATGGTGAGGCCTGTTCTGAGTGGAACCTGTCCTGTTAAACGGCTGTATGGTCTTGGGCACCGTGCTGCTGCTCAGTTTCAGGGTCTTGGCAATCTTCCTATAGCCTAGGCCTAGTCTTTGTGTAAAGCAACAATTCTTTTTTTTCAGATCTTCAGAGAGTTCTTTGCCATGAGGTGCCATGTTGAACTTCCAGTGACCAGTATAAGAGAGAGAGAGCGATAACACCAAATTTAACACACCTGCTCCCCATTCACACCTGAGACCTTGTAACACTAACAAGTCACATAAGTACGGGGAGGGAAAATGACTAATTGGGCCCAATTTGGACATTGTCACTTAGGGGTGTACTCACTTTTGTTGCCAGTGGTTTAGACATTAATGGCTGTGTGTTGAGTTAATTTGAGGGGACAGCAAATTTACACTATTATACAAGCTGTACACTCACTACCTTACATTGTAGCAAAGTGTCATTTTTTCAGTGTTGTCACATGAAAAGATATAATAAAATATTTACAAAAATAGGAGGGTTGTACTCACTTTTGTGAGATACTGTATATTCCTCCAACTACCCGCCTATGTTCCAAAAATTATCAGCAGACTTATCTACATTGTCTATACATAACTTATAATGGCTAGGCCGCATCAATTCAGTTAAAATTAGTATTCTCCCTCGTCTTCTTTACCTCTTCAGATCTCTTCCCATCCCTATCAAGAAATCACAAATTTTACAGTTTCAAACAAATATGTTGAATTTCACCTGGGGATCTAAGGACAGAAGATTCTCTAAAGCTAACCTTTTTAGACTAAAAACGCAAGGGGGCCTATCCTTCCCTAATATATGATGGTATTACCAGGCAGCACAACTTGCACAGATATCAATCGTTTACACGAGAGGTCCAAAACCAGACTGGCTGTCAATGGAGAGACAGGCTACCCCAAACCACACAATAGACTTTTTACTTTGGTCTCCCTTCAAACTCAGACCCCCGGTCCTTTCCCCTACCCTATCTCATTAGCTGACCCTCTGTGACAGAATACATAAACACCACTTCCTGATTTCCACCCCTTAATACACCTATTTCCCAATCCCAATTTCCCCCCAGGCCTGAACATCTTAGCCTTCAGATGGTGGCTCAACAAAGGACTATTTAGAATAGGGCAATTTATTACCTCATCGGGCCCCATCTCTATTGAATATTGCGTCAGCAAACTCAAAATGCCCTACTCAGAAAGATTTATATACACCCAAATTTTTCACTATCTCCACTCTATTTGGCCCAACAATCCGGAACCCCCTAGAGTCACCCCATATGAATCCTGTTGTGCTGAAGTCATGGATCAGAGGGGAGGGATCTCCATCATCTACGCTGCTCTAGCTTCAGCTCAGTCCAAGTCTTCTTACGCCCTTGCATGGGAATCTGATCTCAACATAGATTGGGATCCTGAAAAATGGAACTGTTGCTTCCTACGCTCTTTTAAAGGCCTACTGAATATTTCCTTAATAGAAGCCAGCCTCAAAATTCTCACACGCTGGTACCAAGTTCCATCTATCCTTGCCAAGATGTACCCTGATACTTCTCCATTGTGCTTTAGGGGTTGCAATCATACGGGCACTCTGCTCCATATCTGGTGGGCCTGCCCAAAAATTTGTAGCTTATGGAATAGAGTATTCACTAAAATACGCAAAGTTGTTGGAGTTTCTGTCCCTCAAAAACCAGATATAGCTCTACTGAACCATAAAGTAGAGAAATTAAATAAACATACCCAAGCATTGGTCTTCTTCGTACTTTTTGGTACCAAAATCAGTATTGCAGAATATTGGAAAAAGTCCACAGTTCCTATCTCAGCGGTCAAAAGAAAAATTTCCCAAAAATGGCCCAGGAGAAACTTGTAAGTATTTTACATGTCAGAGTCCAAATCTTTGAACTTATTTGGGAACCCTGGGCTAAATACTCCCAAATCCCTTTATTCCCTGGAATTACTCCCACTTAATTGACTAAATTCTAGGTGACCTTTTTACACTTCCTACGCATTCTCCATTGCTCATCTCTTCTCCCCACTCTCTCTTCTCTATTTCGCTCTCTTTATTACTTCCTATCCCCCCTGGACCTGGGTAAGACCCTAAGACACATCAAGTTTTCAATACCTCTTCAGGAAATCAGTTATCAATTAGTCAATTTATCAAGGGGAGCAACGTGCTTGGTAAATAACTTGCTCCCCTGACTCCCCTTAACCAGGATCGCTCTCCGGGTTACTTCGCTGCCAATGATTTAAGTTTATTTAAATCTATACTTTATTGTCTTAAGAGGCTTGAACGGATTGGAAGTGTTAACCCGTACCTCCCAGGTTGGTCCTCATAGTACACTTACGTATCTGAGGTTGGTCGAGGAGATCTCCTAACGACAGTATGTTCCCATAAGGTGTGGCTGAAGAGACACTGAAACTCCCTCTGCATTTCAACTCCTGGGCAAACCTGGTAGTGAACATTCAACAGCCACCACACATCTAATATGACCTAATCTCTGGTCATAACTTCCCTGTTAGGTATTACCTTCGTCTGACCTCCGACCATACTAGTTCTAAGGTGTTTAAATGATCATCTATGCTACACTTGCTGTAATGTTTGTTTTTACTTAAATGCAATTTTTTTTTTATTTCCTTCAGGACATGTCTTTAAGATTCGGCTCTCTTTTTCTGGTTTAATAGCTGTATTCCACGTTTTGTTTTGTTTTATTGGCAAAATCAATAAATACTTTTGAAAGAAAAAAAGTGGTTCAAGCTCCTTAGTTAATTAGGGGAGATCAAGTATCTGTCTATGACGGGCAGCACAGAGAATGCTGAACTGGAGCTGCATGCTCCAATCTCTTTACCATCAACGCCCCCTGCTCAGCTCAGAATGGCAGGGAGGAGCAAGATTGCTAACCCTACTACCCCACTACTCTGCTTGTGTAGTGTGATCATTGCATGGACAGAGAGAGGGATATTAGCTATCCGCTCACAGCTCACATCGCATACAACATGGTCAGACCTGGTGGGAATCTGCAGCAATTTTCTATATAGAAATGCCGTATTACCTCTGTTAATTAGGGGCAGACCTGAAACTAGTTTCTATTTTACTCTGAAATAGTAAAGAAACTGGCGCTGTGTGGTGCAGACAGACCTTAAACAGGTCTATTTGCTTAGTTAATGTGGGGCACACCACTCCTGACATGGTCAAAACCATTTGAGTGACAGGGGCCATCACTTTTAAAGGCAGGGAATCCTGGCTTACAGGGCAATTCACTCTGATACATGTATAGAGTTTTTTTTTAATTTATTACATGTGACCAGCAGCAAAGGACTATAAGCTCCTCCTGCTTATGTTTTCTTGCAGACAGGCTGGGAAAGATCGGGGTCACGAGACAGCTGTATATCGATTAGGAAAAAGGTATGTCGATGGGTTTTTTTTAAATTAAAATATTGACAGTGCCATCATCCACATACAGAAATAGAAGGGAATGTACACCCTTGGGGGATAAGAGCTAGAGAAGAGTGACATCCAAAGCAACCAATAGCCAACAGCTCTCAGCTTCATCCATTAATATGATTGGTTGTTAACCGCTTCCCACCCAGCCACTGCACATATACGGCCGGGTGGGTGCTTCCTCCTTCTGAGTGAACGTCCTTCAGAAGGAGCGGGATCGTGCGGCCGCATGCCCGAGCAAAAGCACGATCCTGGTGCGCTCGTGTCACCCGGACACAGCACATCTAAGATCGGAAGGAGGGCTCTGTGATTAGCCCTCCTGATCACATGATGGCTGTGTCCAATCACAGCCATCATTCGATGTAAACAGAAAGCTGGTTGCAGACGGAAGTTGTCAGTGAGGAGAGGGAGAGCGGATCGCTGCAGCCAGCGGTGATCAGTGTGTATGAGCTGTTTTTCACAGCTGTTTACACACTGATCACTGTCCCAGTGACCTCACACAGTGCCATCATCCCACACATGTTCCCAGTGTCCCCAAACTTGCCCCCCCCCCCCCAAAGTGTCACCCCACAGTTGTCCCCACACAATAAAAACACCTGTCCCACATATGTCCCAGTAAAATCATTTGTCCCAATGATCATCTGCACACATATGTCCGTGTGATCATCTGCGCACATCTGTACATGATTATCTGCGTACATCTGTCTGTGATCACATAAACCAATTATTATACACTTATTCAGATTTTTTTACCAAAGACATGTAGCAGAATACATTTTGGCATACATTTATGACAACATTTGATTTTATTGAATTTCTTTTAAAACAGAAAGTAAAAAATATTGTTTTTTTTTCAAATGTTTTTTTTTTTTTTTTTGCTTATATTGCAAAAAATAAAAAACGCTGTGGTGATTAACCACTTCCCGCCCGGCGTATAGACAAATGACGTCCGGGCGGGGGGTTCATTATCCTGACTGGACGTCTATTGACGTCCTCAGTATAATCTGCGTTCGCGCGCCCCTGGGGGCGCGCATCGCCGCGATCGGTGGTGCCGTGGGGTTCGATCCAAAGACTTTTACCATGTGATCAGCCGTGACCAATCACGGCCGATCACAGTGTAAATAGGAAGAGCCGTTTATCTGCTTTTCCTCTGCTCAGGTCTGCAGACCTGAGCAGCGGAGAGCCGATCGGCTGCTCTCCTGACAGGGGCGGGGCTGTGCCGAACATTTATCAGCGCAGCCACCCTCAGGATCACCCCACTGGACCACCAGGGAGCCGGATCAGGACCGCCTGGGAGCCCCCCCCGGACATCACACACAGGCCGCCCAGGACCACCAGGGAAGGAAATCAGAGGCCGCCCAGGACCACCAGGGAGCCCCCACTAGACCACCAGGTAAGGGCATTATTGTGCACTGTAGGGATGGCACTGTGCCCATGTATGAAGCCTGCCAGTGCCATCCCTAACAGTGCTTGTTGCACCTGTGCCCACCACTGCCACCTATAAGTGCCCACCTATGCCCACCTGTGACACCTATCAGTGCCCACCTGTGTCACCTATCAGTGCCCACCTGTGCCACCTAAAAGTGCCCACCTGTGCCACCTAAAAGTGCCACCTATCAGTGCCCAGTGCCACTTATCAGTGCCGCCTAGGAGTGTCCATCAGTGCCACATATCAGTGCCACGTATCAGTGCCCATCAGTGTTGCTTGTCAGTGCCGCCCATTAGTGCTGTATATGTGCCCCATCATCAGTGCAACCTTATCAGTGCCACCTCATCAGTGCCAATCTGTACTGCCTCATCAGTGCCCGTCAGTGTAGCCTCATAAGTGCCCATCAGTGTAGCCACATCAGTGAAGGAGAAAATGTACTTTATACAAACTTTTGTGACAGAAACAAAGAAAAATGTTTTCGGTCCTTTTTTTTTTCTATAGCGCAAAAAATAAAAACCGCAGGGGTGATCAAATACCACCAAAAGAAAGCTCTATTTGTGGGAACAAAATGATAAAAACTTTGTTTGGGTACAGCGTCGCATGACCACGCAATTCTCATTCTAATCGCAAAGCTGAAAATTGGTCTGGTAAGGAAGTGTTCTAAGTGTTCTAAGTGCGTGGTATTGAAGTGGTTAAATACCACCAAAAGAAAGCTCTATTTGTGTGAACAAAATAAGAATTTTATTTGGGTACAGTGTAGCATGACAAGCTGAAAATTGGTCTGGGAAGGAAGGGGGTGAAAGTGCCCAGTATTGAAGTTAAGGTAAGTAAAGTTTAAAGGCTATTGCTGTTTGCTTTATACTGTTTTTGAATAACCACCATTGTTTTATTCAGTTGCTCATGGTGTATCGCTTCATAGGATACTTTAATACTGCTGCTTTAACAAACACTTGAAAAGTTGAATGAAATGCCCTTGAATAGTAAGGAAATAAGATCCTGTCAGCATTCAGGATGCTGTGAAGACATCTCCCTGCTGGGAATGGGAAAAAGGTGGCATTAGTTGTTGTGTGTGATTGGAAGATGTTAAAGATGAGGCAGGGCACACGTCCAAGGAGGTTATAGTAAGACCAGGATTTGTACTTGTGTTGATGCCATTCTGCATGTCTTTTGCACAAGCTATCCTTACAGAAACTAACGTATACAGTGTGTTAACTTAATTTTATTTCTTTTTTCCGGCAAAAGTGATTTATTTATACATATACAACAAATAATGTAAATATTGAAATTTAAAAAGTGTTTTTTTACATTAAATTTATATATACAAAAAATATTGACTTTCATGTTTTTTTAATCTCCTTTCACATTAAATTTAATGTAGAGCAAAAAAAAAAAAAGGATGCAAATGATAAATGTCAACATTACAATAAAAAAACATACAATATTTGTAATAACAGTAATTAGTAATATGTCATTAATCTTAATGAAAGTCTAACCCAGTGTATTCCAAAGCGTGGGACATGTGTCAGTGTACGTAGTACACAGCAAAACGTATGATTAATGTCTGGGAGAGTCTTGTGGGAAAATACGTACACATTGAAGTCAGTCACTAGGGGCAGGCCCTTGTGATAATATGTTAAGCTAACCAGCTGACTGGATAATCAGTATCTACTTCCACGGGCTTCGATGTCTAATAATACAGTAAACCTTGGATTGCGAGCATAATTCATTCCGGAAACATGCTTGTAATCCAAAGCACTTGTGTATCAAAGCAAATCTCCCCATAAAAAAATATTGGAAACTCAGATGATTCGTTCCACAACCATTTATTTAAAAGTCCTTCTGTTTACAGTCCATATAAAAAGATTATAGCAGTGTGAGGTTGTGTAACCATAAAATGTCCATCCACAAATGGCAGCCACCACAAGGGGATTAGAAGCAAAATCCAGCAGGAACTACAGAGTATAAAAGAGAAGAAATGCGCCTCTAAGTGTAGCAATATGGTTACATATTTAACAGTTTAAAAACCAGTTACATTTCCGGCACGTGCCGGAAATGTAACACTCCCCTTGGTTGTGTTCTAAACCAAACTGTCAAACCATCCAATGGCTGGTGTCATAGCTGATCACATGTGCATCATCATGGCACTTGTAGATTGAACAGAAGCCAAGGTGGCAGCTTCCTTGGCTAAAAAGCATAGGAGGGTTTACTACCACTTTAATGAAGGTACAACATTTAGCAACTCACACAGTTGATAATTAAAAGAGGCACATCTAAGTATGCAGGCATCTGGGGTAAAGCTGTCCACATAGACCGCCCTCCGCATCGCCGGCTCTCACCGTTGTCAGTCTGCAATCATGACCAAGAAGACTACCCTGCAGTAGAGCGATCTGAAAGCGAGGCTTGAAGCACTCGTGGAGCGCAGTGGGGAAGGGATGACGTTGATGGTGGTGTGGAGGACGGTCTATGTGGACAGCTTTACCCCAGATGCCTGCATACGAAATTTATTAAAAAATTTTGCTTGTCTTGCAAAACGCTCTTAAACCAAGTTACTCTCAAAACAAGGTTTAACTGTATTCTTATTTTACGCCAGCTTTCTTTAACAGGAAAGCATTGGCCATGCTCAGACTGGAATCATTTCAGTTGTTGGTAGACAGGGCTTCTTTTCTCAAAGAATAGGTGCAGGTACTCCTCCCTTTTGCGTCATCCCTTGTCTCCATCCCCTACCCACCTGCGTCCACCTTCCTTTGGTTCCACACCCTTCCCACCTCCCAGTTCCGCCCCTTTCGGAGAAACACGTATCACTTTGTGGTGATAATTTTATGGACTTTGTTAATGATAATAAAAAAGCAATAAAATAGATCCCTTCCAGAAACAAAATACCCCCTCAGTAACAATAGATCCTCCAACAGTCAGAATCAGTAGACATAGAAACATAGAAACATAGAAAAGTGACGGCAGAAAAAGACTGAGTAGTCCATCGAGTCTGCCCCTTTTTATTTTTTTATTTTTTTCATTAACCTTGTTGTCTGACTATAGATTTATGTTTATCCCAAGCATGTTTGAAGCCATTTACTGTTGACTTTCTCACAACCTCTGTTGGTAGTTTATT
This sequence comes from Glandirana rugosa, assembly GCA_018402905.1. NCBI lineage: Eukaryota > Metazoa > Chordata > Amphibia > Anura > Ranidae > Glandirana > Glandirana rugosa. The sequence continues at coordinate 82,348 of BLSH010380496.1, forward strand.
CCAATCATCAACC
>BLSH010380526.1:0-15090 GCA_018402905.1 Glandirana rugosa
TACAGCCATTTTTGTGCCTAAAAGTTCGGGTCCCCATTGATTTCAATGGGGTTCGTTGTCCGTGCGATCGTTCGGGTTCCGTCCGGACCCGGACCCGGACTTTGTCCCGGACCAGCAGAACCCGAACTTCCAGTTGTTCGCTCAACTCTAATCTCTAGCTAGATGGGTTCTTATTCTAGTTTTGCTTTTAGTTTTGTTTTACTTCTATATATGAACTTTTTGCCGGTACTGAGCTTCGGCCGTGGGGGGTGTGGGGGATCCTAATATGGGAATTCATACTTCACCGTGACGCATACACTGGAAGAAGGATGCAAGGAGCTGTCAGGAGTCCAGAAACTCACTGACCTTTTATACACACACACACTAATTACAAGCAAACAGATCACAGGTGAGGATGGTTACCTTTAGTAGCCATTCAAACCCTTTTGTGTCAACTTGTGTGTATGTTATCAGGCCAAAATCACCATTGTATGTAAACTTTTGATCAAGGTAATTTGGGTAGTTTCTGTTGTCATTATTTAAAAAGATTGCTCTGCCCTCACAATGTGTTTATAGTTGCAATGTTCTGGCAGACATCGAACATTGTTCTCATTAAAGACTGCGGCCAAAGGATTAACAGTAGTAATCTTTACTGAGATTAGCTTTATGTTCAAGTTTCAGTTCTTTAAGTTTGAGTTAAGTTTTTTGTAAAACTGTAAAACACAATTATAAAAGTATGCATCGGCATTTAACATTACAGTACAATGCAAACGCTGACTGACAGGCATGCTACATTACTATAGGCCTTAGCTAACATAACATGTGGTCTAGCTAAAATAAATCCCTAGCAGAAACATACTACTAAATACACTGCAAATGTAGCTGAATAAGTAGAACACATACTACTTGAAAACTAATGACAGCCTACTTACAGACTTATACTTCCAAGGCCTGTGATTGAGAGACAGTGGAAACACCATGCGTCCTTCTCTGCAGGGGATATCAAGCAAATGAACTGCTGAACAGGAAGTGGGAGTAACAGTACATTTCCTGCTAGCAATGGCTGCTAATTTAAAGCAACAGTACGATAAGTAAATACCTACTGTATGGTGGCTAGAACACTTCCCACCTGGCATAATAAATATTATACCACTATGTTTCCTTTTTAAGAAGTTAAACAACTTCAGAGATGAGTCTAAGGTATACCTTAGGGGTGCCCTGTCTCATGACCTTAACTTGGACCTTTCTAACTGTTATGGGAAATTTCTGGCTGTGACTCTAAAAATAAAAGTTTGTTTTGCAATTGCAGGATGGGTCCACTGGACACATTCTCTGTGTTTAAAATGTCCGTTCTGCCAAAATGTATTATTACATAATATTTTATACATAGATAAGACAGGGGTGGTGTGAGATGTTATTAAAAACTAACAAATAGAATTATATTATTAAAAGCTAGCGAATAGAACAATTGCAAAAGTAAAACATAGAGGGGGGGGAGTAGAGACAAAGAGAGAGCTTCTAGCAGAAGTTGTATCCGTGTGATAAGTGAAGATGTCTGCAAGACTCTGAACTTGTTTCTATTGCTTGGTGTATAGGTCTTTGAGACCAAAATCTCTGGTGGGAACTGACACTGTTTCAATCTTCAGAGTCAAAAGCATTACAGGTGTCAAGACTGCTGGCATTTCTGGATCTGTTGACACTGGAACCAAAGGTCGAGAGTTCATGATGACCATGACTTTTTTGTCAATATCTGGTTCTAGAGGTTCAAAGGTCTCTAACTGGGTAGTCTCTTTGGTTTCTGATCTAGTCAACAAAGATGGACCTGCGAGCCAGATAGTGTGCTTGAGGACAGCCGCTAGTACAGGTCTAGTCCCGTGATTGGCTGGATTTTTATCTGTATTGATGTCATGCCACTGTTCTGGGTGAGTGGACTTTGTGATGCCTGTCACTCTGTTTGACAAGTACATGTAGAATCTTCTTGAAGCATTGTGAATATACCCTAACACAGTCTTGCTCTCTGTGTAAAACTTCACTTCATGGATCTCAATGTCTAGTTCAGCAATGATCAAGTCTGCCATTTCCACTGCTAAGACAGCAGCACAAAGCTCTAAGCATGGAACAGTGTGAGCTGGACGTGGGGCTAGTTTGGACTTTCCCATGATAAACCCATCATAACTTTGTCCTTCAAAGTCCAGTACTCTAAGGTAGGCTACAGCGTGGATGCATCTGAGAATACACACAATTATCTTTGCTTTGTGGCAGACAAAGAAACAGGAACATATGACCTTTGGATAATGAGTTGTTCAAGCTCTATCATTGAGTCCCTCCACAACTTCCACTGCATTTCTTTCTCTTTAGGTAAAGGTGTGTCCCATTAACTTTGCTCATGTTCAATAGCAATTTCTCTCATAAGAGCCTTACCTTGCATGGTGATGGGGGCTACAAACCCTAGGGGGTCATAAAGGCTGTTGATCATGGATAAGACACCTCTTCTCGTGAATGGCTTCTCCTCTCTGGATACTTTAAATGTGAAGCTGTCAGTTTTCAGATCCCAACTGAGCCCTAGACTTCTTTGAAGAGGCAGTGAATCTGTTCCTAGATCCAAGTCTTTGAGGTCTTTTGCACGGTCCTCTGAGGGAAACGCTTCCATGACTTTGCTGCTGTTGGAAGCTATCTTGTGCAACCTTACATTAGATTCTGCCAACATCTCTCTTGTTGTTTTCAGTATGACAATAGCTTCTTCGTTGCTGGGGAAAGAAGCGAGTTCATCGTCCACATAAAAATTTCTCATGATGAACTGATGGGCATCTGTGCCGTGCTCTTCTTTGCTTTCCTGAGCTGCTCATCTCAGGTTGTAGATAGCTACAGCTGGAGAGGGGCTGTTCCTGAACACATGTACCTTCATCCTGTATTCTGTGACGTCTCTATTAAAGTCATTATCTTCATACCACAGGAACCTCAGGTAGTCTTTGTGATCTTGGCGGACAAGGAAACAGTAGAACATTTGTTGTTCATCTACTGTTACTGCAACAAGTTATTTTCGTGAATCTGATGAGAACTCCAAGGAGTGTATTATTCAGGTCGGGTCCTCTGAGGAGGACATCATTTAGAGAGATGCCTTCATGCTTTGCACTCAAATCAAATATCACTCGTATCTGTCCTGGTTTCTGAGGATGATACACTCCAAATATTGGTAAGTACCAACATTCTTGGTTTTCTTCTAATGGTGGTGCTCTTTCAGCTTGACCACTATCGAAGATCTTCATGAAATCATGGAAGTGTTCTTTCATATCTGGCTTTCTGTCCAGAGTGCATCGTAATGAGGTGAGGCGCTTCACTGCTTGTCCTTTGTTGTTAGGAAGTTGATGTCGCGGTGAACAGAAAGGTAGTGGAGCTACCCAGCTGTTTGACTCATCCCCGAAGACTTCTCTGTCCATGATCTCAAGGAAGAGGCTATCTTCTACAGATGGTGCTGGTTTGTCATCATCTTGCATTCTTTCAAACACCTTGCATCCTAGCTCATCTGAATCTTCAGCTGAAGCTATAGCCTCCATGCAGCTCTGAACTCTCTGCTGCTGTATTGGTTTGGCTAGTCTCTCTTTAATCTGTATCCTGTTGATACAGGGGCTAAGACTTGATGTGTGGCCATTCTGCAACATGTTTGTTTTGTAGACGTTCTCTTTTGATGGCTTGTGAGCTCCGTCCAGGCATACATCACCAATGATGACCCATCCAACGTCAAGACGTTGTGCAAATGGTGCATTGTGTTGCCCATTGTACTGTTCTCTGACCTAGTGCACTCTCAGTATGTCTCTTCCTAATAGAAGGATAATTGCAGCATCTGGGTCAAGTGCTGGAATCTTGTCTGTTATTTGGATCAGATGAGGGTAGTGGTGTGCTATTTCATGTGTGGGAATCTCTGATCTATCATCTGGTATCATATCACATTCTATAAGAGTGGAGAGAGTCAGCTGTGTTTTCCCATCTAATGACTCAATGATGTAGTTGCTTGCTCCATAACTCCTGAACATGTCTTCAAAGTATACAGAGTTGAACTTCCTGTGTCACCGAAGAGGTCAAACAATTCTGTTTTTGCCAGAGATCTTTTACTTTGCTCGTCTAAGACTGCATACATTTCTGATTGCCCTCTCTCTGAGGCCTGCAGGATACACCTTGACTAAACATATCTTAGAGCATGATCTAGAGCTAAATGTCTCTGTGCAGATCTCAGTGCACTTTGAGGTGACTGCTCGTGTTGCACTCTCTTTTTGCTCCCAACCATGATCTTCTTGGGTTGCTGGATTCTCTGTTCTCCATGGTGCTGGTCCTGGGTGCAGAGCAGACAAATGCTTGTCATTATTGCATTCTTTGCATCGTATTGCTTTCACACAGTCTTTTGCAAGATGTTGAGTTGAACCACAGCATCTGAAACAATTGCCCCGTCCTTAAGATAAGACTTGCGCTCCTCTATTGTCTTGCTTCTGAAACTGTGACATTTTCTAAGTGGATGAGGCTAGTTATGTAGAGGACACTGCTTGTCTGGGCCCTCAATTTTAACTCCTGAGCTTTTATCCTGGTTGACTTCAGACTCAGATGGTACTTCTGTCTTACATACAGACACTGTTGCTCTGCGTTCTTTATTGTGCGCTATTGGTTGTTTCTCTGTCTTTACAGTGCTTGAGCCTCCCATGTTCAAAAAGGCGAAGCTTGGGTCATTGCGCATTTTTGCTTGATTCACAATAAACTTTGTGAGGAAGGAGAAAAGCGGAAATGCTACCCAATGATCTTCCTTGTATTTTGATGCTTGCGTGATCCATCTTTCTTGTAAGTTGTAAGGAAGCTTTTTGATTATCGGGGTAACACCACAGGCTTTATACAAATATGAGAGACCTGGCAGGTATCCACCAGCTTTCGCCGCCTCCAGCTCTAAAAGTATGTCTCTAAGCTCTCTCAGCTTCTGATTGTCATTGTTTGTTATTTTTGGATAATTTTCAATTTTCTTTAGAAGTGCATCTTCAATTACTTCAGGTGACCCATAGCAGTCTTCCAATCTCTGCCACACCATTGTAAGCCCTGCCGTAGCATCATGAACATGTACTGACTTGATTCTTTTGGCTTGCTCAGAAGACTCTGGTTCGAGCCATTGGGAGAGTAGGTCAAGCTTCGCCCTGTCTGTCAGATTTAAGTCTTGGGTGCTGCTTAGAAAAGATGACTTCCAGGCCCAATAGTTTTCTGGACGGTCGTCAAACTTCAAGAGACCAGAGCTCACCATTTCACGGCATATCAAGTATTTTGTCACATCTGTGGCTCCTGCTGCCTCAGGTGAGCATTTTCTGGGAACAAACACAGAATGTTTGTGGCTGATAAGACAGCGTGGGTACTCGGTTAAAACCACTCTGGTCGAGTGGTTGTTCTCCCTTGCTGCAAGTCTTTCTGCTATAGGCCAGGTTTATGTTTTCCCGAGGGGAGATTACGTCACCATTCATTTGGTTTCCTGAAGGACCATCAGATTGGTCTCTGAGTACATAACCATTTGGCTTTTCATATTTAAGTTCTGGTTCAGTCTTGTAGCATCGATTGGTATCAAAGCTGTCTGCTGTTAGCGTAACTTTTGACGATTTTGATGCATCATTAGACTAATCACTGGTGCGTTGGATTGAACTGAGAGGTGTCATCTGCGTTTCTATCACAGAGTGTTCTCTGTACTGTTCTTCTTCAGCTCTCATGAGAACTTTGGCTTCAGCTAGGGCTGCTGCGGTATTTTTTTCTTGCTTGAGAATATGTAAAGATGCTTTCACCTCTGCTTTTCTTCTAAGCACTTCAACTTTACTTTTAGCTTTAATCATATGATGTTCTTCATCTATGCAGCCCTGTTCTCCCATCATTTCAGCTTCACGTATTGCATAGGAAGCCAGTACACACACGGCTTCTGCTTTTGCATGGGTCCTGGCAGCTGCAGCACTGGTGGATGACAGGTTAGAGCTGCTTGAATGTCTAGAGCTAGTGCGCTTGGACCTGGCAGTTTCAGCACTAGCTGACGTCTGATCCAATTTACTAGAGACTCTAGAGCTTAAACAGTGTGGCCTGGTCTTTGGCACTATGCATGTGCTTTCCTCTGCTTGTGTATGCTGAGGGATGGCTGAAGAAGTATCCTGATCTGTGTGCTGCATGATGAAACAGATTACTTCTCTGTAGTGTCTGTGGCTGCAGATGTTAACTGATGATTAGAATAAATCCACTCTTCCTTAGACTAGGTCCGCTGTGTTAAAAGTATTTTTACTGTTCTGCCCTCACAATGTGCTTGTAGTTGCAATGTTCTGGCAGACAGCGAACATTGTTCTCATTAAAGACTGAGGCTGAAGGCTTAACAGCAGTAATCTTTACTGAGATTAACTTTATGTTCAAGTTTCAATTTTCAGTTCTTTAAGGTTAAGTTTTTTGTAAAACTGTAAAACACAATTATAAAAGTATGCATCGGCATTTAACATTACAGTACAATGCAAACACTGACTGACAGGCATGCTACATTACTATAGGCCTTAGCTAACATAACATTTGGTCTAGTTAAAAGAAATCCCTGGCAGAAACATATTATGATATACATTGCAAATGTAGCTGAATAAGTAGACCACATACTACTTGAAAACTATTGGCAGCCTACTTACAGACTTACAGTATCTCACAAAAGTGAGTACACCCCTCACATTTTTGGAAATATTTTATTCTATCTTTTCAAGTGACAACGCTGAAGAAATGACACTTTGCAAAAATGTAAAGTAGTGAGTGTACAGCTTGTATAACAGTGTAAATTAACTGTCCCTCTAAAATAACTCAACACACAGCCATTAATGTTTAAACCGCTGGCAACAAAAGTGAGTACACCCCTAAGTGAACATGTCCAAATTGGGCCCAATTAGCCATTTCCCTTCCCCGGTGTCATGTGACTTGTTAGCATTACAAGGTCTCAGGTGTGAATGGGGATCAGGTGTGTTAAATTTGGTGTTATCGCTCTCATTCTCTCATACTGGTCACTGAAAGTTCAACATGGCACCTCATAACAAAGAACTCTCTAAGTATCTGAAAAAAAGAATTGTTGCTCTACATAAAAATGGCCTAAGTTATAAGAAGATTGCTAAGACCCTGAAACTGAGCTGCAGCGTGGTGGCCAAGACCATACAGCGGTTTAACAGGACAGGTTCCACTCAGAACAGACCTCGTCATGATCGACCAAAGAAGTTGAGTGTTCGTGCTCCCAGGTCAGGAGTACAAAGACAAGTGTGTCTTGCCTACAGTCGAGCATGGTGATGGGAGTGTCATGGTCTGGGGCTGCATGAGTGCTGTCAGCACTTGGGAGCTACAGTTCATTGAGGGAACCATGAATGCCAGCAAACACTGTTACATACTGAAGCAGAGCATGATCCCCTCCCTTCAGAAACTGGGCCACAACGCAGTATTCCAACATGATAACGACCCCAAACAACACCTCCAAGATGACCACTGCCTTGCTAAAGAAGCTGAGGGTAAAGGTGATGGACTGGCCAAACTTGTCTTCAGACCTAAACCCTATTGAGCATCTGTGGGGCATCCTCAAACAGAAGGTAGAGGAGCGCAACGTTTCTAACATCCACCAGCTCCATGATGTCATCATGGAGGAGTGGAAGAGGACTCCAGTGGCAACCTGTGAAGCTCTGGTGAACTCCATGCCCAAGAGGGTTAAGGCAGTGCTGGAAAATAATGGTGGCCAGACAAAATATTGACACTTTGGGCCCAATTTGGACATTTCCACTTAGGGGTGTACTCACTTTTGTTGCCAGTGGTTTAGACATTAATGGCTGTGTGTTGAGTTATTTTGAGGGGGCAGCAAATTTACACCGTTATACAAGCTGTACACTCACTACTTTACATTGTAGCAAAGTGTAATTTCTTCAGTGTTGTCACATGAAAAGTTATAATAAAATATTTACAAAAATGTGAAGGGTGTACTCACTTTTGTGAGATACTGTATACTTACAATGCCTGTGATTGAGAGGCAGTTGAAAAACCATGCATCCTTCTCTGCAGGGGATATCAAACAAATGAACCGCTGAGCAGGAAGTGGGAGTAACAGTACATTTCCTGATAGCAATGGCTGCTAATTTAAAGCAACAGTACGATAAGTAAATACCTACTGTATGGTGGCCAGAACAAAGAGTATACACACTTGATTGATAATAAATGGCTTCAGCCAAACACTAACCACGAGTGAAAGAAATGTTTTTGTGTTATCATTCATATTTTCAGAAAAATGGCCAAGAAATCATAAATTCTGCCAGGGTATGTAAACTTATGAGCACAACTGCATGCTGGTTTGATCTCTTGCACTGCTCACCCCAGGGTGTCTATACATCAGTATGTTCTTTAGTTCCTATACTAGTGTTGGTAGCATGTAATAGAGGAATAATATCAGCTCTCTCTGCATCCTTGTCCCTTTCTCCTCTTTTCTCTTTTTTTCCTGCATCTACCCCTTCCTACCTCTATCCTCACTCCCTATGTTAATACTAGAGACACATTGAGACACGAGGTTCTGCATTTTCTCCTTGCCTGTTTCTCCTCATACATTGAATAATGGCATCCACCATAGCTCTGAAAATTTCCTTGCTTAATTGTCAGGCATTTAATACCCCAGAAAAACACAGACAAATACTGCACCACAAATCCCGCACCCAGATCTTACCTTTACAAGAAACACATTTCCGTGCAGACTCCATACCTCACCTGCAAAACAAACACTTTAATACCTAGTAGCACAGTACAAACCCCTCCGCTAGATCTCAGTCACATTCCATACCTCATTTATCCCAGAGGTTCTGGACTTCTGATTAGACCCCTTAGGGAGGTACCTTTTCTGGAAAAAAAAAAGTCAGCCCAGCCCCCCTGCAGGAGGCGCCGTTACATTGACGTTTCTTTTTTTTTTTAGCAAGTAGTGAGCCGATTGATCAGTCATTAAAGTCTATGTGTGTGCACTGAACAAGTGCACACACATATACTGATTGGCTGCCCCCTGAGCCATCAGAGCCAATGACTCTCTGTCATTGGATGCTGTTGGCAGGGGCGGGGCTACGGTGGGTGTGCTGGCTGCGTGATTACTCACGCAGGCACAGAACTCCCCAGGACTTCCGAGCACACTGAGTGTCAGCATGCTCTCCGCTAGCGCTTCCTCTGCATAATGTCAGCCCACTCTCCGCATGCCGATCTCTGCAACACTGCCAGCCTGAGCCTGCCTATTAGATGGGGTAAGTGTGGGACTTGTCCCGACCTGGGGGGGGGGCTGGTGACTGTATACCCTACCTGGGGCTCTGTATACTGCTATCTGGCACCCTGTATACTGTTACCTGGCACCCTGTATACTGCTACCTGGCACCCTGTATACTGCTACCGGGTGCACTGTATACTGCTACCTGGGGCTCTGTATACCCTATCTGGAACCCTGTATACTGCTACTTGGCACTCTGTATACTGCTACCTGGCAAACTATACACTGCTACCTGGGGCTCTGTATACCCTATCTGGGACCCCTGTATACTGCTACCTGGCACCCTGTATACTGCTACCTGGGGCTCTGTATACCCTATCTGGGACCCCTGTATACTGCTACCTGGCACCCTGTATACTGCTACCTGGCACCCTATATACTGCTACCTCGGGCTCTGTATACTGCTACCTGGGGCTCTGTATACCCTATCTGGGACCCCTTATACTGCTACCTGGCACCCTGTATACTGCTACCTGGCACCCTATATACTGCTTCCTGGGGCTCTGTATACCCTATCTGGGACCCCTGTATACTGCTACCTGGCACCCTGTATACTGCTACCTGGGTCTCTGTATACCCTATCTGGGACCCCTGTATACTGCTATTTGGGACCCCTGTATACTGCTATCTGGGACCTCTGTATACTGCTATCTGGGACCCTGTATACTGCTACCTGGGGCTCTGTATACCCTATCTGGGACCCCTGTATATTGCTATCTGGGACCCCTGTATACTGCTATCTGGGACCCCTGTATACTGCTATCCGGGAGCCTGTATACTGTTTTCTGGGGTTTTGTATACTGCTACCCTGTATACTGCTACCTGGCACCCTATATACTGCTACCTGGGGCTCTGTATACCCTATATGGGACCCCTGTATACTACAACCTGGCACCCTGTATACTGGTACATGGGGCTCTGTATACCCTATCTGGGACCCCTATATACTGCTACCTGGCAGCCTGTTCACTGCTACTTGGCATCCTATATACTGCTACCTGGGGCTCTGTATACCCTATCTGGGGCTCTGTACAATGCTACCTGGGGCCCTGTATACTGCTATCTGGGACCCTGTTTACCCTATCTGGTGACAGTATACCCTATCTGGGACCCTGTATGCTGAGATATGGTGATTCTGTATACTGATATCTGGGACTCTGTATACTGCTATCTGGGGTTCTGTATACTAGTATATGGTCACTCTGTATACTGCTATCTAGATCATGCCCCAGTACATCTCACGCTGAGCTGGCTACCTCGCTGCCCACATAGATCTACCTAGCGCTTGAATGATAACCTACTCACAGGCCTAGCCTGTACATCAGCAATCTCTAAAGCCATTAGCGACTTCACTCATGACCACGCCGATGACACGACTTCACCTATGACCAAATGGGAAACATTGAAATGTGTTTTAAGAGGAATTTTTATAAAACATGGCTCTAGGCTGAAACGGGTCGGCACAGAGGAGATCAAACGTCTCTTTGCTCTTATTGCTTCCCTTGAAGCAACTCATAAACGTACCCTAGAACCCAAACACATAACTGAACTATCTAATGCTCGATGGGACCTACTGCGATTCCTGATGGGGCGATCTCTGACTGCCAGGGACAGAGCAAGACATCAGCATTATAGCCAAGCTAACAAATGCGGTAAACATTTAGCCAGGGTCATTCACGCACGTCAACGTAAACAAAACATCCCACACATTCTGACCCCGGGCCAATGAAAAACTGTTTAAAAACTCTGAGATAGCTTCTGAATTCAGAAATTACTATTCTTCCCTTTATAATTTGAAGTCTATATCACAAGAAGATAGGCCCCCTCATACTACTCACCAGTCATTGGCCAACTACATACAAGATACGGCTCTACCTACATTACCCAGTGAGGCGATCGGGAATTAGAGTTCCCGATCGCCAACTCTGATTTTCTGCCAGCTATCAAAGGTCTTAAAAATTTATGGCAAGAGTCCGGGCCCAGGTGGCTATAAGTCACGGTTCTGTAAGACTTCCCCCCCCCCACTCCTGGCCCCAATCATGGCTAGGGCTTTTCAAGAGGTGGATGAATTACATCCCATACCACCCCACCTTCTTTTAGCACAAATAGTGGTCATCCCTAAATCTGGTAAGGAACCAATGAGTTGTGGTAATTTTAGACCCATCTCACTTCTGAACATGATTGGTTTTATCCCTGGCTGCGAGGCCAGGGATAACACAACTAAAACACTCCATCTGATCTCCTATGCCCAAGATAGAGACATCCCTGTCTGCCTGTTAGCCTGTGACGCAGAAAAAGTTTTTGACAGGGTCAGCTGGCCTTTTCTTAAATTATCTTATACAACAGATAGGTATGGGACCCAAGATTTTAGCCAAGATTATCTCTCTCTACTCCACCCCGTCAGCCTCAGTACTAGCCAACGGAGTGCGCTCAGACAGGTTTGAGATCAACAACGGTACTCGACAGGGCTGCCAGGCGATTCATAAAAAACGTCTCTATTCACGGGATTCACACCCCCTCGACCCTCCAATTTATCTTTATATGCAGATGACCTTCTGTTATATATCACACAACCCCATGTTAGCATACCCTCGTTCCTCTGGGAGCTTGATCGCTTCGGATTGCATAGTAATTTCAAGTTAAGTATTACTAAAACTGAAGCACTGAACATCTCACTGCCAACCCATATCCAAGTCCAGATTCAGACCAATTTTCCACTCTGGTGGCAATCTAGATCTATCAAATACCTGGGGACAGAAATACCTCGTAACGTTCATGAAATTTATTCTCTGAACTTTAGCCCGCTTCTGACGAAAATTAGGCGTTCCTTAGAATCCTGGCACCAATTCAAAATACCTTGGTTTGGTAGAATGAACATCCTTAAAATGGATATCCTGCCCAAATTGCTCTACCTTTTTCCGGCCCTCCCTATTGTTCTCCCCACTGCTTTCTTTCACACAGTCAAATCCTTAGCGATCAGGTTCCTGTGGCAACACCACCCCTCTAGACTCAAACACTAAATACTTTGTTTTTTTCTTTTAGAGTGGTTCCCCCACCCACTGACCAAACCCTCCGTACAAATTGAACAGAACATGTCACCATTTGATCTTCGAGCTATAGCTCATATAGTCATAGCTAACTAAATTAGCTATGCTATAGTCATAGCTAACTAAGCGTCCCCCCTGAGACGTGAAATGTGTTAGCTGTTATGCCCCATCAGGGGTCCTGTTCGTGTCTTCATGTGATGTATTGATCTGCTTTTAATACTCTTCAATAAAGAGGTGTGTTTTTGGAAGTGCGGCTGTCCAGGAATTTCTTCATCCTACATTGCAAGCACAGCTAAGCCAGCACCCAACCTGAGTGTCAGCTGGTGATTATTGGTGATTAACAGGCAAAGCTTGGAGCAGTTTCCTTTTCTCTCTGTTCGCTCGTTTGTCCACTCGGGGTTGGGGTGTTTCCTGCCCCAATCGGGTCATCAAAGTCCTCCAATTGGTAAAAATTAGATGTGGTATTGGCGCTGCTCCACAATGGTACGTAAGAAATACTCACAGTAGAAATTTAGGCCCTCCAAGCCCTTAAATGGCAAATAAAAGACAAGTAAAAAAGAAAAGTAAAACAGGACCAGAAAAGAATTATTACCGAAATGGAAAAGATTGAGAACATAAAATTTCCAGAATGCTGGTAATTATTAAAAATCTCTGATAGTTTGTTGAAACTTCCCTGGAGACGATTTGATAGAAAGACATATGAAAATAAATGAATAGGTGAGTCGGTAGAGTAAAAGGAGATCAAACCATGTAATAGATAAAAGCTGACAATTGATTTAAGAATATAGAAGAAAAGTGTTGTACAAATTCACCTCAAATTCCACATGAATAAATGAATACAAAACCACAAACAAATGCAAATAATATAAGTGCAAACGTGCATATGCGATTTATGTGCAAAAGGATAAGTAAAGTGCAATATGCTAGATAATGGTATGCTGTGCAAATGATGCAAGTTGCCCCAAAGGGCTGGAAAGAAAAGTGCAAATCCAACCTGTGAAGGACCCAACTTATCAGGAAGTTTCCAATGTGTAATAAATAGTAAACCAGTTACTAGTGTGCAAAACGTAGTAGGTGCAAATATAAAGTGTCCGTGATAAGGTGCTCAAAAATGTCTGTAAGAAATGTCTGTAAGAAAGTGCTATATTCAATAATATTGGCAGCTCTTCACATTCAGAAAGTGCGTTTTGCTGTGATATCGATCTTTCACTCCACACTATGTGTTCTGTGGTGCCTTAGGTGTTCCCCTTCGTGCGCTCCAAATGTGAGATCACTCACCAGAAAGCGTTCCCCACTAAAGGGGTACACGCTTGGTAGTATCCAAAATTAGGTATTATTCCACCTCTGGAGTCATATGTCAATATGGGGAAAACGTCCTAGGCTCCACCTCCTCCGTAGTAATTTCCATAAAATGCCATGTAAGAAGAGACAGTATCTTGCGCAATATTGTTTGATTTATTTCCAAAATATAGTAAACACTTACATATCAGTAGAGTAAAATCAGCATCAATCTAACAGGATCCCAAACAGGATGTCCGCCGTGTCCTCTGTGGCTGACGTGAGACACTGTAGCTCCGCCCGACGCGTTTCGTCATAGGACGTCTACTGGAGCAGTGCCGTCAGGTCACACTCCCGGTCTATAAATACTGTGGTTAATCATAGAAAAATGTCTCCTATTAAGGGAGACGGGCGGCCATTTTTTCGGTGGTTGTCACCATATAAAGTGTCTCCTTCTAAAGACCATTATTTTGCAGCAACCCCTAGAACACCAAGAATTCCCAGGCACCCTAATAGATACTGCCCCCTGAGGGACGCACACCGATATAACCACAATAGGGATTTTCATATGGATCAAGGCTACAGACCCCCAAGATTTTGGGGGAAAAGACCGGCCAGACCACCAAGATGGGGACCCCCACCCTTCAGAGGACTACCAAGAAACATAAGATGGAGAAACGTAGGACCGAGACCAATATACCAAGAAAGGAGGAAAGGATACCAGGACAACCCGAGACAGTACGAAGAGGATATGAGGAGACCCCCGGGACAATAAGGCTGGAACAGAAGAGAAGGACGAGAGGAAAACGAGGAGGGGTTAAGAGAAAGAAAAAGAAGACGAGAGAACTAGGTACAGGTATTTTCAATTTAAGCGATATCACTTTTGAAGAGGAGGAATTGAAAATCTTAGATTTAGGCCTAAAGTATGCACCCAGCAAGGGTTTTAATAAATCTGATACTTTTGTAGACTTACATAAATTTATAAGGAAATTGAATATCAAGAAATTTTTTGCGGGGAAACCACAGAATACCATGAGGGTGGATCCCTCGGAATATACACAGACATCACTATGGAATAAATCCACATTCAACCCACGCAACTCCAACAATACAAGTATAGATGTTTTCCAACGGTTAGTCGAGGAGGATATAAAAAAGCTAGAGGTAAAAAAATTACAAGATGGGGACATCTGGAAGATCATTAAGAAAATCGAAAAGAAGAAGGATGTAGTAATAAGACCGGCGGATAAAGGTGGAGGATTAGTAATACTGAACAAAAGAGATTACGAGGCGAAAATGAACAATCTATTAAAAGACGTATAAGATTTTAAAAAAGAACCCAAAGAAAGACCATATGAAAAAACTACAGAAATTCCTGGAGAAAGGGAAGAAAGAAGGTATTATTAACAAGAAAGAAGCCAAATATCTGGCCTTAAAAGCACCCAAAACACCTATAATATACTACCTCCCCAAAATACATAAGAATCAAGAAAA
>BLSH010380561.1:0-18387 GCA_018402905.1 Glandirana rugosa
ATAAAATTTCCCAGCTCACAAAGGACCCTCAATATCATTGTTGAATATTGTTTTACATTTCAAAAGAGAACAGAGTGTTGGTACAATTTGTTTCCTACCAGACACTGGGGAAACCAAATCTCAAACTGCATGTAGCATTCTGTTATTGGTTAGGAATTGAAAAATGGCATATGAATTTGAGTTTTTCTTTAAACTTTCAAAGTTGTTTCTGATGCATATCTTATTAGATAATCCTGTTTTTTCTCATGTGCAATAGTGTTTTATGTAGGTTTTCAGAACAATATGCATTAATATTCTAGTTGTTTCACTGTTTTAACACTTGGTTGAGCACAGAAAGTCTTTTAGGGTACGTCAGCAGGGCAGCCATCAAAAATTTTGGGGCCCCTTACACAGCTTCAGGCCTGGGCCTGACCATCAACATTCCCCAGGGTCCGCCCACTGGCTGTCCCATGAATACACCCACTGGCCATCCCACTGAGTCCTTCGGTGCACCTACTCTTATAACTTCTATTCCCATCCACGCCCAGTTTTTTTTGAGTTTCTTCTTTTTCAAGCCACATGATTAGAACCTGAGGCTCTAATTGGCTTGAAAAAGGTTGGGCTCGGGGCGCAGAGCACTGTGCCTCAAACCCACCCACATGTGACAATGGCGAATAAATATTCGCTATTGTCTTCCTGCTTTTCCTCCTGGCCAACCAGGATAGATCGGGTTGGCCTTCAGGAGAATCTGAGGAACCGTGAAGGGGTGAGTGCGGGGGGGGGGGATAACCTTGGAGGGACAGTGCAGGCGGACCTGGGGGGTCTTACTGTGTTTGTGTTTTTTCTCTTTTACTTTTTACAGGTTATTTTTTTTGGGTGGGGGGGATCACCCTGGAGGGGTGAGTGCAGGTGGGCCTGGGGGGTCGTATTATGTTTGTGTTTTTGTTTTTTTATCTTTACTTTTTACATTTTTTACATTTTCTTTTTTGTGGGGGGGGGCTGGCTTTGGTGAGATATCAGAGGTCTAAACAGACCCCCATATCTCTTTTTTTGAGACAGAAAAAGGGACTGAAGAGTCCCTTTCTCTGTAGCACTTGAATGAATAAGAAATCTGTATAGAGATTTCTCATTCATTCCTAAAATGATAGTCTGATACATTGTATCACTCGCGGTTTACTATGATCAACGAGTGATACATTTGTCTCAGCTGTCAGTGCATATAGAAGCGATCTATAGTGATCGCTGCCTATATACACTGTACTACAGGGGGGCGCTTGGTATACACATGTACACCAAGCCCCCCAAGCCCCAACTTCACTCCCACTGGCACCACCCCCCCTCCCCCCGCCGCAATCCCCAGCCTATCAGCTTAATGCAGGCAGAAGCTGTCGGAGGGAAGGAGGGATGCCGCTTGGAGCGGTGATGGGTGGGGGGTGCAGGGGTAGGTATGGGGGTGATCTGAGTGGTGGGGGGGACACATCTGGATCCCCCCAAGCCCCATGCAGCACCTGAAGCCGACGTGAGTGGCAGAGGAGGTATGCCGGCTAATGATGGTAGCTGCGGGGATCGGGTTGGGGGGGTCGGATCGGGTGTGGGGGGGATGAAGGGGATAGGAAAGGAGAGGGGCAGTTTTAGGTGGAAGGGGGCGGCAGGAGGTGGAGAGGCAGGGGACAGGGAAGCCGCTGCATGGAGGGGGGGTCACTTTTAGGGCTAATAACTCTGATCAGCTGATTGTAATCCTCTGATCAGAGTTATAGAATTGTATTCTGATATAGGCTTATGGTCATTGAAGTGACCATAAGCTTATAGGAGAAGGAGAAATTAGGTAGTGGTGGTGCAGGAGAGGAAGACCAGCCAAGGCAGGGAGCGGGCCTTGTGCTGGGCCCCTTGAGATGCTCGGGCCCCTTATGGCATTACTGCCTGTACCCCCCTGATGGCGGCCCTGTAGGTAAGCAACCAGACCCAGTTCTGTAGCTTGCCTTCAGTTGTGTCAGTATACACCATATTAGTCCTATATATCGTCTAAAGTATGCCATGTACCTGCAAAGTATAAGAAATTGGATGGCTGCAGCAGGGTGTGCACCAGGGATGTGCAGTGAGGTCAGTGGCTGGTGTCAGTATCAGAGCCAGATACACACAGGTTACATACGCTGCGAACGTTAGCGCAAGAACAATAATTCTAGCACTAGACCTCCTCTGTAACTGTGAACATGTAACCTGTAACATTTTTTAAAGCGCCGCCTATGGAGATTTTTAGGTACTGAAATTTGGCGCCATTCCACAAGTGTGCTCAATTTTAAAGTGTGACATGTTTAGTATCTATTTACTCAGCATTAGTGTTGAGCGAACCCGGACTGTAACGTGACAGATTGCAGATCAAACTCTACATAACACAACGATCGATACGATCGTACACAATGATCAGATTGTGGGAGTAATTTGAGATTTCACATACTGCTGCTTTGAGTGACAGACTGCAGATCAAACCCTTCATAACACAACGATTGTTGCGATCATACACAACGATCAGATTGTGGGAGTAATTTGAGATTTCACATACTGCTGCTTTGAGCGATCTGACTGCACTAGGTAGAGGCTTCTGCTTAGAGGGACAGATTATTGTTCAAAAAGCATCTCCTAGTTCTAAAGGGAGAGGTTCTAGCTGCAGCTGTAAGTGACACATTATTGTTCAAAAATCATCTCCTAGTTTATTTGATTTTCATTTATTTTCCCTATCCCCATTTTTTTGTAGGGCAGTTGCCCTACTCTTACCCCTATTTTACTTCCTTTTGCAGCCCTCTAGCACTTGCCAGGACTTTGTTACAGCCATTTTTGTGCCTAAAAGTTTGGGTCCCCATTGACTTCAATAGGGTTCGGGGTCCGGGATAAAGTTCGGGCAACGTTTGGTGCCGAACCCGGACTTTTTCCCAAAGTTCGTTCAGACCCGCAGAACCCGAATGTCCAGGTGTTCGCTCAACCCTACTCAGCATAACATCATCTTTCAGATTATACAAAAAAATGGTCTAAATAGTGTTTTTTCATTATTATTCATGAAACGTTTTTTTTTTTGTTTTTTTTTAAACGCGTTTGAAAAATTGATGTGCAAATACTGTGTAACATAAAAAGTTGCAATGACCACCATTTTATTCCCTAGGGTGTCTCCTAAAAAATATATACATAATATTTGGGGGTTCTGAGTAATTTTCTAGCAAATTATGATTTTTACATGTAGGAGAGAAGTGTCAGAATTGGCCTGGGTGGCAAGTGGTTAATTAACATAAGTAAGTAATATACAAATAATTATTATATATTGCTTTTAAGGTATTTTACTATATTTTCAAAAGCTATACTCAAGCAGGTGGCTTAACAGACAATTACTGAAGTTTGAAGTTATAACTTCAAACCGGTAATTTCACGGTAAACAGATAAATAATCAATTATTATGCTATAACATATAGCAATAATATATTATTTAGCTTGATTAGAAAAGTACTTTTCAGCAGCAGAAGATTCTCCCTCTTAACCGTGTGAGAAGAACATGGAATTATGGGTAAATCTTATACCCCAAAACCCATATTTTTTATTGTAGTTAAGAGGGCTGGGCTGGAAGGGAGTATTTGTCTTTTAGACACATGCCCCCATCTGTGACACTGCAGTAAGAGGACAGCCTCCCCTGCAGCATGTTTATTGGGCAGCTTGGACCAATGTTGCTTTAACATTGGCCCAAGGCTTTAATCTGTCCATTGAGCTCAGTGCCTCTGACAAGAAGTGAGAGGCACTGTGAGCTCATCCTCTCAGTCAGCTGCAAACAGAGTGTTCCAGCTTGTATTTAAACTGGCCACTCTGTATGTAGCTTCTGACAGGCTGTGCAAAGAGCCAGTATCTCTGGAACCATAGGTGATAGGAGCCCCAATTGACCAGTGATGGGGTAGGCCTTTGGCTACCTACACCCCAAATTTGGGGTTTCTGTGATCCCAGGTCACCGACCTACGACTCTGCCTCACCTGCCTCCCCTGACTGCACGTCCCTGGTGTGCACCTCATCCATAGTGCACTCTGAGCATTGTAGCCAGAGAACATCACCTGTGAGCAGCGGCTTCTCTTTACCTGAAATGTATCTGGTATTTATTGGCAGAGCTTTGGTGCAGTTGACCAGCTTGAACATGTATTGCAATGCAAACCAAGAATACCTGTTTTTTTTTTTTCAAAGTGTGCAAGGGAATATAGCAGTTTAAGTGGTTCTAAGGCCTAAACATTTTTTACCTTAAGACCCCTTTCACATGGGGCAGAATCCACCAGGAGTCCGCTGATCCCTGCTGAGCAGGCGAATGGCTTGTCTGTGTTCGCTCCGATTATGCAGAGCAGACGCAGCCCACTGTCCGCTTACACCCAAAGGCCATCTGATATGATCTGCCAGAGGGATGGGGAACACCATCCCCATCCATCTGATTTTTGCAGACACATGTCTGTTGACACCTACCGCTCCATAGAGGGCAATGGATTATCCGATCGGGTCCGCCTACAAAAACTGACAGGTGGACCCAATCGGTCCGCCCATGTGAAAGGGGACTAATGCATGTCTTGCACAAAGGTAAAAAAAGTTTAGGTAGTAGTAACGCCCCCTCACCCCATTAGAGCAGTTAAACAAGATACAATACATGGGTCTAACAAGCAGAAAAGCTGCTCTAAGGAGACTAAATTGCCTTTGCTAATGACTTTTGTATTTGTATCACATGCTAAAGCAACCAACCAGCCATGAAACAGGTGACATGGCTAGGGTGATGGATACTCTGGTAGTAAAGGTGTGTTATGCTTGGCCCCATCACTGGAGACCGATTCCCAACATAATGGGACCAGTCTCACAACAAAGATCACCTAGGGACCTAGCCTGGAGTCACGGAGAGAGAGATGTAGAAGGGGCCCTGGGAGGAGAACAAGAATGGAGCTATGGAGGAGTGTGTCCTGTATCCAATAGTAGCATATGAACATTGTCATTGTGAGTGAGGTGACAGGATGCTGGGTTGGTGGAGACTGCTACAAGCTCTGTGGTACCACTACCAGCCAAGAAATGCTGCACACTTGGGGAGAGGTGCTCTCTAACCAAAGTTGTGTCCTTAGTGCAGTACTGTCAACAGAGTAAGACGTGTGGCCATGGATAACAAGGTATTAACTGCAAATTGTCCAGCTCACTTCTAAGTTGGAATGCCCTCTGAATTCACATGTAGCACCTTCTACCTCTAGGTAGGTGCTAGATGATTTTTGAGGTAGGTGAAGTAAATTTAGTAAGGTCTGACAGGAAGTCAGGTCTGATTGTTTTGATTCTGGGCTGGGAGTGGCTGATGACTCACAGGTGGTGACACCTCTTGGTTATCTCCCCTTTGCTTCTAGAGAGAGTTCTAGAAGAAAGGGTGGGGAAGAGGCTGGAACTACCTGAGATATCTTGGGGATCCCTGACCAATCCCAAACCTGGATTGGCAGGGGGCAGGCCTCCTTAAATACCTGGGGTCAGCCCAGCCAGGAGAGGAGAGCTTGGATGGAAGAGATGGAGTACTGAGGCTGTCAGGGCCTTGAGGGAGCCCCCAGTCTAGGGGGGTGTGACCTTGGCCTGGGGCTCGGGTGCGTCCAGGAGGATAGTGGAGATCCTGGAACAGAGGCACAACTGAGAGAGCAAGAGAAGGACAGCTGGAGAGAGTACTGCCAGGAAGGTCTCCAGGAAACTAACTGTGTCGGTGAGTGATACACACCCTGGGAAGCTGGAAGAGGCACATCGGAGCAGATTGGAGTGAAAGACAGTCTGAGAGGGGTGCAAGAGCCAGTTGTGTTGTCACTGTGACAATGGAGAAGGCCATTGCAGCCAGGAGGGCTGGCAGGGTGTAAGAAAGTCTTTTTTGACTTTCTAAAGACTTCAATCTTTAGGTGAATGCGAGACTAATTTCTTGAAACTCCAGTAGAGGTGAATATAAGTGTGATTTTATTTACCTCACAAAGGTTACAAAAATAGGTACAAAAGTTGTAACATCACATACAAAAATATATGAATCTTCAAATAAAATAAAGATGATTAAATAAGAAATGGTTCCTTAAAATAGAGCTAGCAAAACATGTGCTCATTGCTTTGTTTCAGAGGTATTAAGCATAGCTCTCCATGTGTGTGTGAATAGGAAGAGGATGTAAGAAGCCTCCCAGCATCAACCACATGCCTGTCCTTTTAAATGAAAATCCTTTCTTTGTTTCCAAAAGCACGGGCAAAATGCCCACTCCCACTACACACCCACATTACCTCCCATGTCACCACCCACTACCTCCTACCAAAGGTGGGGGTTAGGAGGGGAAAATGAAACCATCTCACAACTTAAACACATACCAGATGTGATTTGACCTATGACATTTCAGCTTCACATACATCAAAATAAGGTATACCTTACATAGCCATATTTAAAGAAAAATATAAACTTAAAACCATCAATCATTATCTTGACATTTTCTATATTAGAAATATAACACAGGGTCTGGAAGAGGATGGGCTGGGAGCAATAGTCCACCTATGGCTAGCTCGCACTTTCAACTAACTTTCTACACTATAGGGGCCCGTGGTCCCTGCCTGCAAAGGGCGGTTCACTGAGGCCTGGTCGGAGCCAGAGCAGGCCTCACCATGTGCTAGCTAGGCCAAAGAAATTTGTGTAGGAGAGAGTGAAAGGAGTTAACTGTGAAGCAAGTAACGTGCTGGAGGAAGATGAGAAGTGTATATACAAAAGTGTATATGAAAGAACTGTTGATTCTGTGAGCATCCCTTAATTACCCCTTTCCCCATCCAAGTTTAATCCCCTAATAAAACAACAAAACTGTGATTGAGGGCAGTGCGACAGGTGGAACCACTACTTCCAGCAACCCCTACGGGACATGGCTACACACATACCCGTGGATTCCACCTGCTGTGCAGGTATTAGTGAGCACTGTTTCACAGTATCCCCACCAGGTGGGTCAAGCCCCACCCACAAGGTACATCTCCATTGTAATTGACAAGGAACAGCAGAACGCAGATTCCATAGTTGCAATTAGGCTGTCAGACAGCTATGGAATCTGCCCACCGCCATTCACTGTTAGTTTCAAGGGAGGCAGAACTGATGTGAAACTAATCTCTCAGCATCCACATCAGGCTTTGCTCACTGTAAATCTAATCAGAGGCAGACCTAATGGAGAACCAGTGCCCCAATATCAGGTTCTGCCCAGCCCAACTTCTGGCCAGGGAACTCAGTAACTCTGAGTCTGTAATTTTATCAGGTTCAGCATATTAAGCTGAACTGGGGACAGGGTGAAGGCTGGTTCAGTGCCAACCTCCATTCGACAAATTCATGTACCTGTTTCAAACACAATGCAACTGCAAAAATTGCCATACCTAAACTTCAGCTTTAAAGCGAAACTAAACCCATTGATTTAACAGTTTTAAAAAACAGTTATGTGCATGTGCCAAGAATGTAACCATCACACTGGCTGTGCTCTCCAAACTGTCAAGCCAACGTATAGTGTCATAGCTGATCACATGGGCAGCATTATGGCAGTTGAAGATCAACTTGGCTGAAAATGATAGGAGGGTTTAGTTCCGCTTTAGCATTGAACTTCCCAGGTGACCTGTTCATGTTGCCACAGATTGTACATATTGCACTCTGACTGTAAGGCTATGACCAGAGTGAGACAAAAGCTGGATATCCACCTATGGTCTTGCTGCTTATCCATTGGCCATCTACAATAAATCTGATGTCTCTTATGTGTTTGTCCTTCTGCAGTGAATTTCCAAGCTGGGAATGGTCCAATGATACTTGAATTTCCACTGAAATGTGATGCATGCCTGGACCACCCTGCTTCAGAAAGTCAGGAATGTTGTAGAGAGAAAGTTTAGAAAGATTGCTTATCAAACCAGATGAGAAGCAAAATACCTTAACCACTTCAGCCCCGGAAGGATTTCCCACTTTAGGACCAGAGCACTTTTTGAGCTTCGGCACTGCATTGCTTTAACTGACAATTGCGCAGTCGTGCAGCGTTGTACCCAAACAAAATTTGTGTCCTTTTTTTCCCACAAATAGAGCTTTCTTTTGGTGGTATTTGATCCCCTCTGCGTCATTTCTGATCACCGCTATAAACAAAAAAAGAGCGACAATTTTGCAAAAAAAAACCAATATTTCTTACTTTTTGCTATAATACATATCCAGGGGGCGCTCTAAGGGTTGAGCTATGTTACCTAGGCGTGTTCTAACTGTATGGGGGCTGGGCTGGCAGGGGTAGGAGAGTAATTGCGGCTCCCATACACATTCCTTCCCCCCGACAGAACAGATATCCGTGTGACCCCGGACCCTGGTTCTGTCACTGCGGGGGAGCGATCGCGGGTAGCCGGTGGAATCGAGTCTGCCCTACCTCCTCCCTGGCTCCCCCGGAGCACAGTTTCGCGATATCAAACTACTTTGCTGCTGTCAATCCACGGCAGGCAGTCGGCAAGTAGTTAAAGCAATATTATCCACATGACCCCTGGAAGATTTACCCCCCTTCATGACCAGGCCATTTTTTGCTAAACAGCACTGCGTTACTTTAACTGGCAATTGCGCGGTCGTGGGACACTGTACCCAAATAAAATGAATATGCTTTTTCCCACAAATAGAGCTTTCTTTTGGTGGTAATTGATCACCACTGATTTTTTTAAACAAAAAAAGACAATATTTTTTACTTGTTGCTATAAAACATATCCAATAAAAAAAATGTTAAAAAAATCAAATGTCTTCATAAATGTAGGCCAAGATGTATTTGGCTACATATTGTTGGTAACAAAAATCCCAATAAGCATATATTGATTGGTTTGCGCAAAAAATATAGCTTCTATAAAGTTTGGGATACAGTATATACTGGAATTTTTATTTATTTAATTTTTTTTTTTTTTACTAGTAATGATGGCGATTAGTAACTCATAGCGTAACTGCAATATTGCCATGGACATTCGGACACTAACTGACACTTTTTGGGAACCAGTAACACTAATGCAGTGATGAGTGCTAAAAATATGCACTGTCACTGTGCTAATGACACTGGCTGGGAAGGGGTTAAACATCTAGGGCAATCAAAGGGTTGAGTGTGTACCTAGCCAGCTAGTGTTTTGGTGTACTGTATGTGTGGTGTTTTTACTAGGGGAATTAATAGATTTTATTCCCTGCTTTGTGGGGAAAGAAAATCTATTACTTCCACGCTGACAGGACAGGGCTCTACCTTGTTTACATAGGCAGAGCCCTGTCCTGTGTGAATTCTTGACGATCGCTGGGTGCCAGCGGTAAACCATTGGCTGGCACCCAGTGATCAACATGTGCTGTGTTTAATCACAGCACGGCCAGGTCACCAACGGCATGCGCGTGCCCCCTACCCGGAGGTGTCGGATCACCTATACGGGATCTGGCGCAGCCAAGTCGCCTTGCCGCCGCTTATCTACAGTAGGTTATGCGGTCGGCAAGCGGTTAAACCCAAACCCGCAAATGTAATATATTGCAACTCACCAATGATTAGATGTGGTGACTGCATCAGTTTTCCTTTTTCAGCCCTTTTCCCTCTGTTTTCACCTGGGGATCTAACCAGCAACATACTGTACGTACCTTTGGATGAAGGAGCAACAGAGACACCTTTGGACAGCAGCATTGTCAGTCTGGAGGTTAGACGCACTCACAGATTTAGAGACAATCAAAAAGCCAAACTCCAGCTAACACTTTATAAGCAGGTACAGCAACCATTTTTTTCCTCTTGGAACAAAGCTGAATAAAAGCTAATCATTATAAGCATCCCTGTCAGTCAGTGTTAAATGGTTTGTCTCATATCTCTAACTGTTGCAGCTGCAGGAAAGCTTATTTTCTTGAAAAAAACTAAACTTACTGGCAGGATTACCAAGTCAAAATAAAGGAGATAACACCTAAAAAAGAAAAAAAGAAAACGAATGCAGCCATCACACCTAAAAATTGGTGAGCTGCAATATAATAAATGTTTTGGGTTTAATACCACTTTAAAAAAGTACTCCTTCCAAAAAATCTTCAGTGATTGACATGGACTCCTTCCTGGGGCTAAAGCATTTATATTATTAGGGATTTCTATTATTTAAATGGAAAATATACTTCTGTCTCCACAAACCTTAGCCCTGAACCCTCAAATCTCTGACACAATTGATTCTGAGAGGATGGATAATTAAATAGCACAGCTTTTTGAAATGTGAAGGGATCATGATACTTGGGCCTCATTCACTCTAACTGTGGATTCTGTTACATTTTTTAGATGTGATTTATGAAAATATTGAATGCATGTTTAACCACTCTAGCCCCGGAAGGATTTACCCCCTTCCTGACCAGGCCATATTTTGCGATACGGCACTGTGACGCTTTAACTGACAATTGCGCGGTCGTACGACGTTGTACCCAAACAAAATTGATGTCCTTTTTTCACACAAATAGAGCTTTCTTTTGGTGGTATTTGATCACCTCTGCGTTTTTTTATTTTTTGCGCTATAAACAAAAAAGAGACAATTTTGAAAAAAAAGAATGTTTTTTCTTTCTGCTATAATACATATAAAAAAAAAAAATAGAAAAAACAAATGTATTCATCAGTTTAGACCAATATATATTCTTCTACATATGTTTGGTAAAAAAAAATCGCAATAGGCATATATTGATTGGTTTGCGCAAAAGTTATCGTGTTTACAAACTATGGGATAGATTTAGGGACTTTTGTTTTGTTTTATTGGTTTTACTGGTAATGGCGGCGATCTGTGATTTTTAGCGGGACTACTGCGGTTTGCGCAGAAGAGCAAACTGCAGCAGTATAATGACCGTGGCTGGTCAGCAAGCGGTTAAAGCTGAATTCCAGGTGTGGATATTTTTGCATATAGACCTATGTAACTATGCATATACAGTACCTTACCTGATTGATCCTTGGAGAAGTGGAGAATCACTGTAGTAGCCATTGCTACTACAGTGATCCTTGCTGTCTTCCAGGTTCCTTGCTGAGCGCCTGCCCTACTCAGGGCCATCTTTGTTATCGATTTGACCCTTAGCAAACATTTTCTTGGGCCCTCCCAAATCTACTTATCAACTATTTGCGGGCAGTGCGGGCTCAAGAGGCAGCTGCTTTGTGCCCTACAACAGTGACTGGGCCCGGGCAGCTGCCCCTTTTGCCTTGCTTAAAGATAGCCCTGGCCCTACTACATAGTAAACATGAGGGGTCCCTCTCTCAGTCTCAGCACGTGCAAGGCATTCTCTGACTAGCGCCCGTGGACTATGCATACTTACAGTATCTCACAAAAGTGAGTACACCCCTCACATTTTTGTAAATATTTTATTATACCTTTTCATGTGATAACACTGAAGAAATGACACTTTGCTACAATGTAAAGTAGTGAGTGTACAGCTTGTATAACAGTGTAAATTTGCTGTCCCCTCAAAATAACTCAACACACAGCCATTAATGTTTAAACAACTGGCAACAAAAGTGAGTACACCCCTAAGTGAAAATGTCCAAATTGGGCCCAAAGTGTCAATATTTTGTGTGGCCACCATTATTTTCCAGCACTGCCTTAACCCTCTTGTGCATGGAGTTCACCAGAGCTTCACAGGTTGCCACTGGAGTCCTCTTCCACTCCTCCATGATGACATCACAGAGCTGGTGGATGTTAGAGACCTTGCGCTCCTTCACCTTCCATTTAAGGATGCCCCACAGATGCTCAATAGGGTTTAGGTCTGGAGACATGCTTGGCCAGTCCATCACCTTTACCCTCAGCTTCTTTAGCAAGGCAGTGGTCATCTTGGAGGTGTGTTTGGGGTCTTTATCGTGTTGGAATACTGCACTGCGGCACAGTCTCCAAAGGGAGGGGATCATGCTCTGCTTCAGTAGGTCACAGTACATGTTGGCATTCATGGCTCCCTCAATGAACTGTAGCTCCCCAGTGCTGGCAGCACTCATGCACCCCCCGACCATGACACTCCCACCACCATGCTTGACTGTAGGCAAGACACGCTTGTCTTTGTACTCCTCACCTGGTTGCCTCCACACACACTTGACACCATCTGAACCAAATAAGTTTATCTTGGTCTCATCAGACCACAGGAAATGGTTCCAGTAATCCATGTTCTTAGTCTGCTTGTCTTCAGCAAACTGCAGGCTTTCTTGTGCATCATCTTCCTTCTAGGATGACAGACATGCAGACAGAGGCGGCTCTTTAATTAGGCAAATTAGGCGGTCGCCTTAGGCCTCGCACTCACAGGGGCCTCGCGGCCGCCTAATTTGCCAGATGCATGTTGCAGGTGCCGTGGATCCCCTCCCACTTGCCGGCAAATCACAGGCGCAGGTCCGAGATGTTCCTTCAGCCCCCCGGCGCTCAAGCGGCGGCTGAAAGACTAGAGGGCTCCCTGTGTGTTCTGTGCGAACTCCTCCTTCCCTGTCAGTGAGAGGTAGCAGACACACGAGTGGCTGTGTCTGTGTGGAGGGAGAGCAGCCACAGCCTCTTCTTTCCCCCCTCCTTCTCCTCCTCCTCTTGTTGCTGTACTCGGGAGCTATGTTCCTTCCCCCTCCTTCTTATTGGCCAGGGGGAAAGAAAAACAATCACAAAGAAGCAGAGAGGAGGATCGTGGGAAATGTAGTCCTGGGGGCTGGACATTGCAACACTAAGAGAAGAATCTGCTGTCCCCAGCATGCCCAGCTCAATAGGAGGGGGAGAGAGAGCCAGGAGCCCAGCTTTTGGTAAAATGTCCCCAGGACTCCAGGGAGACAGGACTTCATCAGAGAGAGAGAACCCCACTGCCCTGCACCACCAGAGGGAAAGACACACAGCCTAGCACCATCCCTGGTGAAGAAAGAAATGGAGTAATTTCCAGAATACAGATCTGGGTGCTACCCAGTGGAGTCGCCACAGGCAACCCAGAATGAGACAACTGCTGATCAGAGGAATCGTTGTTGCTGTATCCCCAAGTCTGGTAAGAGGGCCAGTCGGCCATTATCTATTGCCATCCATAGGAACTGCCCACCCTGTTACTCTTTAGCCCCCTGCCTGCAGGCCCTATTCAGAGCTGCAACACGCACCAGTGGTTAGAGTTAAAGATTTAGGATTAAGCCCTGGTTCACACTGACAGCGGGAATGAAACGGTGCGAGTTCAGCTGAAGTCACACAATTTCATTCCCACGTGTCAGTCCTGACTTCAGGGGCGATTTCAGAGACATCTGTGCAGGTTTCTGCGCAGATGTCAATGGAAATCGCACCCCAAAGTCACCAAAAGTAGTACAGAAACGACTTTTGGGAATCTGTGCAGCACTGCAAATGCGGCATCACATTGATTCGGACGGTGCCATTGCTGGCAATTGCCGCCAATTTGCCATGCGATTTGACATGTCAAATCGCATGCCAAATTGCTCCAATGTGAACCTAGGCTTAGGCTGGGTTCACATTGGAGCGATGCGGGAACCCTGAAAATCCACTGACTCGCAGGCAGTTCACACTGCCCTATGTGAACTGCTGGGAGTGTCAATACAAAGTTAATGACACCCCCAGATCAGTTTGCATATCGCAGTGTGAACCGTCAATTCGAACATGAATCAGATTGCATGGGTGTGAACACCCAATGCGATCCAATTCTGGTGCGGACCTAAAAAAGGCTCCTGCATGACTTTGGTCCAAATGCGATGCAAATTCAGCCATACTATCTGTATGGCTGAAATCGCATCACACAGACATTGCATGTGATTTGCACTGCAGTGCGGTACGGATCACACGCAGTCTCGCACAGCACACTGGTGTGAACCGAGCCTAAACACTGCCCTATAACTGTAGCGGCCCCAGAGCTATGTCCAGCACTACCATAAGGCGGCTTAAGCAGCTACCTCAGGGCTCCAGGATAGGGGGCGATAAAATCCTAATCCCCAGCCACTTGCTTTTTTTTGTTTTTTACACACAGCTATAGCAGGGTGTGTGTACTTTAGTAAAGCCGACTGTCGCCTTTCATGTGGAAGTGTTACAAGTGGCTGTGAAGCTGCCTCACTTCCACCACTGCTGCAATGTGCCACCCCCTTCGCCATATTTACCGAGCACCACTGTCCCACCTGCGGGCCCGGTGCTGTCATGGCAGGTGGCACTTGGAAGGGCGACAGGAACTCAACAGAACTTCGTCCACTCTGCCACCCTTCTGTACACAGACTGGGAAGTGTTATGTATGACGTCAGGGGTGGGTTGGGCCAGATGGGGGCAGAGTGATAATTGCCCACCAGGCCACCCTAACCTATGTTGAAAACAGCCAACAGCCGCTGTCATTTTTGTTTTTTTCTTCTGTAGGAAGTTGGGCTGGCGGCCCAGCCTGCCACTGTTGCATTCCGGGAGTTGTAGTCCGCGCTCAAGCTCCCAAGCAGCGCAGAGGAAACGACAACTCCCTGAGACCGGAGTCTTGTGGGCAGGCAGAGGCAGGGCTCGCGTGACTGGAGTTGAGGCTGCAGGGCTGGGCGCTGACCGTGTTGTGCAAGGACCAAATGAGCTGCCAGGTGAGAGACCCTGACAGCAGCAGCTGACTCCCACATTCCACCCCCCCATACACCCCATTTTATCTGCCCCAGTGATCAGGCTGCATTGGATGGGCACTGGTGAAGCTGCATTTATGGGCACAGGTGAGGCTGCATTGATGGGCTCTGGTCAGGCTGCATTGATGGGCACTAGTGAGTCTGCATTGATGGGCACTGGTGAGTCTGCATTTATGGGCACTAGTGAGGCTGCATTGATGAGTACTGGTGAGGATACATTAATGGGAAACGATGAAGCTGCATTGATGGGCACTGTTGAGGCTGCATTGATGGGCACTGTTGAGGCTGCATTGATGGGCACTGGTGAGGCTGCACTGATGGGCACTGGTGAGGCTGCACTGATGGGCACTGGTGAGGCTGCACTGGTGGACACTGATGAGGTTGCATTGGTGGACACTGGTGAGGGTGCATTTATGGGCACTGGTGAGGCTGCATTGATGGGCACTGCTGGGGCTGCATTAATGGGCACTGATGAGGCTCCATTGATGGGCAGTGATGAGGCTGCATTGATGGGCACTGATGAAGCGGCACTGTTGGGGCTGCATTAATGGGCACTGGTCAGGCTGCATTGATGGGCACTGGTCAGGCTGCATTGAAAAACCAGGGGGGAATGGATGAGCTGATTCGGTGGTTCAATGGGCCACTTGACTGGACTTGCCCTCCCAAGCTTATGGCTGCCAGCTCTCCCCTGTGTGACGTCACTTCTTGGACCCGAGATAAGGAGACAAAAATTCTTGCACCAGCCCTGCGCATGGCCCAGTTTGTTGTTGCCATTTAAAGGGGAACCCCACCTTCTCTCATTTCTTCGAATGCATTCAAAAACCGCTAGGTAATTGCTAATCCTTTAGACCAGTGGTTCTCAACTCCGGTCCTCGGGACCCACTAACAGGCCAGGTTTGCAGGATAACTGAAATACATCACAGGTGATATCATTTGCTGCTCAGTGATTGCAGTATTCTAGTCTGCATCTACCAAAGGTAATACTTAACATCTATTACTCCCAGAAGCATGATGGGAAATGTAGTTCTACAACAGCTGGAGAGCCGCAGGTTCCCTACCCCAGATCTAGCCTGTTGGTGGGTCCTGAGGACAGGAGTCTGCTTTAGACACACGTTTAGAGTACACTTGGGTTGCTAAATATTGATTTACCTATTCTCATATTGATTTTTCTGCTATTGATATAGAGCTGCTTATATAGATATATTTGTTTACCTTTATAACCTGAGGGCAGTTCTACCCTACTTAGTGAGCTGCACTTTGTCATTTATGCAAGTTCTTAATTATAGTCAAATAGCGTCTACCACTAAACAAGAGTGTAATCGGTTATTGCCTATAACCTACAGTAAGGTGAAAGGTACTATATGCTGGTGTTGCTACGTGTGTCTGTAGTGATTCAATTAAGCAGGTGTGTCAGAGGGGCTGAGGGTGTTCTTGGAGTGGAGGCACAAAACAGGGAACCCAAAATTTCCAAGAGGCTCCTTCAGGGGTAGTGATATGTGCATTACCCCAGTTTTGAGGGACAGGGGACCTTAACGTTGCTGTGCTCAGGCAGTGTTAACTTAAGTGTGCCGAACATCTGATTTACAGCACTTTATTTTACAAGTGACAGGACATCTTAATTCCGCTGTGCGGAACCTAAGACTCCTGGAATTCCGCCCACCAGCCAAAGAGGAGTGATGTTGCGTCCGCGCATGTCACCCCTCCTATCTATCGCACGAGGATCTGGGAATGCCTTCTGTATAGCTGAAGGGCATCAGTGGGGCCTCATGTCTAAGTTTTGCCTAAGGCCTCACAAGCCTAGAGCCGCCTCTGCATGCAGACCAATTTGATGCAGTGTGTGGCCTATAGTCTGAGCACTGACAGACTGACCCCCCACCCCTTCAACCTCTGCAGCAATGCTAGCAGCACTCATATGTATATTTCCCAAAGACAACCTCTGGGTATGACGCTGAGGACGTGCACTCAACTTCTTTGGTCGACCATGGCGAGGCCTGTTCTGAGAGGAACCTGTCCTGTTAAACCACTGTATGGTCTTGGCCACTGTGCTGCAGCTCAGTTTCAGGGTCTTGGCAATCTTCTTATAGCCTATGCCATCTTTATGTAGAGCAGGGATAAGCAATTAGCGGACCTCCAGCTGTTGCAAAACTACAAGTCCCATCATGCCTCTGCCTCTGGGTGACATGCTTGTGGCTCTCAGAGTCTTGCTATGCATCATGGGACTTGTAGTTCTGCAACATCTGGAGGTCCGCTAATTGCATATCTCTGATGTAGAGCAACAATACATTTTTCAGATCCTCAGAGAGTTCTTTGCCATGAGAGGCCATGTTGAACTTCCAGTGACCAGTATGAGAGAGTGAGAGTGATAACACCAAATTTAACACACCTGCTCCTCATTCACACCTGAGACCTTGTAACACTAATGAGTCACATGACACCGGGCAGGGAAAATGGCTAATTGGGCCCAAATTGGACATTTTCACTTAGGGGTGTACTCACTTTTGTTGCCAGTGGTTTAGACATTAATGGCTGTGTGTTGAGTTATTTTGAGGGGACAGCAAATTTACACTGTTATACAAGCTGTACACTCACTACTTTACATTGTAGCAAAGTGTCATTTCTTCAGTGTTTCCACATGAAAAGATAGAATAAAATATTTACAAAAATGTGAGGGGTGTACTCACTTTTGTGAGATACTGTACATTGGTCCGAACTATGAAAAAAATATCCATACCTGGAATTTATCTCCAAAATATAGATCAGCGTCATGTTAGCCATTTACTGTAAAGATGAGATAAATTCACCCATAAACCTAATATTTGCTGGCATCATTTGGACTGAGACTAGTTAGATTATACAGGGTGGGCCATTTATATGGATACACCTTAATAAAATGGGAATGGTTGGTGATATTAACTTCCTGTTTAAGGCACATTAGTATATGTGAGGGGGGAAACTTTTCAATATGGGTGGTGACCATGGCGGCCATTTTGAAGTCAGCCATTTTGAATCCAACTTTTGTTTTTTTCAATAGGAAGAGGGTCATGAGACACATCAAACTTATTGGGAATTTCACAAGAAAAACAATGGTGTGCTTGGTTTTAACGTAACTTTATTCTTTCATGAGTTATTTACAAGTTTCTGGCCACTTATAAAATGTGTTCAATGTGCTGCCTATTGTGTTGGATTGTCAATGCAACCCTCTTTTCCCACTCTTCACACACTAATAGCAACACCGCAGGAGAAATTCTAGCACAGGCTTCCAGTATCCATAGTTTCAGGTGCTGCACATCTCGTATCTTCACAGCATATGTTTTTTTTATGGTCTTTATGGTCAGTAAAAACCAATACCGGGTGAGCTGCTCCCTCCAGGAGGTACCGCCATTCCTCCAAAGCCGACTTGATGGTCAGCAATTCCCTGACAATTCACTGACATCATAGTTCCAGCAAGATGGTGCACCACCACATTATGAGTGTCAGGTCAGAGCATTCCTAGATGAACAGTTTCCTGGAAAGTGGATTGGTCGTCGTGGGCCAGTTGAATGGCCCCCAAGGTCTCCCAATCTGACCCCCTTAGACTTTTATCTTTGGGGTCGCTGGTTAGGTGAAAGGTCCTTTGACAAGTAGATCCTTACGAGACTGGACTGTGAGTATTACACCACCACGTGGTAGAACGACCTTGATACTACAGTCACTTAACAGTCCCTTAACGACTGGTAGTTCAGCCGAAACCTCCTTACCGCCATGGAGGACCTCCCTCGTCGAGTGGGCCATAACCAAAAATGACTGGTATTTCTGGTATTTTTTTTGTATACGACACTTCTATGCTCTACACGTCGTG
>BLSH010380561.1:89291-125486 GCA_018402905.1 Glandirana rugosa
ATACAGTGTATATATATATATATATATATATATACACATATATACACTTTAAAAGGTACATGCACATAAAGAAATGTTCAACATATGGTAAACCTACCTTAAAGTCAACAACAGCCGTTCTTCCACACTAATGCTTCGTCTCATGTAGGTATGGCTCCGACTCAGACGTCCTCTTATAAGGTCCAACAGCTGATCGAAGGTTGCCACCGACATCCTAGTAAAATTGTAGAACTTGTCCTGGTGACACCGCATTTCCCCAAACATGAGAGCAAAGTAGCCAATAGATGGACGCTGGGAGGTCATGGATGCACCCAGTACAGACGACGTCTCCTCCGCTGTATCGGATCCCTCTGTCTCCTTTTCATCCTCATAAGCAGCAAAATGTGCATTGCAAACATGTTTCAAGCATAGCCTTCCATATTCAGTGATCGCACTTGGTCAAAGTTCTCTCACTGAACAAAGGAACAGCACTGAACAAAGACACAGGAAGTAGGCCTTCAAATATACAGTGAAATGATGCATCATGGGTAGTCAAAGTACAAAAAAAATAAAAGGGTTGCTATGGGAATACAGAAGTTTTCCATCGCAGCTAAACGCAGCCGCATGTAAACGCACGTAACCGTGGCTAATCGGAATGTACAAACGCAAGTAATCATTGTGCTTTTGCCTCTGGTATCTGACTTGCTTTTAGCAACGGCAGAACAGCCGTCCGTATGAAAGGGGCCTAAACATTAAGTTAATTAAACAACTAACCACCTGGACAATCAGGGATCTCATTCCAGGTCAGACTTGCCAGCATTGAGCTAACAAAGTACAATACACATTATTTATTACAAGGATAAACACATCCCCTAGCAGATAATAGGTGAGTTAATTAGCACAATTAACAATACAAACAGTGATCTCCCCCCCTCCTCCTCAGCCTAGTAGACCACAGACCAGCACATAATGGCCACCACCATACACTCCAGACCCTCTCCTGTACATGCTACCACTGCTGGACACTTTGAACTGTACATTCCCTATTTAACATTACCACATTCTGCATGTGATGTGATATGATGTAAGTCATCTCTGACCACACCCTCTTTAAGCCACGCCCAATATTTAGTGCATGTCCACCAGGCTGTGCTACGCATGCTGCATTTTTTTTCATGCCTACGGCCCATTTTTTATCTTGCACATGGGCCCACTGATTTCATGATACGCGCCTGCCCTGTACTCTTTCTGTTATACACTCCTTACTGCTGCAAAGGTACAGCAAAGTGCTCAAAAAGGACCACCTTGAGAAGGCCCTTCTTGTGAAAGGGATGATGCTCACACCAAAATGTTGCATTTGAGTCTCTTTCTTTTATTGATTATAATGCCACCTGTATTTTTCTACTTTGCTTGTATACAGGGCCGGCCCTGCCACTAGGCGAAGTAGGCAGCCGCCTAGGGCGCACTGCCGCCTAGGGGCGCCACTGACCCTTGCCTCACTTCCTCCTCGTCGCCCCCTAGGCTCCTGACAGGGCCGCTAATAGGGGGGCCCGGACAGCAAGGTGTTCAGAGCAGCGCGCGGGTGGTAGCCTTGCAGAGCGGTGTGTGCGGCTTCCCCCCTCTCCCTCCCACGGCTTTCAGATGCTGGAGGGAGAGGGACAGACCATTGCAACAGACAGCCAATTGCGCTGCACTTCTGAGTGGGAGGGCGTGACTGCTTAAGTTGCCCTGCCTACTACCACCTACTTAGCCAATCAGATCACTCAGGGCGCCACATTTGACCTGAAGATGCCAGTGGATAGAGCGGGGATGGAGAGGATCCGACATACCCGAGTATAAAGAAGGTATGATGATCACAGATCCATCATGTCACAGGCTCACTGGCAATGTTGGATGGCTGCAGAAGTCTGATCATCCGAGTGTTCTCCCGACTCCCGTCCTGTGCACAGATTAGTCAGAGCTCACATTGATCGAGGGGTGATTTCCCCTCTGTCTTCTCACACTGCTTATCTGTGTTTTTATTTACACTGCAAATAGGATGGGAGAATGATGATCAGTCTTATGGAACACCTCAGATGTTTCTATAGCTGTTTGTGCCGGAGTCCCCTGTCAGCAATCCATGATTTCTTTGAACCTTTCCTTGTTATCTTTGAAGGCATTAGCTGGTCAGACTGGGAGCTTCACAGACTTGTTAACCATTTACTGTCCTCCTGTGCGTGACCAATTGACTGTTTTTTTTTTTTTGTTTTTTTTTGGCACTTTGTTATATCTTGTAAACTTTTGTTTACACATAGTCCAGTGATCAATGGTTTTTTTTCCACACTCGTCACTGCTAGGACACACCTGTACCATGTCCCCAGTCTCTGACCATCTCTTGTATCATGTCTGCAGTCTCTGACCATCTCTTGTATCATGTCCACAGTCTCTGACCATCTCTTGTATCATGTCCACAGTCTCTGACCATCTCTTGTATCATGTCCACAGTCTCTGACCATCTCTTCTATCATGTCCACAGTCTCTGACCATCTCTTGTATCATGTCCACAGTCTCTGACCATCTCTTGTATCATGTCCACAGTCTCTGACCATCTCTTGTATCATGTCCGCAGTCTCTGACCATCTCTTGAATCATGTCCACAGTCTCTGACCATCTCTTGTATCATGTCCACAGTCTCTGACCATCTCTTGTATCATGTCCACAGTCTCTGACCATCTCTTGTATCATGTCTGCAGTCTCTGACCATCTCTTGAATCATGTCCACAGTCTCTGACCATCTCTTGTATCATGTCCACAGTCTCTGACCATCTCTTGTATCATGTCCACAGTCTCTGACCATCTCTTGTATCATGTCTGCAGTCTCTGACCATCTCTTGTATCATGTCTGCAGTCTCTGACCATCTCTTGTATCATGTCCACGGTCTCTGACCATCTCTTGTATCATGTCCACAGTCTCTGACCATCTCTTGTATCATGTCCACGGTCTCTGACCATCTCTTGTATCATGTCCACAGTCTCTGACCATCTCTTGTATCATGTCCACAGTCTCTGACCATCTCTTGTATCATGTCTGCAGTCTCTGACCATCTCTTGTATCATGTCCACAGTCTCTGACCATCTCTTGTATCATGTCTGCAGTCTCTTACCATCTCTTGTATTATGTCTGCAGTCTCTTACCATCTCTTGTATCATGTCTGCAGTCTCTTACCATCTCTTGTATCATGTCCGCAGTCTCTGACCATCTCTTGTATCATGTCCGCAGTCTCTGACCATCTCCTGTATCATGTCTGCAGTCTCTTACCATCTCTTGTATCATGTCTGCAGTCTCTTACCATCTCTTGTATCATGTCTGCAGTCCCTTACCATCTCGTGTATCATGTCTGCAGTCTCTGACCATCTCTTGTACCATGTCCACAGTCTCTGACCATCTCCTGTACAATGTCTGCAGTCTCTGACCATCTCCTGTACAATGTCTGCAGTCTCTGACCATCTCCTGTACTATGTCTGCAGTCTCTGACCATCTCTTTTACTATTTCTGCAATAAAGGGGGGCTACAGCCAGGCACGGTAGGTGGTAAGGGAAGGTGTACCTAGGTATGGTGGATAGTGAGGGATGGGGGACCCAGGCATGGTGGGTGGTGAGGGAACAGAGGTGCAGTGGGTGGTAAGGAAAGGGAGGCTGCAGGCACAGTAGATGAGGAAAGGGGTCCCAGGTGCAGTGGGTGGTGATGCAGGGAGTGCCTAGGCACAAGTGGTGGTTAATAAAGGCAGGGCTGTAGAGAATATTTTAATGAAGCATACAGGGCAAGGGGCTTCATAATCCAGGGTCCACCAAATCTCTCACCACCAGGCCCATGATGCTCTTAATCTGGCCCAAATGGCCAGGGTCGCAATTGCAACCGGGCCCTGGTTTTCTGCCACTGTGGCCACTTCCACCATTAATATATTTTTTTTTCTTTTCATATATTTTATTGGAAAGTATAACATCTTTACAGCAAGTCAAATGATGACCCACGCAGGGGTATAACATAGAGAGCGTAGTATGGAGATATACTCTGGTCGAAGCCAGAATATATTTTTTTTAATGGCACACAGTAAAATAATGAAAAAGTGGCATTATAAAAAAAAAAAACCACTGCGACAGATTGTAACACAACACACACTGGGACCTGTGATCAAAGAGTGTATTTTGCTATTATTTAATGACACTGCACAAAGTCATTTGTGTTTTTTTTTGGGGGGGCGCAAGTAGCTGGTCTCGCCTAGGGCGCAAAATAGTCTAGCACCGGCCCTGCTTGTATATTTGTGCATTCCTGTTGCACAGCTGATGTATTATTGCTACATTATTTCCATGATATATGCTGTGTAATCCATGCCTTATTTATGCTATACATACTGTACATACTTCTTATACCACTGAGTCAAAAAAAAATGCATTCATTTTTCTAACACGCTGTTTCAGGTATTTTGGATATGCTTATTCAGTACATATTACTTGAATAATGCGTATGGGTGATGGATAGCGCCTACAGAATTTCTAACACCCTATTTTGGCATTTTTCTCTTACTTTAAAGGTGTGCAGTAGACAAAACTAATATACTATCTTGTCTCTGTTGTCCTGACACTAAAGGATGATTTAGAATTGTCCTCCTATGACTAGAAGTGTGTTACTGGCAGAATCACTAGGTGCAAATTAAGGGAACAAATCTTGAAAATAGAAAACTGATGCAGCTGCCACATCTAAGGACTGAGAAACTGTAATATATTACATTTTTGTTTTTGGGTTTAGCTACGCTTCAAGTATGCTTTTGGTTTTGCTTAGCAGTGTTCCACATTGGTTGTACAAGTCTTTCTTGACAAGAAACAACCACAGTGCTTAGTGATGGTCACAGCCCATGATATTTTGGCTTGGGTCACATGAGTGTTTTATTCACAGCTAAGAAAGCCATATTTTTCAGTCAAGTGAAAATCTGATTTGGAAAGGCTGATAAGAGCCCTATTGATTCATGTGCGGTGTAAAGTTTAGTAATGGGGCCATTCTAATAAACGACCTGTCTACAAAAAAGTTTTCACGTCTCCTAAATTTCTTATACCATCTGCTCAATATAAGAAGAAAGAGAGGTCAGGCCATATCTCAGTGTCACCGCATAAACTGGCAGAGCTGTGGGAATAGACTTTTATCTGGGTCCGACTTCACTATTCTAATGAATTATGATATCTATGTGGAGTTCTGACACAGATGACTCTTTTGCCCTTGCATGTGTCGGTGAAATGACTTTGCTGTGTAAATTCTTCTATTTCCATTTCTGCTGACAAAGACAGAATAATTCTGACTTTTCAGGAGAGATTTGTCTTAGTTTGTGTATTGTCTTGCATCTTGGAACTGGTGTTGGATGGTTTCCTCTGGTGGGTCAAGGTATTGATCCAAGAAGCTCCTGTCAATCTCCAGGCCGCCATTTAGAACTGCCATTCCTGAGAAGATTAACTCTGGGAATATAAAATATACAGTTTTGTGTTTATTAAAAAACTTACATTTGTTTTTACATAGTTACTGTTCATACTTAGTCTGGTTGAAAAGTCCATCTAGTTAAACCAATAATTTTTAATGCAATAAGTATAAGCACCTAAATTTAGCTTGTTATTAAAGGATAAGTTCACCTTCTATAGCATGTTACATTCTCTTGTCACGTTTTTGGGGTTGTGTTCGATATGTGCAAAGAGAGATCACACAAATACTTAAAAAATATAACATTTATTACAAGTAATGACAGATACAGATAAAGATAAAGAAAATATCAAGAATACTTAACTAAAGGTGTTTGCTTCAGTAGCCATGGAGTCTCTTTCATGGCACAGGGGATCAGGACGTGCCTCATGGCTGTTCTTGGTGAGACTGCCTCATATAGGTTTTTGCTGTGGTAATATAGAACTTGTATAAGGGAAAAGTCCACCCCCAGCCAACACCCTGTAAGCAACAATATGACCTTTGCATTCCTGAGGAGAAGGGGCTAGCTTGACCATATAAGGCAGTTCAAATGCCAATAAGTTTAGTAATGCAATAACCAGGATATTAGAGGCTATAATAGATATTTGTGAGCCAACCTTAATGAGCAATATGAAATATGCAATTTCCCCAACACTCATGTTACACCTTTATTCAGATGCAGTATGGTGGCAAGTGGGGGTATATCTTAAGGATACTAACTTCTGGCCCTCCTTCACCCCCTCTCTGTGGAAACCCCAAGCTCCCTCATTTTAGGTCCATACCTGACCCATTTATATGGGCCAATTATGGCATTAAAACGTTAGAAGATATTGTCCATCAGAGTCAGCAACTCACCTTTGATAGGCTTAACCACTTAAGGAACAGAAGGATTTCCCACTGTAGGACCAGAGCGCTTTTTGCAATCGCTTTAACTGACAATTGCGCGGTCGTGCAACGTTGTACCCAAACGAAATTGACACCCTTTTTTTCCAACAAATAGAGCTTTCTTTTGGTGGTATTTGATCCCCTCTGCGTCACTTCTGATTACCGCTATTAACAAAAAAAGAGCGACAATTTTGAAAAAAAAAAAAATGTCTTACTTTTTGCTATAATACATATCCAAAAAAAATATATATAAAAAAACGAATTTATTCATCAGTTTTGGCCGATATATATTTTTCCTCATATTTGTGGTAAAAAAAAATCGCAATCAGCGTTTATGGATTGGTTTGCGCAAAAATTTACACATTTACAAACCATGAGAATTCATTTATGCCATTTTTACAATTTTTTTTCTTTTTTACTAGTAATGGCAGCGATCTGCGATTTTTATCGGGACTGTGATATTGGGGCGGACATGTCAGACATTTTTGACACTTTTTTGGGACCAATGACATTTATACAGCGAACAGAAATGTAAATATCCACTGATTACTGTATAAATGTTATTGGCAGTGAAGGGGTTAACCAGCAGGGGGCGATCTAGGGGTTAACTATGTTCCCTAGGCGTGTTCTAACTGTGAAGGGGGCTGGGATGCCAGAGGCATAAGAGATCTAACTGATCCCAGTAACAGGGATAATTAGATCTCTTACATGCCTCCTGACAGAACGGGGAAGCATTGTGTTTACATCAGCGGTTCCCCATTTTTCTTCTCTGCCAGCCAATCGTGGGTAGTCGGCGGACATCGAGTCCACCGGATCCGTGGCCATACTGCTGGAGAGTGCGGCGGGCACGAGAGCGTCCGTTAGCTGCGCACGAGCGAGCCGCCACTTATAAATGGTGATTCGCAGGGTCGCGCCACTCTTCAGCAGTAAATGTACGCAAGCCAGTCCAGGACCGTTTAAAGCCATGCATGACCTGCCTAACAAGATGTTCTTTCACTACATACAACTTAGGCACACTGCTTGAGACCAATTTATACGTCCAGTGGAGATGGAGTCTCACGAAGTTGAGTGACTGCTAATAGTGTTAGAATTGGATATACCCATCTCGTTATTCTACGTGTGTCTGGCTCAGACAGGTACCTCCAAGGTGTCACAGCTGTGTCAACTGTGGCATCAGGATGTCCCCTCCTTGATGGATGAGGACTGGGAGGAGGGTATCCAACAATATATATCTCACTTATGATCTCAGCAAGAGTGTCACGTACCTGGTGGTGGAGTCTGACTTATGCAGTGTGCAACCTCTCTTACGACCCTGATTCGGGAACCCCTGGTAGAGTGAACAGGAGGCTCGGGAATGCAGGGAGGCATGAGGGTCGGACTGGGTCACTGATGGTGAAGTGCAGGTCCTTGATGAACTCGTGCAGCAGAAGCGTGGTGATGCAGGCCGGGTCGGTAGCAGGCTGGCGGTGCGGTACAGGAGGATCAGGCAGAAGAATAGTCGGGTACAGGCAGGTACAAGGGAGCAGACAGAAGAGTGGTCTAGGAAGCCGAGGTCAGTGCAGCCAGAGATCAATAGCAGGGTCAGGACAAGCCAGGCGTCTTCGCCATTGCCGGCGCATAGGTCTGCCAATGGCCCTGGATGGTTCCTTACATTGCCCCCCCCCCAAGGGGCAGCCTCCGGATGCCCAGACAGGATCTCTGCTCAGGGCGTCTATTCCAAAATGCTTCAATAAGCTCCTTGGCTTGGATATTATCCTTGGGTTCCCATGAGTTCTCTTCAGGGACATACCCTTTCCACTTGACTAGGAATTGGGTTACGCCTCCCCTCTTCCTGCAGGCAAGAATAGTTTCTAGCTCAAATTACTCCTCACTATCCACAAGAACTGGCCCTAGTGAGGCCGTCTTCCGTCCCGGAAAGGGATCCTGGATCACCGGTTTCAGTAGCGTGACATGGAACACCGGATGGACACGCATTGAGGAAGGAAGGGTTAGCTCATAAGCCACCCTATTGATTCTTCTCTTTATCGGGAAGGGTGCGATGAATCTTGGCCCCAACTTTTTGGAGGGGCAGGAGAGTTTCAAGTTTCTGGTTGCCAGCCAAACTAGGTCGCCTGGTTGTAGATCCAAATCCCCTCGTTTCCCCCTGTTAAAGGCCCTTTTGTTAAGCTCCTGGGTCCGGGACAGTGTTTCCTGTAAGAATCGGTTATTTTTCTCCAGGATGTTTAGTGCTGCAGGTACGGTACTTTCTGGAATTACACTGGGTAGGAATGTTGGATGGTAGCTGAAATTCACCCAGAACCGGGATTGTTTAGTAGCTGAATGTACCGTATTGTTATAAGTGAATTCGGCTACTGGCAGTAGAGCGACCCAATCATCCTGGGAGAAGGAGGAATAACAGCGGAGGTACTGTTCCAGGGTTTGATTGGTCCTTTCCGTCTGGCCGTTCGTCTGAGGGTGGTAGGCAGACGAAAATGACAGTTCAATCCCTAAGGCCAAGCATACAGCCTTCCAGACTCGGGACGTAAACTGTACTCCACGATCGGAAACTATGTTAGCGGGGATTCCGTGGAGACGGACTATTTCTTTTACAAAGGTCATGGCCGTTTCCGTCGCAGATGGAGTGCCCTTTATGGGTATAAAATGTGCCATTTTAGTGAGGCGATCCATGACCACAAAGATGGAGTTTAATCCGGCAGAAGGAGGTAATTCAACTATAAAATCCATGGATATGTGAGACCATGGGCGCTCAGGAATGGGAAGTGGGTTTAATAGACCCCAGGCCTTGGTTCTGCTGGTTTTATTTCGGGCACAGACTGGACAGGCACTGACGTATCTTGTGCAATCCTCGTCAGCTGAAGGCCACCAAAAAGAGTGTGACAGTAGTTCCAAAGTTTTGCGACTCCCGAAGTGCCCGGCCAGTTTGTGGTCGTGACAGAGTTCTAAGATGGTCATGTGCAACTCTTCAGGGATAAAGAGTCTGCCGTGGTACCACAACAGCCCATCCTTCAATATCAGTCGAAGGCCGGGTGGCACAGTGGAGCTAGTTAGAGATCACCTGACCCGAGACAGTAGATCCTCCTGGGACAGCAAGAAGCTTTGGGAGGAAAGGATGGTGTCTGGCGGGGTTGGATCTCCAGATTCACAAAACATCCTGGACAGAGCATACAGTTTAATGTTCTTTGACCCTGGCCTGTAGGTAATATGTAATTGGAATCTCGAGAAAAAGAGTACCCATCGTGACTGCTGGAGTTTCAATCTCTTTGCAGTCCGTAGGTACTCAAGAGTCTTGTGGTTGGTAAAAACCAGGACAGGATGTGCGGCTCCCTCCAGCAAGTATCGCCATTCCTCCAAGGCGGATTTAATCGCCAGTAGCTCTCGATCCCCTATATCATAGTTGACTTCTGGTGGCAAGAGCTTGCGGGAGAAAAAGGCAATGGGGTGTAAAGAAGCCTTGGGGCCTCGCCTCTTGGACAGAACCGCCCCCCACCGTGGTTTCTGAGGCCTTCACCTCTAGGATATAAGGTAGGGCTGGATCCGGGTGCTTCAGGACAGGGGGTGAATAGTCCTTTGACAGTCATGAAGGCCTCCTGAGCCTCGGGGGACCACTGAAAGCAGGAGTTCTGCTTTGTAAGCTGGGTGATGGGGGCGATCACAGCGGAGAACCCCTTAATAAACTTTCTATAAAAATTAGCGAAGCCCACGAAACGCTGGACCCCTTTCTTGTCCACTGGCGCGGGCCAATGGAGGATGGCAGAGACCTTTTGCGGGTCCATAGTGACTCCTGTGAGGGAAATGGTGAGGCCCAGAAAGGGGATACTAGGGAGCTCAAACACACACTTTCAGCTTTTGCTTAAAGTCTGTGCTGGCGCAAGTGCTCTAAGATGCACTTAACGTGCTTGCGGTGCTCCTCAAGAGTTGACGAGAAGATGAGGATGTCGTCCAGGTAAATTATAACGAACTGGTCCAGGTAGTTTCTGAACACATTGTTGACCAAGTGCTGAAAGGTGGCCGGGGCGTTGCAGAGCCCGAAGGGAATAACCAAATATTCCTAGTGGCCAAACCTGGTTCTGAAGGCCATTTTCCATTTGTCACCCTCTCGGATGCGAATGAGGTTGTATGCCCCAAGGAGGTCCAGCTTGGAGAAGATGGTAGCAGTGCCCAGTCGCTGGAACAGGTCAGGCACCAAGGGCAAGGGGTAGCCATTTTTTATCATGATTTTGTTGAGATCACGATAGTTTATACATGGGCGAAGTGACCCGTCCTTTTTCTCAACAAAAAGATATTCCCACCCCGGCAGGGGACGTGGAAGGCCGAATGAACCCCTTCTCCAAATTATCGTCCAGGTAGGCCTTGAGGGCCTTTAGTTCTCCCTCGGAGAGTTGGTAGATCCTACCAAACGGTACTTCAGTACCTGGCATTAACTTGATGGGACAGTCATAGGCCCTGTGGGATGGTAGCTTGTCTGCCCCTTTCTTGATAAATACGTCGAGAAAATCATGATACGCTGGAGGGACAGCATTACGGGTCTCCGGATCAGGATCAGAATCCAGACATAGGACGGAGGGATCAGACTCCTGAGCCTGCTGTAGGCAATGTTGCTGGCAGTAAGAGGAAGTGAACTGAATGTCCACAGTAGACCAATTGATGTTGGGGCAGTGTGCCCGCAGCCAGGGTAGGCCAAAGATGACGCGAAAAAGAGGGGACACAATGGCGTCCAGTATCAGATATTCGGAATGGCCAGTGACAGTCGTGGCAAGGAGGGGAATGGACTCCTGAGTAACTGTTCCCGACTTGATGATGGATCCGTCGGCCAGGCGGATGACCATCCGGTGGGCCTTGGGCCGGGTGG
This sequence comes from Glandirana rugosa, assembly GCA_018402905.1. Lineage (NCBI taxonomy): Eukaryota > Metazoa > Chordata > Amphibia > Anura > Ranidae > Glandirana > Glandirana rugosa. The sequence continues at coordinate 100,487 of BLSH010380561.1, forward strand.
GGGATTAGGTGTTGTGCTGCAAAGGACAAGTCCACAAAACAGCTGCAGGCGCCTGAATCAAGAATGGCTGAGACTTGGATGCTCCCTTCTGGGAGTTGTAGGCACACAGGGAGAACCAGATGCGTAGCCTTGTCAGGCAGGGACAGGATTGCTCCCTCATGGGAGAAGGAACATTTGACTGGGCAAGGACTGACACTAAGTCCTGAACCTCCACAATACAGGCATAGGTTGTGAACCATGCATCTGTGTCATTCTTCGGGGGTGAGTGATGGACGTAGATGCCCAACATGTGTGGGCTCCGGCTGGGCTTCCACAGACCTTTCAGCTCTGCGTTCCCGCAGGCGGCGGTCTACCTGGATGGCCAGGTTAATCAGAGCCTCAAGGGATCGGGGTGTTCCCAGCCGGGCCAGTTCATCCTTTAGCGGCTCTGACAAGCCCAGCTGAAATTGAGTCTTCGGCCGTGCGGGAACCTTGCTGGGGCACATGGAGAGCTGCTTCGGCCGTTGAGGCCTGGTCGGGATCCTGGTAGAGTAATGCCATGGCCCTGAAGAACAGGTTCAGGTCAGTCATCTCAGGGGCTTTCTGTTCCAGTAATCGGTGGGCCCAAGCCTGGGGTTCGTCCAACAGAAGGGATATCACCAGCCCCATTTTCATGGTTTCAGAGGAGAAGGTGCGGGGTTGCAGTGCAAAATATAGTTCATAAGCACAGCGGAAGGCCCGAAACGTTCTACGCTCCCCAGAGAACCGCACGGGTAGCAGCACTTCAGATAGAGTGGGGAGAGTGATGACAGCACACCCCGCAGACTGGTCGGAGCTTGGTGCAGGTGACATGGATAGTTCTTGAATTCTACTCTCCATTTGGGTGTATCCCTCTTGTAAATCCTTCACCTCTTGGGTTAGTCCACTCAGATGAGCACATAGATCCTCCGTTGGAGAGGGCCCCTGCGCAGACTCAGACATGGCTGTCCGTTGCTGTCACGTACCTGGTGGTGGAGTCTGACTTATGCAGTGGGCAACCTCTCTTACGATCCTGATTTGGGAACCCCTGGTAGAGTGAACAGGAGGCTCAGGAGTGCAGGGAGGCATGAGGGTCGAACTGGGTCACTGATGGTGAAGTGCAGGTCCTTGATGAACTTGTGCAGCAGAAGCGTGGTGATGCAGGCAGGTTCGGTAGCAGGTTGGCGGTGAGGTACAGGAGGATCAGGCAGAAGAATAGTTGGGTACAGGCAGAGTTTGTTAACAGGCGGGTGTTGAAAATCCTTTCTCAGCTTTCATCGAAGAACTCTTGCATGGACGACATCATTAGAAAATCTTTTTGGTTTATTCTTCATAACATAACATAACATCAGACAAACTTACGTAGCAACATAATATGAAATCTATGATGAGATATGGTATGGCTTCAGATGTCAGTCAGGAGGAGGAAGAGTTCTGACAGGTGTTCACGTCACGTCTCCGAGAATGTAGGCTTTCATACCTTCATTTCTTTCCTTCCCTTCCTAGCTAACTTTACGAAGTCACAAATTCTTATACTGTTTGTAAACCTTAGGTCAGCTCTTTTCAAAGTAACCTATACCTACTTATATGGTCTTAGTCCATAAGGAGACACACATGACTCCTAACATTACTCCACATGAGTTTTGAAATAGAATTGCACATACAACACTTTGTTTCTCTGTCCAAAAGCACATTCAAATAACATTCACAAATATAACTAACATATTATATTTAATACATTCAATATATTTCAGAGCCCAATATTATTCAAAATAATATTATAAATTCATAATTTCCAAAAGCGGGCGTCAAAGTACAAGGGAGCAGACAGAAGAGTGGTCTAGGAAGCCGAGGTCAGTGCAGGTGGAGATCAATAGCAGAGTCAGGACAAGTCGGGTCACAGGAACAAACAATCAGGATAACAGGTCGCTTCAGGGCACACTAACGCTGTAGAACGGACAGCACCGATTGCAGGGTGTTAGCTGCTTAAATGGCCCCCGAATAGGTCTGCCAATGGCCCCGGATGGTTCCTTACAAAGAGACAGGTGGGTGAACTTTTTTTTGCATAGAGCATATTTGTTAGGAAAATTGACTTTCTGGCCGTTTCCGGCTTCCTGTGCGCGTCCGCGTGCCTGCGCGCGCTAATGGCACCAATAGCGGCCATTTAAGCAGGACAGCACCAGGAAGCAAGTGCTGTCCATTCTACAGCATTTGTGTGAATTTCCTGGCTTCCTGATTGCACCATACCTATTCCTGTGACCCGGCCAGTCCTTACCCTGCTCTGAACTCTACCTGCACCAACCCCGGCTTCCACGACCACTCTTCTGCCTGCTCCCCTGTACCTAGCCGCCTGAACGTCGCCGACTCAGCCTGTACCCAACCATCCGTTTGCCCGATCCGTCTGTACTGCATCGCCCACCAGTTACCGACCTGGACTGCCTTACTACTCTTCTGCCTGCACGAGCTCCAGCGGACACCTACCAGCCACCAGAGACTTGTCCAGCCCTAGTGCCCCCCTGTGCTTCTGAGCTCCCTGTCTGCACTACCAGGGACTCTCGAACGAGGGCCGCAAGAGAGGTTACCCCTGCATAAGCCAGACTCCATCACCAGGTACGTGACAATAACGGACAGCCATGCCTGAGTCTGCGCAGGGGGCCTCTCCTGTGAATGAACTTTGCTCTCACCTGGCCGGTCTGACCCAAGCCCTACAGTCCCTGCAGGAGGACTACCACCGGCTAGAGGGACGGCTCCAGGAGCTCACCGCTGGTCAATCTGCAGCCTGCACCACAGTGACTATGCCCTCTGAACCTCAAGTGCCCCTACCGGAACTGTTCTCAGTTCCGAACCTTCCGTGACTCCTGTGAACTCTATTTCTCCCTCCAACCCAGCACCTACTCCTTGGAGACCACGAAGGTGGGTCTAGTGATCTCCCTGTTGCTAGGAGAACCTCAGTCTTGGGCACACCGCCTGCTGGAACAGAGGGCCCCGGAAGTCTCTAACCTGACCACGCTCTTCAAAGCCATGGCCCGCCTCTATGAGGACCCGCATCAGGCAGCCGCTTCACACACTCCAGCAGGGCCGCCGCACAGCGGAGGACTATGTGATTGTGTTCAGGCGCTGGAGTGCTGACACGGACTGGAATGATGCTGCGCTCCGTCACCAATTCCGCTTAGGCCTCTCTGACACTCTAAAGGATGAACTGGCTCGTGTTGGGGTACCCCAGATCCTGGACGCATTAATCGAGCTCTCTATCCAGATCGACAGACGTCTCAGGGAACGGGGAGCTGAGAGGTCTGCCGGGCCTCCACAACTTGCCTGGAGGCAACCCCGGGCTCCCATGGTCGCTACAGTAGCCACCGAACCCAGGAAACTGGGCATGCTCCATCCTCCCCTCACTCAGGAAGAACGGCAACACCGCCAGAGCAACCACCTATGCCTTTACTGTGGAGAACCGGGACATGTGGTATGGTCTTGCCCGGCCAAGCTTGGTAAACGCCCACCACCCGTCAATGGCAACGTACCAGCCTCATCAAGTACTTCATCCCACCTGACTCTTCCGCTCTCCCTTCAGCTTCCTGACAAAACTATCCAGACTGCTGCCATCATCGACTCGGGCGCTTGCAGTGGGTTCATTGACCGGTCCTTTGTGGTCCAGCATCAGATCCCTCTATGACCAAAGTCTCATGGAATAGTCGTACGCCTGGCTGATGGCACCAACATCAAATCTGGTGTGGTCACCCACGAAACCTTTCCTCTGCCTGCCACAACCCCGGATGGTCACCAGGAGTTTCTCTGCTTGGACGGTATTGCATCCCCCCTGTTCCCTTTCATCCTGGGTAAACCCTGGCTGCAGGCCCATAGCCCCAGCATCAACTGGGCAACGGGTGAAACCAAGTTCCAGTCCCCTTATTGTCGCCAGCACTGCTTTCCGGAGACTAAGGAACTGCTCCCTACTCTACTCAGTCTGGACGCAGATGCCGACCTCGGCGCCCCTCAGTTGATGTCCCAGTGTACCACAGCTACTTAGATGTGTTCAGCAAGAAGGTGGCTGAATAGTTGCCGGCCCATAGGGCCTATGATTGCCCTATCGAGCTCCTCCCCGGAGCCGAAGTCCCCTTCAGAAGGATTTTCCCCTGAACGGAACTGGAACTGGCGGCCCTCAAGGCCTATATAGATGAGAACCTGCAGGAGGGTTTCATCCCTCCCGCAGAAGGGGGAATATTCTTCATACCGTGAGCTAAATAAAATAACGGTGAAAAAACACTATCCTCTCCCCCTGGTTCCAGAGCTTTTCCAGAGGCTAGGGACGGCAAGAGTGTTCACCAAACTGGACCTCCGCGGAGCATATAATCTAGTCCACATCCGGGAGGGCAATGAATGGAAGACCGCCTTCCGAACCCGGTTCGGACATTTTGAGTACCTAGTAATGCCCTTCGGGCTCTGCAACGCCCCAGCCACATTTCAACACTTTGTAAATTATGTGTTTAAAAACTATCTGGATCAGTTTGTCATTGTCTATCTAGACGACATCTTAATCTTCTCCCCTACCTTGGAAGAGCACCGCAGACATGTGGCGAGTGTCCTGAGCCGCCTTCAACAACATGGGCTTTACACCAAGGCGGAGAAATGTGATTTTGAACGTTCAAGTATCCCCTTCCCGGGGCTTATTATCTCCGTCACTGGCATCACCATGGACCCACAGAAGGTCATGGCTATCCTAGACTGGCCGGCCTCTACAGAGAAGAAGGGAGTACAGCGGTTCATTGGCTTCGCCAATTTTTACAGAAAGTTTATAAAGGGGTTCTCAGCCATTATTGCCCCAAATACCCAGCTGACCAAGCTGAACACATGATTCGTGTGGACTGAGGAAGCCCAGGAAGCCTTTGTGACTCTTAAGAGACTCTTTACATCAGCACCCATCCTCAGGCACCCTGACCCTGCATTGCCATTTGTCCTGGAAGTAGATGCCTCTGAAGTCGCCATGGGGAGGGTGCTATCTCAAAGGCATGGAGCTAAGGCTGCCCTACATCCTGTGGCATTCTTCTCCCGCAAGCTAACCACCCCAGAAAGGAATTATGACGTGGGAGACAGGGAGTTTCTGGCAATTAAAACGGCCTTGGAAGAGTGGCGCTATCTGTTAGAAGGAGCCAGGCACCCCATCTTGATCTTCACAGATCACACAAATTTAGAATACCTCTGAGCAGCCTAGAGACTGAGACCTCGCCAAGCCCGATGGGCACTCTTCTTTTCACGCTTCCCCTTCCACATAACATACAGGCTCAAAGAACGTCAAGCCCGACGCCCTATCAAGGATGTTCTGCAAACCCGGTGAGCCTGCGGCCCCTGATACAGTCCGGTATCCCCAAAATTTCCTGTTAACCCAAGGGGACCTGTTGTCCCAAATCAGACAGTCCTTAGCCAAGACCCCCAGGCTGACAGACCCCAACCTGCTAACCAGAGACGGCCTACTGTGGCATGGCAATAGAGTCTTTGTTCCAGAGGACCAGCACCTATCGGTCTTGGCATCCTGTCATGACCATAAATTGGCGGGACACTTCTGTGCTTGCAAAACCACCGAACTGCTGCTGCGATCATTCTGGTGGCCACGAGCAGGCGAGGACTGTAGTAAATATGTCAGCTCATGCCTTATCTGTGCCCAGAACAAGAGCAGCAAGACCAAGGCCTGGGGCTTACTAAAGCCACTTCCGGTGTCCAAGAGGGCCTGGTCCATGACCTCAATGGACTTTATTGTCGAGCTGCCACTGTCCCAAGGTTACTCCACAATCTTCGTGGTAGTGGACCGGCTAACGAAGATGGCCCACTTCCTGCCCATGAAGGGGACCCCATCAGCCATTGAAACGGCCAAGATATTTATCCAGGAGATAGTGAAGCTCCATGGACTTCCAACCAGCATCGTCTACGACCGCGGAGTTCAGTTCACCTCCCGGTTCTGGAAAGCCCTGTGCTCCGCACTTGATATTGAACTGGTGTATTCTTCGGCATATCACTCACAGACAAATGGGCAGACAGAGAGGACCAATCAAACGCTCGAGCAATATCTCCGTTGCTTTTCGTCATTCTCACAAGACGACTGGGTCTCTCTGCTGCCCCTGGCGGAGTTTGCCTTCAATAACACCATCCATTCAGCCACAAACCAGTCTCCATTCCTGGCCAATTACGGCTTCCATCCGACCTTTATGCTTAACCACGGCCTTGAAAGTGCAGTATCTGCAGTACAAGAGATGACCAAGTTCTGGGAAGAGAACTGCAAACTCCTCCAGGAGACCATGGCCCGGACCCAGGAGCATAACAAAGAAGTGTTCGACAAAGGGACAAAGGGAGACGGGGAGAGTTGGAAAAAGTCTGGCTGGCCACGAAGAACCTAGGTTTATTGGCCCCTTCCCTGTGAAAAGGAAGATTAACAGGGTAGCCTATGAGCTGGAGCTCCCTTCTTTGCGTGTTCACCCAGTATTCCACGTGTCACTACTGAAAACCGTGACCCCAAATCCCTTTCTCCGGCGGAAGACTAGTCCACCAGGCCCAATCCTGGTAGATGGCAAAGAGGAATTTGAACTGGAAGCCATCCTGGATTGCCGGAAGAGGGGGTAACAACGTCCAGTACTTATTGAAGTGGAAAGGCTACGGCCCAGAAGAAAACTCCTGGGAGCCTGCAGATAACATGCATGCGGATGAACTCATACAATCTTTCAAGGAGAACAACCCTGCTAAGCTTGCCTGGCTGGGCATCCAGAGGCTGCCCCTTGGGGGGGGCAATGCTAGGAAAATGGACTTTCTGGCCGTTTTCGGCTTCCCGTGCACGTTCGCGCGCGTGTCCGCGCACGCTAATGGCGCCAATAGCGGCCATCTAAGCAGGACAGCACCAGGAAGCAAGTGCTGTCCGTTCTACAGCTTTTGTGCAAATTTCCTGGCTTCCTGATTGTACGATACCTGTTCCTGTGATCCAGCCTGTCTTGATCCTGATCTGAACTCTGCCTGCACCGACCCCGGTTTCCGCGACCACTCTTCTGCCTGCTCCCCTGTACCTAGCCGCCTGAAAGTTGCCAACCCAGCCTGTACCCGACCATCCGTTTGCCCAATCCTTCTGTACTGCATCGCCCACCAGTTACCGACCCAGACTGCCTTACTATTCTTCTGCCTGCACGAGCTCCAGCGGACACCTACCAGCCACCAGAGACTTGTCCAGCCCTCGTGCCCACCTGTGCTCCTGAGCTCCCTGTCTGCACTACCAGGGACTCTCGAGCCAGGGCCGCAAGAGAGGTTACCCCTGCATAAGCCAGACTCCATCACCAGGTACGTGACAATATTATTCTCCTGATCGACAATTCCCCTTGATGCAGATGAATACAGATGGTGGTCGACCTGCTGTCTCAGTGTATCGGCCAATTTCACAATATTCAGCACTGCTGCAGACTGTCCTCCAGGAGAACAAAGGCAACGTACCCTTGCTTGTGGGCTGGAGCTGGATCTGTAGGCTGTGCACCGAGCGATAGGCCGCAATCCCCTCACACAGTGGCGATAGGGTTCCCATTCAATGAGATCCAGGAAGCCAGAGAGGTTTGGGCCTGTCCTGCAGACTAATTTATAATCTCTCTCACAACCGTCTTGTCTTTGTGCTGTGCAGGCTGGGATTTGTAGTCCTACAACAAAACTCAAATACCTTGCAATAGAGGGTAAAGCCCTCCCGGGGAGTAACGTAGTGGTTAATGAATGGCAAAACAGGGCTTAGCTAATCGGCTTAATGCATGTCTTTAATAGTGTCAAAATTGATAAAACAAATTAACAATTAGTTACTAAGTTGCTATATGAAAAGAACACAGTGGGATCTAACTCAATGTACCATCACCATGTGTAATGTGTCATAAACTAGAGACAGAAAACAAAAACACCACATATAAAACAAAACAAAAAACAAACTCTAGGTCACCTAAAACGTCCGGATGCCATAGTTGATGTGAGATTTACACCACAGCACGGAAATCACACATTGAGTGTAAAAATCACAATAGCCCCAGGGCTCATGAAGAAAGCCACCTATGGATCATGGGCTATTAGGTTGAAGATATTGGCATGATCCACCAATATACAACAGCCCAAAATGCCTTTAGTAGGGAGAACAATGGTGAGAATAATCTGGTAATGGTGTCCACAGCTGATTACTTGAATATCTAGGCAAAAAAAGTGGTATATAGTCACTAGGGATAGTCTCACTCAGAGTGAAAGTGAAGAGCATACTTACAATACGTAACAATATGACCGAATGCAACTAAATTCGGACGTTGAGTTTATAGTCTGCACATCAAGCTTTTGTCTTCCGAAAAATCAAAATCGACTGTCGAAAGGACCGTACTAACAATCCGAAAGTCGAACGATTGCTCGTCGTACGAAAGCTCCAGTCCGAATTTCACATTGTATGTACGGGCCTTAAAGTACAACTAAAGGCAACATACATATTTTAGTAAATCCTCATATAAATACCCGAAAGTTACACATGGTAATAAACATAATAACTGAAATTATTTTCTTACCATGTAGCTGGAATTGTGGTCTGTAATTCCCCATTCATTTCTTCTTTGCTGTATACTACAAGTGATGATGAGAGGAGTTCAGCAGAGCAGAGCAAAGCTCAGATGTCATTTCCTTTCAGTGAAGTATCTTGTCTTCCCCACAGTTCTCCTGTCTTCTATGATGCTCAGTCTATTTTACATAACACACACCCATCTGACAATCAATAGCTGGGTGTGTGCTATGTAAGACAGTATAGGTCAGTACAGGTTACTTTCCACAAAGATCAGTCTATTAGTCTGTGTGCTTCTCCCTGCCCTGGCTGTATAGACAGAGCAGTGGGCGGGCAAAGGCAGAACATAGGTGGCAGTGGGCGGGGCTTCATGGGAGGGTCATGGGCGGGGCCAAATCTGGACTTGTATGTATAATAAAATGCCTGTGCTGCAAGAGCCCCTCCCCCAGTGATGTCAGGACGTTTTTGCAGAGAGAGATAGACACAAATGGGGACAACATGTGTTCAGTTCAACACAGGCAATTCAAAAACCAGGAAGTAAAGTTGTCACCTCACTAAAGAAAGTGCACATGAGAGCTGGGGACAAGGTAGAGATCTCAACATCCTTACTGCTTTTTGCAAAACAATCAGTGAGATGTCTAACAGACTGTATAGGTGCATAACATATTGATTTCTAAATTTTGACCATATTTCTACTTTAAGGCCCCTTTCACATGGGCGTTCCGTTCAGGTCTGTCTGTAGATTTTACAGATGGACCTGAACGGACGCCCCATTCTCCTCTAAGGAGCAGCGGATGTCACATGTCCGCTGACACGCACCACTCTCCGATCCGCTTTGGGCTCTGTAAAGTCCGACGGATGGAAACCCTATTTTTCAGGTCCGTTGTCATCCGATTCCCCATAGTGGAGAGTGAGCGGAGACAGATCTGTCATCCATCGGTTCAGCGGGGATCAGTGGATTGATCCCCGCTGAGCAAAAACGGACCCACACACATGGAATGGCCATGTGAAAGGGGCCTAAGTCTCACTCCACTTGCTGAAGCATGCTAGCATTCCAGGTATAAGAAATGAGTATTATACTGTGCTAAGCATAGACCAGGGGACACAGGTAGCAGCCACCAAATCAAACACTTTGTAAACAAATTATAAACCAAAAAGTGTATTGCTCACCCTTGTATAGTTAAAAAAAGTCAGTATAAAAAGGTATTCCAACTTACATAGGGGTAAGTATGTGATATAAAGTGCTAATGCAAATTGTTTTTTTTTTGCATTAGCACTTTATATTACATGCTTACCCCTATGTAAGTTGGAATACCTTTTTATACTGACTTTCATGCTAGCATTCCAGACATGCAGCTGACAAAATTAGTTTAGCGAAACTAGGCAATTACTCCAATCCTCCTATGCCGATTACTAGCAGACAGATTCAAAAGTCAGACCATCTGCATTGTTTCAACAGATTGAATATTCATTGCATGGAGTGCAAGTCAGTTTTACCCCACTCGATTCAAGGCATGCACTACGGCAGATCCTGTTTCCACGAGGGTGTCACTTGAGGGTAGCTCTAGCTCGTCCATCTGACTCACTACATAACTACACTAGTAGTCCGTGTGCGTGTGTGTTATTCACGTTGACTTGATGTTTATACTGCCGTTAGTTAAGCCACACTACTCCTCGCAGGTTACCCGGCACAACATCACATTGCTGTGTGATCACAGCTATGGTGGAGATGGCCTTCCTCAGCTAGAAAGGCATGGTCCTGAGGGCATGGACAGCTATAAAAAAGAACAAGAATTTTATATAATACATATCCAAAACAAAAATATAAAAAAACAAATGTATTCATCAGTTTAGGCCGATATATATTCTTCTACTTTTTTTTTGGTACAAAAAATCGCAGTAAGCGTATATTGATTGGTGTGTGCAAAATAGGGGATAGATTTATGGACTTTTTTATGTTTTTACTGGTAATGGCGGTGATCTGCGATTTTTAGCGGGACTGCAACATTGCGGCAGACAAATCTGGCCCTATGTGACACTTTTTGGGGACCAGTGACATTATTACATGGATCGGTGCTACCAAAATGCACTGATCAATAGATAGGAAGTGGACATCAAGTCCGCGGGATCCACGGGCGCGCCCACAGTTTCACATGCACGGACCGCCGTATGGGTACGGCGGTTCACGCAGGAGAGCGTGTATAACTGCAGTGGCTGGTTGGCAAGTGGTTAAAGCTGATGTAAACCCTCACATATACCCAGTGAAGTGAACAGCCACAGATGATACACAGAGATGAAACAAATCTCCCTACATATGTTTTACATGCATATCTGCTGTCTTTTTTCTTCCTGTTCAACAATGAATGTGAAGTTTGGGCATACAGCCAAGACAGCTGATTGGAGGAAAGGCACACACCCCCATTCCACATAGGCAAAGGAAGTAAGGAATGTGCAGAGCTGTGCTCTGACAAGTCAAGCTGTCTGCTAATCTATTTATAGCAACCTCCCATGACACAAAATTGGAGAACTGTCAGAAGTTATGCTGATAACAGAAGAACTGTGCAGGAGAAATCCACGGGTGCTTTGAAGAGAGATAATAAAACACTGCAGTTATATGTGCCAAGCTCAAATTTCATGAATCGGGTTTAAATCCACTTTAAGGTTTATACACACTATAAGAAAACCGGGTGAACATTTTCATCTGAGGAGCGATCCCATGATTTTCTGATAGTGTGTACACAACTATCGACAGCCAATTATGACTTTCTGAACAAAAATGGGACAAACTCCAAAGATGTCCTCGCATGGAAACAGAACAAACGATTTACATTTAATGTGTACCATTTTCGTAAGATTTTTCGTACAAGAAAAATCAGAAAAGAAAGACTGCGCATGATCAAAAACAATAAACACCAAAAAAAAAAATAGGATTTTTTGACTTACTGTAAAATCCATTTCTCGGAGTTCATTGACAGACACAGCGTTCCATTATTCTTTACCATTGGGTTATATCGACACCTTCAGTAGTAGGACTAGGCAGAAAAAAAGACTTGACTACGCCTATGGGCAGTCCTAGGTGATATACATCCCCCTCTCTGCTATAGGCCTTCAATTTAGTAACAAGCAGTATCAGAAGTATAAAAACTCCTAAGAGGGGAGGGTGCTGTGTCTGTCAATAAACTCAGAGAAATGGATTTCAAGAACTGCATAGAGGCTATGTCACCCTTTGGGGTAGTGGCGGACTCAGCTCGCAGAAGGTCATCATCCAGGCAGCCCATGCCTGCATCCCTGTTAATGTAACCACACCCGATCTGGGGCCAACACCTTGGGAAAAAACCAAGGAGTGGTGTTGAGACCAAAGGGCAACACTCTGAACTGATCATGCCTTCCTCCCACAACAAAAGAGGAAGTGCTGGTATCAGGCATAGTGGAAAGTGGAAATAAGCATTCGTGATGGTGATAGATCCAGAAAATCCAATGATGAAGGGACGCTACCACCATGCGGATGGACCCCATCCTGAACTTCTATACTCACACAAGCAGGTCAGGGCCTTGAGGTCCAGTATTGGAGGTATCATGCCCGTCCTCTTTTTTGGACCATGAACAGGTTTGAACAAAACCCCTGAAAACCGACACAGGAACCGGGACAATCACTCCCCGAGACAACAGGACTTATACAGCCCCACAAGGGGCACTGCCAACGGTCTGGAGACAGACGCACAAATTCGAAAAAGGGCATTCTCTTCCCGAAACAAGGTAGGAACACCGAAGAGGGTTAAGAAATATGAACCCTTGTCAGTGGACTCTAAAGATGAACAAAACTGTGTGTCGTGAAAGAATCAATACGAAGCCACAATACATGTCTCAGCACCACTGCGGAAACAGGGAGCTCAGCAACTAGGAAAACTGTGTCCAAAAACACAGCAGACCAACTGCAGCCACTAGACCAGCAGGTCTGCCATCTTAGCAAAGGCAGATGGACTCTGCTAGACATGTCCGCCGGATCTCAACAGCCAGAGATTCCTCTACCAGAATCATGTTGCCCTGTGCAACCTAGAGACAGGAGAATCCACTACCTGTGGAAACAGTCCACTTCTAAGGAGGAGTTATGAGATTCCCAATGCACACGTTCCTGCTTTTTCAGATGGCTTAATTGTAGTGTGGCTGCTGAAGTGACCGACGGCTGGAACCGCATGTCATAGGAGCAGGTAGTGTCACCAGCACACCAGGATCTTCAAATGAGTCCAATTTTAAATAGATGATCACATTGTTATTGGACTCATTTGAAGATCCTGGTGTGCTGGTGACATTACCTGCACTTCTAAGGAGAAACTCCTTGAAGGGAACATGATATGCCGTGCAAGACGATATATGGGTGTCAAGAAAAAATGGCCAGCCCTCCTCATGTGCCACCTCAGTTGAGGAGGAACTATCTTCACTACCTGACAGAACCGGAAGCATGGCCCCCAACCGCAAGGTGGGTCACGTCCGTGGCGGCAAAGCCACATATAGGATTTGAAACAGATGAAGCAGGGGAGGGTGGGGGCGCCATATACTAGGCTATACGCCTAAGTGCCACTAGTAGAGGCAAAACAAAAAACACTCAGATGGGGCCACCGACCGAGACCCCTGCCACCTGAGGCCCCTCACCGGGGCACCTACCGAGGCCAGTCACAGTGGGCCCCGGCTGAGGCCCCTCACAGGGGGTACCACGAAGGCCTCACACAAGGGGCACTGCTGAGGCCCCACACAGTGGGCACCACCACACAGGGGGAACCACTGAGGCCCCACACAGGTGGCACCACCGAGGCCCCACCCAGGGGGCCCCACCGAGAACCCACACAGGGGGTCCCACAGAGGCCCCACACAGGGGGCCCCACCAAGGCCCCGCACAGGGGGGTCCCACCGAGGCCCCTCACAGGGGGCATCGGCTAAGGCCCCTAACAGGAGGTACTGCCTCCAAGATAGTGCCTACGAAGGCCCTGTGCAGGGGGCGCCGAACGAGGCCCCTCCAAGGAGACACTAGCAGAGGCTCCCCACAGGGGCACCCCCAAGACCTCCCACAGTGGACGCAGGCCAAAGGCAGAGGCAAAACAAAAAACACTCAGATGGGGCCACCGACCGAGACCCCTGCCAACTGAGGCCCCGCACCGGGACGCCTACCGAGGCCAGTCACAGTGGGCCCCGGCTGAGGCCCCTCACAGGGGGCACCACAAAGGCCCCACACAGGGGGCACTGCTGAGGCCCCACACAGGGGGCACCACCACACAGGGGGAACCACTGAGGCCCCACACAGGTGGCACCACCGAGGCCCCACACAGGGGGCCCCACTGAGGCCCCTCACAGGGGGCATCGGCTAAGGCCCCTAACAGGAGGTACTGCCTCCAAGATAGTGCCCACGAAGGCCCCGTGCAGGGGGCGCCGAACGAGGCCCCTCCCAGGAGACACTAGCAGAGGCTCCCCACAGGGGTGCCCCAAGACCTCCCACAGTGGACACAGGCCAAAGGCCTACACCGGGACACCACTGAGGCCTCTCACAGGGGGCCACCAGTGCCCTTCACAGGGGGCAATACCAAGGCCCCTCACAGGGGGCACCATCCTCCTAGGGGACCCCGCTGAGGCCCCCCACGGGGTAGGAGGTGGACGCGAAGCCCAGTAGGGAGCAAAAAATGTGCCCAGTAGGTTGCAGCCTAGTAGGCCGCAGAAGCCGCAGCCTAAATTTTTCGGATCTCGCAGTGGAAATGATGGGCGGACGCCCGAAACAGAAAGCAGCAGCCCCCGCCGCCCGCTCAGGACCATCCCCCCTAGTCTCCTGCCGGTAGACTGCAAGCCGCGGCCTAAAGTATGGGAAGGCCGCAAAGCCGCGGCCTAAATTTCGGGAAGGCCGCCACGGGTGGCCCTGATCGTGGCCATCCGGTCACCCTCCTCCCAGGCCCCACCATCAGCAGGTGGGCCTAAGAGGTACCCCCCCAGTAAGAACCCCAAGAGAGGGGACAATGAGTCCAATAAAGGCACCTAGGCCAGAAGCCTGGGCCTCACCTGGGAAGGGAAGGGGACTGGGGTTGGGGGGGTTGATTGTAGATCTCAGCAGAAAAAAGAAAATAACAAACAAAAAAAATTGCCAGGACTAGAGATCCCGGCTCCCAGATCCCTTACTCCTGACTAGGCAGAAAAACCATGGAGGCCTATAGCAGAGAGGGGGGTTATATCACCTAAGACTGCCCATAGGCGTAGTCAAGTCTTTTTTTCTGCCTAGTCCTACTCCTGAAGGTGGAGATATAACCCGATGATAAAGAATAATGGAACGCTGTGTCTGAGAAAAAGCCTTTGGCGTATGAGAATTTTCGTACATTACTTCCTTCTTCAGTTCCGACTTGCTGTGAAGCAAGGTGGAAAATCAGATGATCGTGTAGTGCGTACCCCACTTTATTTTGATGTGAACAGGCAGCATAGAGAACAGCGTGATATCCATTGTTATGCATTGATATACATTACAAGGTATGTAAATCCTAACAATGAACTCCTATTTATAATCACTTTTGCTAAATATACAGTCAAAAGTATATATCTGTTTAAAAGTTGAAAAAATACATGTTGATGCTTCCAAAAAACTTGTGAGCTGATAATATCCAGTGCTCTCTATACATTGTATCCAGCCATGTCTGAGTACTACGGAACTGCTCCCTTCTATGTTACAGAGAAAAAGAAAGGGTCTTGTTTTGTAGTCCTGTCCTGTTTCTGTTGTCCTGATAAAGTACAGGGATTGAGCATTGTTACCCTTGGATAGGAAGTATGTTACTGGCAGAAACATCAGGTGAAAATAAAGGGAAAAGGAAAATGAATTCAGCCACCACATCTAAGGAGAGTGGTAAGCTACATAAAATCACATTTTTATTTTTGAGTTTAGACATGTTTGAAAAGTCAAAAGAAGGTTTATCTGACTTTTGCCTACATAGAAAGAGGGTAACTGGCTGTGCAGCCTACGTTCTGTATTTACTTTGAATACTGAGGCCTGGGGCATTTGCTCTCTTGGCACTGCGCTAAACTTTGTTTTATCTGTCAGTCATAAGGGTCTCAGGGCCCAGCTAAAAGAAGGCCCACACCCCGTCTATATGATGCTTTGGTGTGGTGCGGTAAGTCCTGGTCTCAGCTGCTCATAGAATCATTTCCCTCCCTTAAGCTCAACCAGCCATACAATACAATAAATCTGCAGCATTTCCCCTCCTTCGTCTCTAGATTGAGACATCTGTACATAGAGCTCCAGCAGTTTTCCCTGAAACAACAAGCATTTCTTCTTCCCTTTTAAAGTTTGCTTAGATGGCCCTGAGCAATAAAAGACTGTCAGATTCAGTTATGGTCATCTGTGATCAGCGGTGCGTCTGGTACAAAAGTTCCCAAACATTCGCGGCCACCCAGATGTAAGTGTCAGCGTGGCAGCGACGGCAATGCAAAGAAACCAGCTTTAGCGAGCTTGGCAAGCAACTTCAAAGATTGCTCACAGCGCAGGGGGAATTATAGGTACTTAGGCAAATTAGCACAATGGCATAATTGTAATTACCTGTCTGTGTGTGCGTTTGTATGTACCGTCTGTCTTTTATTTTGTGTAGCCAGACCTGTTAATCCAAGCAAACCCACCACACAGTGACCTTTTCTCTATTGAATTTAAGCAATGCGGGGGGCGCATGCGCGGCGCGATGCAGGGCGGCTGCTCCTTCTAGAGACTCCGCGGCTGTACTCCGGGGAAACGGAGATTCCAGGGCTATAAACCCCATAATATAACACCGCAAGTACCCACACCCCTGGCTGAACATCAGGTGCATGCCTGGAAACAACAAAGAAACGAAAAAACGCCGCTCTCAAAGCAATTTAACAACTTATCTGCTCCGGTCCCAGGAGAAAAGCAAAAGGATGTCACAAAATGGCGCTGGCACCATGCTGCCTCAGAGAGGCTCCTCTTCTGCAAAAGACCGCTCTATCAACATACAGAGCTGTGAGTATGATTCCACACCTTCACCACATGCAGGCATTACAAAAGCAGATCTAGATGATAGCCTGGCAGCAATATATGAGAAACTAGCAGACAAGATTCATAAAGAAGTCAGCAGTTCCACACATGCTTTGTCACAGGAGATTTCTGCCCTGGGAAACCGCACGGACATCCTTGAAACTAAGCATGATGAGCTAACACTTGCACATAATGATCTCAGAAAAGAATACGAATCCCTGGCAGATAATTTTGCGTATGTGCAAACGCAACTCGAGGACCTCGATAATAGAAATAGGAGGAACAATTTGCGCATCCGCGGGGTCCCAGAGTCAGTCACAGAGATACCAGCCGCCATGCTGAAATTGTTTCACTCCCTTGTACCAGACAAGTCAGATGACGCATTTTTATGTGATAGAATGCACAGAGCCCTAAGACCTAAACCACCGGTAGACAAACCTCCTAGAGACATAATACTATGCATGAAAGATTTTCTCATTAAAGAGGAAGTTCTAAGAGCATCTAGAAACACTCCAAATATCACTCTGGATGGAACTAAGATCCAAATCTACCCAGACATCTCTCCTGCCACACTTGAGAGAAGGCGGAACATGCGCGAGGTCACAAGCATCCTTCAAAGTGCAAGAATCCGTTACAGATGGGGTTTCCCCTTCAAGCTTTCAGTCCCCCATAACGGCACTGTCTACACTGTCTTTAACCTTACAGAAGGCAAAGAACTCCTCATCAAATTGGGCCTCCTGGATCCAGAACCAGCCTTACGGCTCCCTTCTACTCCCAGACCCTCTCCCATCTGGTCCACCCCTGCCTCAAGACGGGACCAAAGATCTGCGCGTCAAACTCCAAGGAATCTCCCAATGTAACTCAGAGTTCTGCGTCAATCTCTAATCATTTTTTTTTCATCATAACGTTTACATGATTCACAGTTCCTTTCTAAATTCCTCATGGTTATTTCTTCTTTTTTTACTTTTGTTCCTGGTCATCCCATTTTTGCCCAGCAGATGCCGCTGTCTTCTGCCTTATCTCCATCATATCCTTTTAGCTCTTATATTTTGTATCCGGACATTACTCCTTTGCCCAGCAGATGTCGCAGCCACACAAATTATTCACAGTCTGGCTATAGTTACTTTGGAGATCACACACAAAGACCTCATCACAGCAACTAGTAAAGTTGATGATTCATTCTCACTGACAGCGGTGGTCCCCATAACTCTTTATAGCAAAACAGCCAGGACCATTCTTTTTTTTTTTTTTTTTTTCTTTTCTTTCGTTTTTTTTCCTTTTTGTGCTGCATGCAATGACTTTTATATCCTTTTAACAGGCCTTAAGTTATTTTGCTTACAGCTTCCTGTGTGATAGTAACTCGATAATATATACCATGTTTCAGTAACATAGTCACAAAGCTGATTTGGATTAGGCATGTAGTTAATGATCTAGCTATTTTTCTGATAGATTATTCTCTACCCCAGCCTATATATGCTATTGCTTGCAGGCATGTACAATTCTGCATTTATACAATATATTTTCAATGTCCGTTTCCCCGGACGCCGGTGCTAGATTGTCCCCCACCTGACAGCATTGATGAGAGCTGGCATTTTCCACCAGCTTTATCCACCCAGATTGCTCGTCGTGCTGACAGGCTGTGGACGATTTTGTCCACCTAAAAAAAGTTTCTGGTCGTTTGATAGTTTTTCTCTCGACCCCTGGTTTATTGTGTTTTATTTTTTTCTGATGTTTTTTCTTCTATACACACTATCACCCTACATACAAAGTAATTCACTTGGAAGGAATATAAGGTTCACTAACATGACTATTTTTTCTATGTTTACTGAATGTGTTTCCAATAAGTACTCTCCCCATATAACAGTATCTTCAAAGGCTGTGGTGGTCGAGCGTGCGGTCCTCTGTCAAACAACTATCAACTATGTCTGCTGGAGTTATGGTACCTCCTTTCTCAAAAAACTCCTACAGGTAAATTTTAGCACTTACAAGCACTCTCCCCTATTATTAAAATGGATCTGAAGATCATTACACATAATGTACAAGGCTTTAATTCCCCACATAAGAGGAAAAAAGCCTTCAACTATTATAAGAGACTTGGTGCAGACATTGTCCTTATGCAGGAGACGCACTTCTCGACCACCAACCACCCTCAATTCTTCAACAAGGCCTACAACCAATCCTTTTACACCACATTTACAAACAAAACTAGAGGTGTAGCGATCTTTATTAAGAACTCTATCATCCTCGACATCAATCATATATATAAAGACCCCTCAAGTAGATTCATCACCATTAAGGGTAAAATTAATAATCGTTCGATCACGATAGCCTCCCTGTACGCCCCTAATGAGGCCCACACTACCTTCTTCAACGATTTCTTTAACACTTTAGATAAATATGACTCTTCACATATGATTATAGGAGGAGATTTCAATCTAGCAGCCAACTCCTCGCTGGACAGAAGCTCTATCTCACCCATAGCTAGATCTTTTACAAAATCAATCTCTAAGGCACTTCACAATCGTCAACTCATTGACACTTGGCGCGCACATAACATAGGTACTAGAGCTTACACACACTTTTCTGCCCCGCATAACAGCTATGCTAGACTGGATTACATATTCGCCACTCCAATTATACTCGCAAACTCATCTGATGCCAGGATATGCCCATGCCCATGGTCAGATCACCAAATTGTTACACTGAACTGCTCAGGTATTGGCTTACAGCACTCACCTCATAACTGGAGAATCAACGATTCTCTCCTTTCAGACCCACATATCTTAAATCAAGTTCAAAACCATATACAAGAATATTTTGCCCTTAATGACACACCAGATATTCACCCAACTACCCTATGGACTGCCCATAAAGCAGTGATTAGAGGCATCCTCATAGACATAGCCTCAAAGAAAAATAAAGAAAAATTGGCAGACATTAGAAAATTAACAAAAGAGTTGAATCAGCTATACAATAACCCACAACACCTTCACTCACAACCAATCATCAATCAAATCAAAGATAAAAGGCTGGCTCTAGACACTCTTCTATCTCTGGAGGCAGAAAAACAAATTAGATTCTCTAAATCCAAGCTCCTGCTACACAACAACACAACCTCTAAGATTTTTGCAAATAAATTAAACCAGTCCTTCAAACCCCCTCATGTGTACAAACTGAGAGATGACAATGGCAACATTGTCTCGCACCCCAACAAAGTGCAACAAATTTTTCTTAAATTTTATAAAAAAACTACTCTCAAACACACATACAACATCACCCGATATCATTACTGATTGGCTTGACTCTCTAAACATCCCCTCCTTATCTCCCCTACAAACAGACTTGCTCAACACCCCCTGCACTATAGATGAAATCCAGAAAATAATCAAATCATTAAAATCATCTACGGCTCCTGGCCCAGATGGTTACTCATCCACCTACTACAAAAAATTCATTGATATCTTATCCCCCCAACTATGCTTACTGTTTAATCACATACTCAAAGGTAACTACTTTCCAGAAGAAATGCTTTTAGCAAACATGTCCTTGTTACCCAAACCATTAAAAGATCACTCTCTTCCTCAGAATTTTCGACCCATCTCTGTTCTAGATAATGATCTTAAAATTTTTGGCCGCTTATTAGCAGACAGACTTGCTAAAGTAATTAACTCCCTGATTCATCCAGATCAGACGGGATTTATGCCTCAGAGACACATTACGGACAATATCAGGTTAGTTTTAAATATAATTCAGGACGCCAATCATAGCTCTCGCCCGGTTAGCCTGTTGAGTTTGGATATCAACAAGGCGTTTGATAGTGTGGGCTGGTCATATCTTGATCAAACTCTTAAAAAATTTGGTATCACCGACTCCTTCCTCCATGGATTTAAAGCATTATATCATAACCCACAAACGAGGATCAAAATTCCAGGAGCCAATTCAGAATTTTTCCCTTTATTTCGAGGCACGAGGCAGGGTTGCCCCCTTTCTCCTTTGTTATTCGCCCTAGCATTAGAACCCCTGGCGATACATATAAGGAATAATATCAAAATCATGGGCTATAACAAAGATCAGAAAGAGTATAAGCTCAGTCTCTATGCAGATGACTCCATCCTTTTCCTTTCCGACCCAATTAATTCCATACCGACTCTATTACAAACCCTTGATGAATTTCATAAAATATCTGGCCTCAAAGTCAATCTAAACAAATGCTCGATATTACCCATAAACATATCTAATGATATTGCCCAACAAATCAAAGATAGATTTCCCTTCACCTGGTCTCCCATTTCTTTCAGGTATCTCGGCATACATATCACTCCAGATTTTAACACTATATTCCAGCACAACTACCCACCTTTATTCTCACACATCAAAAATCTACTAAAATCATGGTCTTCACTCCATATATCTTTTTTAGGCAAAATTTGTGCAATTAAAATGACAGTCTTACCAAAATTACTATTTTACTTTCGTTCTCTTCCAATTAACATTCCAAAATATAAGTTGGCTAAATTACAAAAAGCCATTAACTCCTTTATATGGTCAGGCAAAAAATCTAGATGCAACGAACAGACACTATACAGACCTACTAAGACAGGGGGTCTTGGCTTACCCAACATTTGGCAGTACTATATATCTGCTAGACTGACCCATCTTATACAATGGTCATCGGACCCCAAGAACATTCCATGGTTATCTTTTGAATCATCCTCAATTGAGCCATTATATCTGAACGGGATTTTATGGTCCAATACTATAAAATATAGACAACTGCAACATCGCAATAAAATAGTAGCACATATACTACAATTTTGGTCCAAACACAAAGACACCCAGAAGCTTATTTCCAACCCACCTCCACTAGCTTCATTCATAGGTGAAGAAATAGCATTCCACAATCAAAACGACATCTCTGAACTATTAAGCTGGGAAAAGCACAAGATCACCAACCTTTTCACCCTCTCCGAAAATGGCGCTCTTCTCTCCATAGATAAAATTAGAATCAAATATGATTTCCCTGAAGCAACCCTCCATCTTCACACCATCATAAAAAATTTTTATGAAAAACATTTTTCAACAAACCTGTGCCCACCTTTCACACCATTAGAGACTCTTTGTCTACATTCTCCTAGAGGGAAGGGTTCGATCTCCACTCTATACAATTATACTCTCAATATCACCTTCCCAACAAAAACAATAGCTATGTTGAAATGGGAAACAAATCTTAACCTCACAATATCAATTAAAGACTGGTACAAAATGATTGATAACTCTCATAAATGTAATCATGCTAACGCTTTCAGAGAAACCCCGATTAAACTCTTCACTAGATGGTATCTAACACCTGCAAAAATTAATTTGATGTACCCATCCTCCTCCCAGAACTGCTTCAGAGGATGTAACATACTAGGCACGACTCTTCATATCTTCTGGGAATGCGATCACATTAAAGCCATCTGGAATTTAGCCAAAAGTAAAATCACCAGATTTGTGAGCAAACAAATCTCACTGTCCCCTCAAGTATGCTTGCTATTTCAAGATATACCAGATATCCCCATACAGTGTTTAAGACTCATCCATTCTTTATTCAGTGCCATCTTATGGATGGTAGCCTGCAATTGGAGATCTAGTAATCTGCCCTGGCCTCAAGTTCTTCATAGAATGGACCAAATTAGAATCACAGAATACATATATCATACGTTACATGACTCCAGACATATTCACAAAGAAAAATGGTCTTACTGGGATTTGTTATGACACCCCCATCATGCCTTCCATAATTTTTTTACACTGGTATCATCACATAAAGCTATTTTTCAGTTAACACTGTCATTATTATCCACTGAATCTATGTCTTCAAATGCAAAGTCTTTAACTTTATGATATTATCTTATTGTCATGCTAAACACATATGTTATACAATACATAATATTGTAATGTAACTTTCATGTATCCTACTTTATATCCTTCCAATAAAAAATTGGTAAACAAAAAGAATTTAAGCAATGCAACTTGGATACCCCCCCCCCCCAACCTGTGATCTTTGATTGGACAATGAAGTAGAGATGACTATTTGCTCTCTACTTCCATAGGCAAGGTAAGTTTGCTGATGGAACATGGATGTACTAGTGCAAAACAATGGAGATCTTTTTGGATCCCATTGGTACCCCTCCTGTAATGACATATAACCTGGCACGAGGAACTACGTGTGGTGGGAGGAGCAGGTATTCATACACATGTAAAGTGAATACCTGTAGTGGCCAGGTGGCAGCAAAGCTGTGGAATTTGAAGACATGAACCACCATAAAGATAAGTATATTGCCTCTTTTTTTATTGGTTGTCCTTAGTTTACAAGTGACCCTGTGGTGAAAGTGTCACTTTAATGAAGTATAGTGAATTAACATCAAATTCTGCATGTCAATGAATAGTATTCATGGAGTATGTTGCTGAGGGTGGCACAGTGACTTAGTGTGTAGCACTTATGCCTTGCAGCCCTGGGTCTTTGGTTTGAATCACAGACACTAGCTACATAAAGTTTGCATCGGTTTCCTCTGGGTAGACCAGTTTTCTTCCAAACCCCATAGGCACGCTGGTAGGTTAATTGGCTGCTCTCGGATTTGGCCTTTGTACAAATTGGCTGTGAGTTTAGGAAAGACCTACTTCTTTAAAAATTGCCAAGAAAATTCTTTGGAAAAGACTCTCAAGCATATCAGAGATGGTGCCCTGGGAGCTGGCCCATAGAATTGCTAAGAGTTGGATATGACTGAATGGATATTTACATACATGCATATTGCTGTACCCAGCCCTGTGAGGGTTTCCACATCTGTCACTTCCAAGAGTGGCAATAGTGTTCCTGAATGAGACTGTCAAGTGGGAGGGTCCACCTTTAATAATTGTACTGCTACCCCCGTAGGAGCCGCTAAAGATTTAACTGGTTCTTTCCCACAGCAGTGCAGAGGTAGCCAGGCACACAGCAACAATACATTCACTCCAACTCATTGAACAGTCTAAAGGTTTTCTCTTTTTGTATTTTATTGCTTTTAGAAAGTTGGGAAACGCAGAGGACACTTCTCTCTCTCTAAACAGCAGCAACACAGTCTTTCACCCACAGCTGGAAAGCATGAGATAGTTTTGTAGAACAGGTGTAGCTAGACTAGAACAGTCCATAGGTTCTCAACTGGGAACCATGAAGTAACTTTAACACAGGTACAACTACTTAGGTTCACGGCTGGGGACCATGAAGTAGCTTTACCACAGAAAGGAGGCTCTACTTACAGAATCCTGAAACAAGATTAGTCCATAGGTACAGGAATCCAGCGTCCAGTCCCAGGGGCAAGCAGCCCCCCCTCCTTCCAGCTCACTGAACCATTCCCTCAGGAGGGAAAAAAGGCCATGTCCTCAGGGCTCCAGACTATTTAACAGCATCCCAACAACCAACTAGCCACACCCCCAGGGATTGCCTAGGCCTTGCTCAATATTCAGGCTGATCATTTGAGTTCTCCCTCCCTAAGCTCTAGAAACTTCTTCTAGAATTAGGGGAGAGCAATCAAACTCCCAGCCTGTGAATCTCTGAACAGACCAGACCAAGCAATCACTGCTCCTCTGGTTACATCAGGCGGCAAAACCTAAATTTGACTAGTAGCCTAATTAGGAGTGTGCTACATAATCACACGATCAGTCCCAGTGTTCGAATAACAAACAGTACTTTCCTCCCACCTCAGCACCCCACTAGGCATATAACACCATTATTATTATCTTAGTAAAGACTGCAGTGAACCTAAGGATATTGTGCAGAGATGCTTGACATTTAATTAAAATAATCTCCCCAATGAAGTCACAGACAGAAATAAAGACCTAACTGAAACTGTAACTTTTTCCAGCCCTCTTCACAACCAAAGAAAAAAGGTTTTAATTGGAGTTAGGCTTTAACGATAGTGAAGTATTTCTTTAAGGGTAAAGCACATCATGGAAGTCATATGAAATGAACAAGATATGAGGTACGTAGCAGGCTTCGTGAGGTGTCAAATATTACCTGCAGTCAGGGCCGGTGCAAGGATTTTTGTCCACACAGGCAAAGATGCACTTTGGAGCCCCCCTCATCCTACAACCACCCTCTTTCCCCTCCACAATACATCCCCCCACCCTGGCCGGGACTGACGTCCATTATAAACTGTGGAGTGCTTCGGACGATGCATGGAGTATAGAACAAGTAAAGTATACTGAAGGTACTACACGAAATGGGAATTTCTTTATGAAGTGATAGCAATTTCGGATTGAGGTTAATTTTGGAAAAAAGAAACCAACACTTCTCCCGACCTTTTTCAATGTCAAAGTCAATCCAGAAATAAAGACAGACACTGAAGTAACCCCTCTAATAAAATTAATTTACAGTTCGTAGAGACGTGTTATAGGAATCCAAGTGACGTCAGAAATGATTCTATTATTATTACCACAATATA
>BLSH010380561.1:160193-197741 GCA_018402905.1 Glandirana rugosa
ACGAGACAAATTAACGGAAATGGATCCACTTACGGCTCCTGACGTAAGAAATTCAACCCCCTTTTACATCCCTCGGAGGTCACCGACTCTCCTCTGCACCCTGATGTTAGCATAGTATGAGTGAAAGAGTACGTCTTTACAGTACAATATACATCTAAAAGTGACAAACACAAGAGGACGATAAAACACTTTCCTACATTTTCCCCCAACTTAAAGAATGCAGTCCTCGGCATTCACCTAGGTAAAGGCAATTAAACAGAGCACTGGCA
This sequence comes from Glandirana rugosa, assembly GCA_018402905.1. Taxonomy (NCBI): domain Eukaryota; kingdom Metazoa; phylum Chordata; class Amphibia; order Anura; family Ranidae; genus Glandirana; species Glandirana rugosa. The sequence goes on from BLSH010380561.1 coordinate 160,463, forward strand.
CTCTGGGTTCACTCATATTGCAATGCTCCATTGAGAATCACACTCTTTCAGTAATGGAAACCACAACACAGTTAGAGTTAGAAATGTTTACTTAACTCTTGTTCTGCAAGAAATTACAACCTTTAAGTAACAAAATATAAGTCATGTCAAGACTTATTGATTTACAGAAATTGTTGACTCCAGTATCACAATCCTTCACATTCAAGGGTTAACCGTATAATTCTGGCGGACAAAAGGAATAGTCAATGTGTTAACTTCCGTCACTCCTTGTATTCTCCAAAAGTGATAACAGTGGCAAGATATAATTCTTCCAATTGAGCTTAAACAATACCCAATGGTTCACTGGGATCAAAGTGATTTGATAATGCTTACTGAAAATCAGGAGAAAAATAATAAAGTAATGTCTTATACAAAAATGAATGACCCAAAGGGTAAATTGGTACCACTTATTGGATTGTAACTTAACCACTTCCCGCCCGGCGCATTGACAAATGACGTCCGGGCGGGGGGTTCATTATCCTGACTGGACGTCTATTGACGTCCTCAGGATAATGCGCGATCGCGCGCCCCCGGGGGTGCGCATCGCGGTGATTCGTGGTGCCGTGGGTCAGTCTGACCCACCGCATTACCGACTGAGGTAAAAGGCTTCGATCCGAAGCCTTTTACCATGTGATCAGCCATGACCAATCACGGCTGATCACAGTGTAAATAGGAAGAGCCGTTGATCGGCTTTTCCTCTGCTCAGGTCTGCAGACCTGAGCAGCGGAGAGCCAAACGGCTGCTCTCCTGACAGGGGGGGGCTGCGCTGAACATTTATCAGCGCAGCCACCCTCAGGATCACCCCACTGGACCACCAGGGAGCCCCCCCCTCCACATCATGCAAAGGCCGCCTAGGACCACCAGGGAAGGACCACAGAGGCCGCCCAGGACCACCAGGGAGCCCCCACTAGACCACCAGGTAAGGGCATTATTGTGCACTGTAAGGATGGCACTGTGCCCATGTATGATGCCTGCCAGTGCCATCCCTAACAGTGCTTGTTGCATCTGTGCCCACCACTGCCACCTATAAGTGCCCACCTGTGCCCACCTGTGACACCTATCAGTGCCCACCTGTGTCACCTATCAGTCCCACCTGTGCCACCTAAAAGTGCCCACCTGTGCCACCTAAAAGTGCCACCTGTCAGTGCCCATCAGTACCTAGTGCCACTTATCAGTGCCGCCTATGAGTGTCCATCAGTGCCGCATATCAGTGCCACGTATCAGTGCCTGTCAGTGTTGCTTGTCAGTGCCGCCCATCAGTGCTGTATATGTGCCCCATCATCAGTGCAACCTTATCAGTGCCACCTCATCAGTGCCAATCTGTACTGCCTCATCAGTGCCCGTCAGTGTAGCTTCATCAGTGTCCATCAGTGTAGTCACATCAGTGCCTGTCAGTGAAGGAGAAAATGTACTTTATACAAATTTTTGTGACAGAAACAAAGAAAAAAAATTTTTTTTTCAAAATTTTCAGTCTTTTTTTGTTTATAGCGGCGATCAGAAATGACGCAGAGGCGATTAAATACCCCCAAAAGAAAGCTCTATTTGTGGGAACAAAATGATAAAAATTTTGTTTGGGTACAACGTCGCACGACCGCGCAACTCTCATTCGAATCGCAACAGCACTGAAAGCTGAAAATTGGTCTGGGCGGGAAGTGTTCTAAGTGCCCGGTATTGAAGTGGTTAAGTAATAACTTTCTACAAAATACACATAGAAATATAACCAGTTAGCAGTTAAATTAGTGTTGTATAATCACACTATATAACTATGAATTTCTATTTAAGTTCTCCTGTTCTAGCTTAGAGAGTTCTTAGGAGATGAAGTAATACCAAGTAAATAGCCCTGAGTCTATGACTGGGGAGAGGATGAGTAAGTGTATTTGCAGCAATCCTGTGTTATAGAGTTCAAGCAATCTTTTGCCGGCTATAGAGTTAAGTACCTGAGAACACTGTGTCCTTCTAATCCTTGAGATGAGGTACAAAAAGGTGAAATTCCAATAAACTTAATATCCTTTCAGTGATCACTGACTTTTTGAACAAACTGGTCACAAATGGCAATCCAAGGTATAGAAACTGTATACCAAGATATAATAATAGGATGCTGAATAGTATAAGTACTCTTATATGTGGGCCTGAGCCCGCTCAGCAATACCAAAGGACTGGATGTAGACAAACGATCCGGCACTCAGACAAGAATGATGGCAATGCTTGGACCGTTAGTTCATACAGATGGCTTACTCCTGGGAGGAGAACAACATCCACTGCACTCCTTGCAGTTCTCCTGCATCGACAGATGTGACTGCTGCTGCGACCGCTGCGGCTTCAATCAGGACTCAGATGAGGATGAGATGGCTCCGCTGATCACTCACTGTGTTGCTGGAGAGCGGCAGGTAGCTGGGTCACTTGCAGAGAATTCAGTAGGCTGGAACGCTGTAAGTAGGCCACAGGCATAGTTCTGGTCACAGAAACGCACAAAGTTCCTCACTGATCAATCACACCGTCCCAAAAGAACTGGAGCCAGCTCCTCCTTCCATTTAAATAAGTTCTCCCACAAAGCATTGCACCTCCCAACAGCCTCCAGCGCAGCACAGCTGTCACGTACCTGCTGGGCGAGTCTGAATTATGCAGTAGGCAACCTCCCTTACTACCCTGACTCGGGAACCCCTGGTAGAGTAGACAGGTGGCTCGAGAGTGCAGGATGGCACGAAAGGTCGCACCAGTGTTGCCAACCTACCAGATTGAAATCTACTGGCACAACACCCAAAATTTACTGGCACAGCCCAGTTTTTACTGGCATTCTACAAAAGTTACAAAATTACAGTTTTGAGTGCAAATTCCAGTATTTAGGCAATAAACAAGCATACTATGCAAATAGCAATGTAATTTACGGTAGATAGCAAGGTAAAAAAACATATTTCTGTTATTTTCGATATATCAAGGGTGGATTATTTATTCCATCAGCTTTTGTCACTTATGTCCAACTGGAGAGATTTCCCCTTAATTTCTGCTCCATAACCACCACAGAAAGTGAGGTGAAATCCCTGATAGCCACTAGGATCACCAAAATGTCCCCACTTCTAAAGACATCCTGTCTTCATCCCTCCATAACCTCCTGTCACCATCCCACCTGTCACCCTCCTGTCACCATCCCACCATCCCTCCTATCTCCATCCCACCATCCCTCCCGTCACCATCCCCCCATCCTCCCTGTCATCATCCCACAATCCCTCCTGTCACCATTACACCATCCCTCCTGTCACCATCCCACCCGTCACCATCCCCCCATCCTCCCTGTCACCATCCCACAATCCCTCCTGTCACCATTACACCATCTCTCCTGTCGCCATCCCTCCGTCCTCCCTGTCACCATCCCACAATCCATCCTGTCACCATCCCTCCATCCTCCTTGTCACCATCCCACAATCCCTCCTGTCACCATTACACCATCCCTCCCATCACCATCCCTCCATCCTCCCTGTCACCATCTTACAATCCCTCCTGTCACCATTACACCATCTCTCCTGTCACCATCCCACCATCCCCCCTGTCACCATCCCACAATCCATCCTGTCACCATTACACCATCCCTCTTGTCTTCATCCTGTCACCATTACACCATCCCTCCTGTCGCCATCATACCATCCCACCTGTCATCATCATACCATCCCACCTGTCACCATCATACCATCCCACCTGTCCTCATCATACCATCCCACCTGTCACCATCATACCATCACACCTGTCACCATCATACCCTCCCACCTGTCACCATCATACCATCCCTCCTGTCACCATCATACCATCCCTCCTGTCACCATCATACCATCCCTCCTGTCACCATCATACCATCCATCCTGTCACCATTACACCACCCCTCCTGTCACCATCCCCACCATCCCTTCTGTCACCATCCCACCATCCTTCCTGTCATCATCATACCATCCCTCCTGTCACCATTAAACCAGTCCTCCTGTCACCATCCCTCCTGCCCATTACACTATCCTTCCTGAGTGCACACCCGGGCCCCGGACCGGTTCACCTGAGCCAGAACTACCCACCCACCCATCACATTCAGCCTGGACCTAAGAGGTAACTGAGAATAAGTCCGGCATCTGCACTTTCAGTATGCCAGCTCAGTCAGCGCTCCAGGCAGCCCACTCTGTCTGATGTTCACGAGGCTCCTCCGTCTGCCCTCTCCGCGCTCCTGCCTTTGTAATGCAATGACAGTCACATCACATGCTCTGCGCACAACGCAACTCGGGCAGCGCTCAGGTCAGGATCGGATCTTCTCGGGGATTTCTGGGAATTGCGCATGCGCAGTTCTGATCTTAAGGAGGTGCTGCTGTTTTTACTGGCATAAAACAGCTGCTACTGACTTTTACGTACGCCGAAAATATGCCCTGGTTTTACTGGCTGTCCGTAAATTTACAGACGGTTGGCAACACTGGGTCGGACTGGGTCACTGGTGTTGGTAAGGAGTCCGTTGGAGCGCTTGTGCAGCTGAAGCGTGGTCGCGCAGGCTGGGTCGGCAACCGGCTGGTGGTGCGGTACAAGGGTTGAGGCAGGAGAGTGGTCAAGTCCAAGCAGAGTTCGTTAACAGGCTGGCAGCAGAAGTACAGAGGAATCAGGCAATCGGATGGTCGTAGGCAAGCCGGGGGTCAGTGCAGGCAGAGATCAGACAAGGTCGGGACAAGCCGGGTCACAGGAAACAGATAACAGGTTATGGGTCTCTCAGGAAACAGGTCACATGCTGTAGATCAGACAGAACTTGCTGCAGGGTGCACACAGCCTAAATAGAGCCCTTTGACGCCATTTCCGGCATGGGCGAACGCGCATGGGCACGCACGCAAAAGCGCAAAAAACAATAACAAGTCCTTTTTAGCACAGGTCTTCTTCTAACATTGCCCCCCCCCCCCCCAAGGGGCAGCCTCCGGATGCCCAGCCGGGCCTTCAGATGCAGATGAGTCCTCAAAAATGACCGGATAAGCTCCTTGGCATGGATGTGCTTCTCAGGTTCTCAGGAGCTTTCTTCTGGTCCATACCGCTTCCACTTGACCAGGCACTGAATCAAACCCCCTCTGTTTCTGCAGTCGAGGATGGCCTCGACTTTGTACTCCTCCTCTCCATCCACAAGAACCGGTTCAGGTGGAGCCGTGTTTCTTCCTAGAAACTGATCCCTTGTTACGGGTTTGAGCAGGGTGACATGGAATACTGGGTGTACTCTGAGCGAAGAGGGGAGGTTCAGCTCATACGCCACTCTATTGACCTTTCTCTTTACCGGGAAGGGCCCTATGAATTTAGGTCCTAGTTTCCTGGAGGGGCAAGGAAGTTTTAGATTTTTGGTGGAGAGCCAGACTTGGTCACCTGGCTGCAGATCCAGCTCCCCCTGCCTCCTTCTATCAAAAGTCTGTTTGTTGTGCTCCTGTGTCCAGGACAGGGTTTCCTGGAGGAGCTTGTTATTCTCTTCGAGAAAACTGGTGATATCCTGTACAGCAGGTACGGTACTTTTAGGTACCACGTTGGGAAGGAAGGAGGGGTGGTAGCCAAAGTTCACCCAGAATGGTGACTGGTTGGTGGCAGAATGAACCAAATTATTGTAAGCGAACTCGGCTACCGGCAGCAGGGAGACCCAATCGTCCTGGGCGAACGATGAGTAGCAGCGCAGATACTGCTCCAGAGTCTGGTTCGTTCTCTCCATCTGGCCGTTGGTTTGAGGATGGTAGGCGGAAGAGAAGGCCAATTCAATTCCCAAAGTTGAACACAGCGCCTTCCAGACCCTGGATGTAAATTGTACCCCTCGATCCGACACGATGTTGGTGGGTAGGCCATGGAGGCGGATAATTTCTATAATTAAACTCTCTGCCATCTGGATTGCAGAGGGTGTGCCCTTCATGGGAATAAAATGTCCCATCTTTGTAAGGTGGTCGACCACTACAAGGATGGTCTTAAACCCTTCAGAAGGGGGTAATTCCACAATGAAATCCATGGAGAGTTGCGACCATGGGCGTTCAGGGATAGCAAGTGGGTTCAGAAGCCCCCAAGCCTTGGCTCTGTCAACCTTGTTGCAAGCACAGGTGGGGCAGGCTTTTACGTATTCCCTGCTGTCCTTGTCGGAGGATGGCAACCAGAACGACCTGGAGAGCAGGTCTGCAGTCTTGGGACCACCGAAATGTCCTATCAGCTTGTGGTCGTGGCATTGTTCTAGCACTGCCAGATGCTGTTACTCAGGAATGAAGATCTTTGTACCAAACCACCACAGCCCGTCTTGAAGGGTCAGCCTGGGATCCGGTGAGGTGGGGGACCCAGCAACAGATTGCTTGATCCGAGATAAGAGATCCTCTTGGATCAACATTCCGTGCAGGGAGGATTGTATCAGGTGGAGGAGAGTCCCCTGGTTACAGGAACATTCGTGACAGGGCGTCCGGTTTCACGTTTTTAGACCCAGGCCTGTAGGTGATATGCAGCTGGAAGCGTGAGAAAAAGAGAGCCCATCTGGTCTGACGGGGCTTGAGTCTCTTGACAGTGCGCAAGTACTCTAAGTTTTTGTGGTCAATAAAAACTAGGACTGGGTGCAAGGCTCCTTCCAGCAGATACCGCCATTCTTGTAGAGCAGACTTTATGGCAAGAAGCTCCCTATCCCCCACATCATAGTTCCTTTCCAGGGCCGACAGCTTCCAGGAATAAAAGGCAATTGGGTGCAGTGAGGCCTTTGGCCCCTGTCTTTGAGAGAAGACCTCTCCGATTGCCGTCTCAAAGGCATCTACCTCCAGTATGTAGGGTAGAGCAGGGTCGGGGTGTTTCAGGATCGGAGCAGAGGTGAAGAGCTCTTTGAGTCGCTGGAAGGCTGCTTGTGCTTCTAAATAGAGCCGTTTGGCTCAGTTTCAGGCGCGTGCGCGCGCGAACGCGCATAGGCACGCTCAAAAAAAGCGATAACAAGTCCTTTTTAGCACAGGTCTTCTAACAACAGCCCAATGGGAAATGCAGTCCTTCATACTAGAGTCTGCTGACTGTTTCTTCTTACAAAACTACAGTTACACTTAATCTGATAGACAGGCAATCCAGGAAGTTGCTTGCAGATAACATAAGGGTGAGGTCTCCACCGATCAGCTATTTTATGTTTTCCAGGCACTCCCAAATTCTTTAACAACACCCTGTCCGCTGGCTGAAGCTCTTGAACTCTCACACGAAGATCAAAATTCTTCTTATTGCTGGCCACCTGCAACAATTCGTTAAGTGGCTTGGCTATTTGGGCAAAGTTAGCCACGATTCTACGATAGTACGAACAGAACCCTAAGAAGGATCGCAGCTCTGTTACAGTCTCCTGCCATGGCCATGCAGCTACCGCCTCCAGTTTCTTCGGATCAGTGGCCACTCCATCAACCGATATCACATGGACCAGGTAAGTAACCGAAGTAGGGTAGAACTGGCACTTTTCTAAGGACAACTTCTACCCTTCTTCATGTGGCCTCTCAAACCCCTTTTCCAGCCGCGCTTCATGCTCTTCCAGAGTTCTTGCAAACATAATGATGTCATCCAGATACACCAGGACTTCCACCAGATTTGTGCTTTCCATCAATCTTTCAAAAGTAGCTGGAGCTCCTGTCAATCCTTGTGGCATTCTATTAAACTCATAGAGCCCCAGTGGACATATGAAGGCTGTCTTCTCCTTGTCCTCTGCACGCATAGGTATCTGATAGTAGCCATTCTTCATGTCCAGCACACTGAACCATTTGACTACTGCCAGGCACTGCAAAGTGTCCTCAATCCTTGGGGTGGTGTATTGGTCAGGAATGGTTCTTCGGTTGAGAGTTCTGTAGTCGAAACACATTCTTAAAAGTTCCGTTCTTCTTTCTCACCACTACTATTGGAGAAGCATAAGGACTTCTGGACTCCTGAATTACTCCAGACCTTTTCAATTCGGCCAGCTGCTCCCTCAAATCTTCCAGATCACTGAGAGGAATCCTACGGGCCCTTTCTCTGAATGGCTTCTCTTTTTGTGGATGTATTCGATGATAAGCACTCTTAGCACATCCCACGTCAAAGTCGTCATTAGCAAAGAAGCACCCACCCACCGACGCAGTTGAGACTTTATTCTTTCTCTCCATTCAAAAGGTAAACCAGCAGCACACTCTTCCATCTCTTTCTTCAAACCTTGCAGGCTCTTTCCTTTCTGCTATTTTGCAGGTGTCACTGGAGTAGAGGCACTCACTTGGCCCACAGACATCCTTGCCTTCAAAGTAACAGGGTGATTGGAAACATTTTGCAAGCTAATACACTCTCTTATTTCTCAGTAAAGCTTTGGTGGGTACAATCTCATGGACCATGACTAATCCTTCAGCTTCAGTCTGTGCATCTGTCTCCAACACTGCAAAAGGCCCAGGATGATCCCACTTAAGTTTCACGGTAGCTTTCATACAAGTGACTTCCCTAGGCTGAAGCACAGTCTCTCTTGTGTCTAATTTCCATAAACGGCCCACTCCATGGGCTGGAGCACTCTTTTCCTGAATCACTTGCTGACAGGCTTGATACAAAGTGGGATGAATTTTCTTAGGGATAGTCCCATCTTCTCCTATCACTTTCTCCAGCAATCTTTGTACTAAGTGAGTATTAGTCCCAATTATCATGGAATTGCGATCTGCCCCAACTGGCCTGGGACACACCACAGCTAGGGTATCAAAGGTCTCTACCCTTCCAGTGGCAGCTGACCCAAAGGAGATTCTGATAGGAATGTAACCATCATAAGTGAAGCGGTTAGACCCTAGGCCCCAAATCTCCAACTCTTTCAGCTTGTTCAAGGGAATATGTTCCAGGTAATGAACATAAAAGTTTCTATAAAGAAGGGTGACTTGAGCCCCAGTGTCTAGCAGAGCTCGAGTGTAGATGCCTTCCACTTGCACCAATACAATAGGGGATGGCCCCACTAACTTCATTCGTAGAGTAGCTTTCTTTGTGTCACCAGGATTCCTAATCTGACCACTTGTGAGGATCTAACTCTGGCCCTAGTAACTGACCCAGTATTGACTCCCTGCGCCTGACCCTCAGAACCCAGTGATGGGTTAAAGGCTTTCTCCATCCTTGGACTTCTCTTCTTGGGACTTGTCTTATTTCTGCTCAACTTCTTGGAGCTCAGATTCTTCGGGCTCCCAGGTCGCTCCTTCACTGAGACCCTCTGAAGTTTCCCGCCTGCTGAGTAGCCAATAGCTGTTGTAATGCCTTCAATAACTTGGCCATGAAATAAAATTCTTCTTTTCTCTGCAGACACTGTCGCTTGAACTGACCCGACTCCCCACACTTGAAGCACTTCCTAGGATCATTCCCATCTGTCTGAACAGATCCCTGGACCTCCATGACTCTCATCAGGGTTTGCTGTAACTGGCACTGAGCTTGTGGCCACCTGTGCTAGAAGTTTGACTGGAGACTCTTCGTTAATGGGTAACAATCCTAGTGTTTTCTCCCCATTCAGAACCCTCTTCATTGTCAACCTCAAATAGTTCTGACTCGACTTGAACCTGTTGAGCGGACGCCTTTCTGGCTTTTGGGGTAACATTCACCCCTACGAAGGATCCCTGATTTTTCTTATTAAGCAGGGCCTCCTCTTCTCTGACCATCTTCATTAACTCAGGATATGTGGGTGCAATCTGTATTGCTTTTAATAGCAACCGCAGTACAATAGGATGATTTGGCCTTGCCCCTTGTAAAATTCTCTCCTATCTTGACTGGTCAGCTTCTCTTGGGTCAATTCCTTTCTTCAATATCATTTGATGTAAGACCCAATCCCCTCTGACAACATAAGCAGATAGCTTCTCCCCTCTTTGCTGGTGAGTATGTTCAAACTTGTACATTAGATCTGGGATCTTCTCCACTTTACCATACACTGCACACAAGGCGTTGATATAGTCCATGGCCACGCAATACGGTTTTCCTCTCTTTAAAGTTCGGATCACATCCACAGCAGGGCTCCTCACTTATTCTTTGCCTTTTCACCTCTTCCGGCACATTCCAATCTTCCACTGCTTGAATAGACTGATCCATCCAGCTATCAAAATCTTCTTCTCCTGCAGGAGTAGGTGTGCGGCCAGAAAAATATTGCAGCTTTCGATAACCCTGATTAGCTGTAAAGTCATTATTTGTTATCAAGCTTTCTACCAATCAACCCATATCCAGGTAAAAAGAGGCAGGTGGCATCCCTTTAAGGCTGGTCTCAGCTTCCTTCTCCTCCATGTCTGACTTCTCTGCAACTCATAAAGATTCTTCCTGTATGGACCCTTCTTCTACCTCCAGGGGTATACTATAAGCTTCCAATCCATCTGTCAGAGTCACAATCCCTTCCTGGAGACCTACTGGAACACTTTCTCTCCATTATACTGGAGCATAAGTAGCTTCCTCCTTATAATCTGTCCTCAGATCCACGACGTAGGGCCCCTGGTTTGGAAAAGCCTGTCTCAACATCAGTCGCACATCTCGTTCGGACCATCCCACTCCAGGTAACTTTAGTACTTTGGTCAACTGTAGTCGACTCCCTTCCCCTTGAGCCAACTTAGTAGTGGCAACTAAGTCCATTGTGTTCCTGGGGGGTTCTTCAGACCTTTCAAGGGTCTCCATAGGGGGAATCCCAGATGAGACCCCAAATGTAGCGCTGCCCTCTTGAGGGTTGCTTGAAGAATTATTTCCCCCTTGGGTTTCCCCATTCTGAGTGTCCTCCACCATCCCTGACACTCTGGGTTCACTCATATTGCAATGCTCCATTCAGAATCACACTCTTTCAGTAATGGAAACCACAACACAGTTAGAGTTAGAAATGTTTACTTAACTCTTGTTTCTGCAAGAAGTGGCAACCTTTACGTAACAAAATATAAGTCACGCCTCTAAGAATTATTGATTAACAGAAATTGTTGACTCCAGTATCACAATCCTTCACATTCACAGGTTAACCGTATAATTCTGGCAAACAAAAGGAATAGTCAATGTGTTAACTTCCGTCACTCCTTGTATTCTCCAAAAGCGATAACAGTGGCAAGATATAATTCTTCCAATTGAGCTTTAACAATACCCAATGGTTTACTGAGAACAAAGTGATTTGATAATGCTTACTGAAAATCAGGAGAAAAATAATAAAGTAATGTCTTATACTAAAATGAATGACCCAAAGGGTAAATTGGTATCACTCAATGGATTGTAACTTAAGTAATAAAGTTCTATGACCTGCACAGGAATATAACCAGTTAATTAAACTGTTAATTTAGCAGTTAAATTAGTGTTGTATAATCACACTATATAACTGAATTTCTATTTAAGTTCTCCTGTTCTAGCTTAGAGAGTTCTTAGGAGATGAAGTAATGCCAAGTAAATAGTCCTGAGTATATGACTGGGGAGAGGATGAGTAAGTGTATTTGCAGCAATCCTGTGTTATAGAGAAATCTTCTGCCGGCTATAGAGTTAGGTACCCGAGAACACTGTGTCCCTCTAATCCAGGGTTTCTCAAGATGTGGTATGTGTACCCCTGGGGGTACGTGTAGCACGGGCAGGGGGTACGCCCAGGGCTCTGTCTCTCAAGCAGGGCTGCCATCAGGGGGCTACAGTCCATACATTTGTAAGAGGCCTCAGCGTCTGTACGGGAATGGCCGACTGGCAGAGATGTAAGAAGGCAGGAGCGAGTGCAGGGGAGCTCCGTGGCTGTTTCTATATGTGAGTGAGTCAACAGCTGCATTGACCTGACATCGGGCTCTCTGCTGCCACCTCTGGCTGTTTCCAGCATGTGCACCCCTCGTGTGTAATGTGTTATGGACTGCAGCTCCTATCAGTCACAGCAACATGTAGAAACAAGAGCTGGGACTAGGAAGACTAGTAAGGGCTGGTTGTATAAGGTTGGGGTGGGGGGGGGGGGCTGGCTGGCTGGCTGTGTGTATATGCCTGTATGTGTGTGTTACATGTCTGGCCAGAGGCGTAACTAGAACCTTCAGGGCCCCGGTGCAAGAAATTATGAAGGGCCCCCTGACCCCTGGCCAGGGCCCTTCCCACTGATCCTGGGGCCCTTTACTCCTATCGTGGGTCCCTTTATTACGGTACTGCAGTGGGGCCCTTTCACAAGTTCTGCAGCAGGCCCCAGGGGACCAGGGAAGCACACAGGGGCCCTGGGAACAGCAGAAGACAAGTAAACTGGATAGAGGAAAATGGAGGAGATTGGGTCCTCTAAATGCCACCCCCGCCATCCCTCCTATTCAGGTGTACAAGGGAGGCACATGGGCCCCCTGGACCATGGGGCCCGGTTGCAATTGCAACCCCTGCAACCCCTATCGTTACGCCCCTGTGTCTGGCACATATACAGGAGTGAGGGGGCCAAGAGCGTACAGGTGTGAGGGGGGAAAAGAGCGTACAGGTGTGAGGGGGGCCCAAGAGCGTACAGGTGTGAGGGGGCCCAAGAGCGTACAGGTGTGAGGGGGGCCCAAGAGCGTACAGGTGTGAGGGGGCTCAAGAGCGTACAGGTGTGAGGGTGCTCAAGAGCGTACAGGTGTGAGGGGGCTCAAGAGCGTACAGGAGTGAGGGGGCTCAAGAGCGTACAGGTGTGAGGGGGCTAAGAGAGTACAGGTACTGACACATACTGACATTACACACACACAGAAACCATGACACCCAAACAACAGAAATTACTTTCTCGAGACAGGGGTACTTAGGACATTTTTTTAGACCTGCAGGGGTACTTCACCAAAAAAGGTTGAGAAACACTGCTCTAATCTTTGAGATGAGGCACAAAAAGGTTAAATTCCAATAAACTAAATAGCCTTTCAGTGATCACTGACTTCTTGAACAAACTGGTCACAAACAACAATCCAAGGTATAGAAACTGTATTCCAAGATATAATAATAGGATGCCGAATAGACAGTATATGTACTCTTGTATGTGGGCCTAAGCCCGCTCAGCAATACCAAAGGACTGGATGTAGACAAATGATCCGGCACTCAGACAAGAATGATGGCAATGCTTGGACCATTAGTTCACACAGATGGCTTACTCCTGGGAGATGAACAACATCCTCTGCACTCCTTGCAGTTCTCCTAGATCAACAGATGCAACTACTGCTGCGACTACTGAGGCTTCAATCTGTACTCATATAAGGATGAGATGGCTCCACTGATCACTCACTGTGTTGCTGGAGAACAGCAGGTAGCTGGGTCTCTTGCAGAGAATTCAGTCGGCTAGAACGCTCTAAGTAGGCCACGGGCATAGTTCTTGAACAGAAACGAACAAAGTTCCTCACTGATCAATCACGCCATCCTAAGAGAACTGGAGCCAGCTCCTCCTCCCATTTAAATAAGTTCTCCCACAAAGCATTGCACCTCCCAGCAGCCTCCAGCACAGCACAGCCCAATGAGAAAGGGAGTCTTTCATACCAGAGTCTGCTGACTATTTCTTCTTACCACTTACCACAAATCCCACAATGCTTCATTCTCCTTACAATTCAGTCTTATTCCACAAACAAACACTAGAGGGAATCCTCCATGTTAGGCAATGGGCACAATTGTATGTCAGAGGAATATTCTTGGACTCCTCCTGGCTACACTGACACTCACCAGCCCCCCCGGCTGACTCTTAGGAGATCTTCCAGTAGTGCTGACCTGCTCCTGCTGTCCTCTCCTTGCTCCTGTGCCTCCAGGAAGGCTTCCTCCTGTTTTGGCAGGATCCTTCCAGCACCCGAGCCCCAATCCAAGGTCACCCCCTCCCACACTAGGGGTCACCCCTGAGGGCCACTGACAGCCTCCTCAGCATTCCTTCTCCATCTTTCACCTGACTACCCCCTGCTGGCATGACTCATGACTGTTTATGATGTATCCTGCCTCCGCCAGCTCTTTACTGGGGACCCTCTTAAATATTTCAAGCAGCTCCTCCTGAACTTAACCCACTATGTCTAAAACATTCTCCAATGTCCCAGAAAACAGGGGGAGGCACCAAAGATCCTGCTAGGATGAGTCATCCAGCCCCGAGTCACTGAACCCGGACCCAGATTTACAGCTCAGGCTTAGCCCTGAGCTGAACTAAATTTTCCTAACAAACCTAGCACTCTAGAGGGTGCTATATGAGTTATGTTGTTTTTCACATTTTTTTTACTTTAATACCACTTTAAGCTAACCTAAGTGGCCCTCCAACTGCCAGCCTGATTTCTGATTTTAGCTGGCAAACAGTCTCAGGTGTTTATATCAACTCCACCGGAATAAAAAGGATTTCATGAATTTTGGAGGGACATCTAAGGGTGTTTCTACAGTATATTTTGCACGCGCCTGTCCATCAATCAAAGGTCATTCTTCCAATGCATGCTTTTTCCACTTCAGTCAAACACACTCAGCAAAGACAGGCTTCCGATACTTCTAAAGATTTTCGCCACCGTTCTCATTTTTTATATTCATCGTATAATATTCACCCCAGCCAAAGTCGGAGCAGAAAAATAATGTTATGGATCTGACATTGTGACATCAAGTAAATTGAAACAATAATTGATTAAAGTGAGTTACACGCACACAAAAAAACCCTCCTCATCAGTCCGCAGTTCCAGTGAATTTCCAGTTCGGGGTATTTTATTACAAAGCTCCTTGTCAGACATCATTTCGTAGAGCGTGCGTTAGATATCCAGAGCTACGCGATCAATTTAATACATACAAGGCTTGCTTTCAATAATAGAATTCCCATTGCTGTCACTGTTCTGATGAATGAGCCTTGACACGGAGATCCTGTAGTATCTAAGGGGTGCCATTTTGACGAGGGAAGAAAACTATATGTAGACATAGACTTGATGCAGGACAATCCAATTTCATTTCCTTTGAAACATCAATCCTTTATTGTATGTCTCCAGCGCTAAACTATTCTTTCCTTTCATCCAGGATACTTAGAGATCGGGCTGCTAAGAATTATATTGTAGTTGTAGGAATTTATTTTAAAATATATATGCCGTTTTATGTGTCTTTTTTTTATTGTAATAAAAAGATATTATTGTGTCATTACTTTTATTAAAAATTAAAGCATTTTAGGATCATGGCTAGAGAATGGAAATCATTTGATTATGCACCTGTCCCAATGTGTGTCCCAGAACCTGGCGCATCACCGCTAATACATTTTTCCATTGGGTTAAAAAAAAAATAAACCTCTGAAATGAAAAATGAACAAAGTGTATCCTCAAGTGTGGACTTGATCCAAAACACCTAGTGTGATTTCTGTCTCCTCTCTTATTCCTCTGCGAAATGCATGAGTCACTTCTGTTGGTCTATTCTACGCCAACACCAAGGAAACCCGGGAGATAGCTCAGCCCCCCTCCAGTACACAGCCTGTGATTGCTAGCCTCAGCGGTGTTTGTTTCGCAATGAGATTGTGTAGAGTGGATGTGACCCTTCCTTCCACTGAGGTCTCATATTACTCTCAACTCCCTGCTCTATGCTGTGTAGTGTGTGATATCAGATCTCTGTCCCCTGCCTTCTGAAGTTGAGAAATGCTACGTAAAGTTTGTGCATTGGAAGGATGTAGAGGAGAGATGTTTGCAGACAAACAGGTAAAACTCATGTAGGAGGATTTGTTTCATCTTTATGTATTACCTGAGGCTACTCACTTCACTGGGTTTACAACTACTTTAAAGGAAAACTCTTGGTTGGCCCAAAAAAAAGTCTTGTGACTTCTATCAGTGTCTGGCCGAGCACTGGTTAAAGCTTGTAGGAGGGGTTTTTATTCTCCTCTGACTGTCCTATGTAGCGCCCCCTACCATAGGTAGGTGCTTAGAGAGAGATTTTCGTGTTAGGTGAGGTAAATTTAGACAGGCCTGTCTGGAAGTCAGGGCTGATTGTTTTGATTCTGGGCAGGGGAGTGGCCCAGGGAGAGCTGGAGACAGCAGGAAGCAGCACCCCTTTGTAACCCCTCCCTTCTTCTCTGAGAAAGTTATGGAAAAGGGGGATAGGAAAGGTGGTGAGGCTTTCTGAAGTATATTAAGGAGCCTTGACCAATCCCCAACCTGGTTTGGCAGGGGGCAGGCCTCCTTAAATACTGTGGTCTGCCCAGTGGGAGGAGAAGATGTTCAGGTGGAAGAGATGGAGATGGGCCTGAGGGAGCCCCTAGTCTGGGGTGGGTGACCTCGGCCTGGGAGAGCTCAGGTGCGGCCAGGAAGAGAGATCCTGGAGGAGAGGCACAAGGGTGGGCAGGAGTGTGAGCACTACAGAGAGATCGCCGATAGGAACTACAAGTAACAGTGAGTGGCACAGCCCAAGGGAGTGAGATGCACAATACAGATTGGGAAGAGGACAGTCTGGAGAAGTGTGCAGGAGGAGATTGGGGTTTGGTGTCATGGACAGTGTGTGGATGGGCTCGGAGTTGTAGTCCATCGCTGGCTAGCTAACACCAGCTAAATTACTTTACTACACAGGGGAACCTCAACCCCTAAGCCCACAAAGGGTGGTCCAGAGGCCGGATAAATCTACATCAGGTCTCACATGTGCTAGCTAGGCTGTGTAAGTAGGAGGCTGGTAAATTTCCTTCCAGGCCTCACCAGTGAAACTAGGAAGTGTGCAGGAGAGAGGAACCAGGAGTTTGCAGCAAAGTAAGAAGTGTGCTAGAGAGAGGAACCAGGAGATTGCAGCAAAGTAAGAAGTGTGCTGGAGTGAAGTGAATGAGTTCTATATACTGGGTGGTGTATATACCGGTCCCATGTACAAAACTGTTTGATCTTTTGGGTATCCCATAACTACCCCAATCCCTATCCAATCCATATCCAAATGAAATAACAAAAACAAAGATCAAGCCTGTTTTCTGACTCCAGATGCCAGTAAGAGTGTGATTGAGGGCAGTTGTGAGCAGGTGAACCACATAAACCAGCCACCCTTAAGAGGGCCATTGGCTACACAAGTGTGTACTGGAATAAAAGAATGAGTGTATATACAGGATGTGTATATAGATGGTCCAATTCAAGTTGGAATCAATCCACTGGGCATCCCATAACTATCCCAATCCCTATCCAAGTTCAATCCCCTAATGAAAATAAACCCAAAAAAAACAAAGTACCGGCCTGTTTCGTGACTCCGAATGGAAGGAAAAGTGTGATTGAGGGCAGTGTGAAGGGTGGAACCACTGCATTCAGCAACCCCCAAGGGGGAAATTGCGTGCAGGAAGCGTGCAGGGCTTTACCAATACACTGGCAGACCATCCCCAGCACCAACCTTAAAGTGACCTAGGACTATTGGTTTTTATTACCAGTTTTTATAGCAGTATTTTATACATTTTAAAACAACTCTTTTTAACAATAGTCATGGATGAATAAAGAATACCGTTTTAAAAGGATTACGCTATGGAAATTTTTTTCTCCCCTCCCGCGCTTGGCTATTGACAATCAACACTGAGGATATAGGGACCATTGCTACCACGAGGACAAGGGACCCCAACCACTGCTTGACAGGCGTCTATGCACTTTACCCCTGTAGGGGTGGAGTCGTCCGGTAAGTGAGGTATCCCTAGGGGAGCATGCGTGATCTGCACTCAAACACTGGAAGATTTGTGTATAGTCACCTGCAAGATCAATTATCTGTACTCGTTTAGTAGTGATTACCACTGTGCACTTTGGGGATTATACTGCATATGTGAACTGTTGGACAAATCTGAATACCTTACTGCATTTTGCACTTTAGGGGATTAAACTGTATATGTGAACCATTGGATAGACCTACCTATTGACTACCCTGGACGATTAGTATACCGTCATCATCCCAACAAGACATTCTTAATGTTGTTTGCACATAGCACTTTGATTTCCATGTGGTTTAAGGAATAATTTTGACCCAACACATCATGTTTGGTTTTATATTGGAATATAAGGATTGTATGGTAGGGATGTGTATTTTTCCTGCTCATATTTGTTTTTGCATTTTTTATTTACTCACATTTGTTCTTTAACACTTATGTAATTTTGAGTACATATTTGATACACGGACTGGACCACCCAGTTTCTACACAGCATATTACAACATTATCATTTTTTACACATACCAGCAGGGTGATTTTTCTTTACACCACTAGGGGGTGCTCGATTTTAGTATCCACGCACAGTAACACTTTGTTATTTTACACTAGAACCTAATCATCTTTACCATTTGCATCTGGTGATTTTTCCTTTGCACTCCCAAGAGGCTATTAGCCTGAAGGCTGAACACTAACAAGCAGCGCCAGGCCCAGTATCCCGAACGAATCTTGTATTACTCTCCCATTTGGGGTGTAACCTACTGGGTGCCAGCAAGCTTACATCGGGGCACAAGCTTATAGTACACCAGATAGTCCTAAGCGCAGTACCCCCCCCCCCTTGCCCCAAGGGGGAAATGGCTACACCTATGAGGCTGCGTGACCCCTCACCCTGCCGATTGGCCATGTGCTGATCACATGCATCCTCCCAAGAAAAAAAAAAACTCTCTAGCAATACACACCAAAATGAGCATGTGCAGAGTGCCCCTAAGACTCTGTACTATCAGAAGATGGATTAGGGACGGTGGAAGAAGGGGGGGATCACAGAAAGCAGGATCAAACAGCCTTTTTACACAATGCGGAGGATTAACCCCTTAGGTACCAAAATGAGTTTAACAAGCATGCTTTATACAGACTGATTAAACTGTTGTGGGTTTAGTATTCTGGAACCTGGCCATGTGGGAGCAGAGTCCAGGGTCCTGTGGCCTGGGAGGGGACACCTGTGCCGGGGGGCTCGGCCTCCAGAAGGAAGGAGCCAGTGTAGAAGAGAGAGTGAGAAGGAGTTGAGGAAGCCTCACACCCTTTCAGCCTCAGCTAAGTTACCCTCGGAGCCACTGGGACCTGCCAAGCCGAAGGCCTGTTCAACAGTCGCTACATGAGCTACAGGATCTTTACAAGAGACTGAGTGAGTAGCTTCAATTCTACACCCCAGATCCTATAGAGGAGAAGCAGCCTGGTTGCAGCTAGTTATCTACAAAGGACAGCTTAGAAACATTCAAGCCATCACAGCTATCCTACCCCTCTGCTTGGGTATTCTAGTGAGGAGCCAGGTGCTTTGGCATTACTCTGAGGAGAGTACCTGCAGTCAGAAGTTTGGAATTGATCTTTGCCACTATTCAGTTCATTCTTGTGGAACATAGCCGTGTGTCCTTTTCTGGAAGCTAGAGACAGTTTGTTGCATGTCCTCAAGTTCCACTATAGTACAGTTCTGGGCATCCCATGCCACCCTTTCCCCATCCAAGTTAATTCCCCTAAAAAAACTAAAAACAAATCAAAGCCCTTGGACTGATTTCTGTCTACAGAGTGTGCGCTGAAAATACCTTTTGCCTTGCTGTGCAAGTAAAGAGGGACCCAAAATCCAATGTGTTATTCATTGTTATCTTGTTTTTTGCTAGAGTTCTGTTTAAATATATTAATGAATACAGAGCTGCATTAATTTGTGTATTTTATGTCTGCCTGAAGTTCAGCTTTCAGCAACATTCTGTACTTGTTTAAGACAGCTGTGAAAAAGTAAACTTTGACATTCATGATTTGGGGAGTGAGGCTTCACATAAAACTAGATGAAAAGGGATGACAAATGCAGACTGACAGAAATCCAATTCTGCTTTGCATTGATTTATTTTTATTATTTTTCTGCGAGGCTGGATGGTAATGTCCCTTTGTATTTGCAGTTTATAAAGGATTGCAAGGAGCATGGTAAGAGTTATTTAGCATACAAACCAGCTTTCTTATAGGAACATTGCATGTGGTTTTCTCTGGACTGGACAGAAAATCTGGAACTATTTGTTACTGAATTGGCCACTGTAAGTCGCAGACAATCTGTTGTTAATGTTATACTCTGAGATGGGCAAATATTGTCTAAATACAAGAGGCATGTGTATTCTTACTTGAATCTTGGTGTGCTTTGTGTGCAGTAGCTTTCTGTAATAAAGACCAGTCCCTGGTACTCTCTATTCTTCTACAGGGTGACTGGCAGTGGCGGCCCATGCAGTAGGGATGCACGGGCGCAGCCCCCCCCATCCATGCGTCCGGCACCCTAATCTACATGCAGGGCTTCCAATGGGGTTTTTTTTTTAAGCACGTGATTACAGACAGTAGGTCTAATAGACTTCAAAAAAGGATGTGCTCGGGCGCAGGCAACTGCACCCTGAGCCCACCCAGTTGTGTGACAATAGTGAATGAATATTGTCACACTGATTCTCCTCCCAGCCAATCAGGAAGTGGGTCCTGAAAAGGAGAAGCAATCCTATTGGCCTAGGAGGAGGGAGGAGACAACGCAGGGGAAGCCCTACCGACCAACCCACCCGCCACCATGGAGGAATGGGGCGGTCCGCGCTCTATAGACTATCATCTCCTTCCAGCCGGAGCTCAGTATGAAGCCAGGGATGCCTGTGTGCTGTGCCCGCTGTACCCAACCCTTGCCAGGGTTCAAGACAAAGTGGAGATAAGGAGGCTTAGACACGGAGGGGGAAAGCCTCCGCGGGCAGTCACAATCTTTCCGGAGATAGCAACACAAGGTAAGAGAGCCAGCGACCAGGTGGGGGTGTGTTATGGGATATTGAGGAATATTTTTAGGCGAAAGTTTTTTCTACCCAGCATTCACCTTTAAAGTTAATAAACTTTTATCTAATGTCCTTGGTGGTCATAGGTACATTTTGGTGCAACAAGAAGGAATCCAGATTCTTCAAAGAAGTACGTATGGTAATTTGTACCAGATTTAGCATTCTCCGGTTTTAGTAAATCTACTTCCACTATCACCTTTCTGATGTTGGGCAAGGTGATAGTGTGTCTGGACAGGGTATCCACTAACCCCCATATTCTCACCTCACCTTTGCTTCCTTTGCAACTCCTTGCTTCACTGTATGCAGGGATTATATTCAACTGAATTCAATGAAAGCAATTATTGCGGTACAATGCTAAATCTGTATATACTGTCCAGGTCCTCTCCCCCTTTAAAACCATCTGTTATTACTAGCTGTAAAATGTACCTGTAAAAAAAATCTAGAAATATATTTAAAGTGGAACTTTAGTTAGAAAATTAAGTCCTGCTAGTTCACTTTAGGCTGGCCCTTTTTGTAAAACATTAAAAATAAGTGCCTATACTGTTTAAAACCCAGTAATACACTGTCTCACCCTGCTTTGCACATGCTCAGTTGCTTTCTATTTTAAGGCACTGTGCCGAATTTTTAGAGGCCAATCTGATGACAGCCTAATGTTTTATTGCAAAACAAAAGGAAGAAGGCGCCTTTGAGTGTAGACAATTTATTAAAAATACCATACAAATGGCAACTCACATTTGTGAAGATAAAAACAGGCACTTCTGTAGGGGGGACAACTGTCCCAAGAGGAACAAGGGATGGTGAACGTGAATACCCGCCGATCCATAGATCCACAGACGCTGTACACAGTCCGGACAGGAGCCGGAGGCGGTGACTGGCCGAGTCACAGCCAACCAACAGAGCGGGGTCTGAAGCGCAGGATCGAGGAGTCTGAGGTGTATTATGCCACTAGAGTGCGACGCGTTTCTGAGCGTGCAGCCTGTGATGGAGAGACAGGCATGCTATTTCATCAGGCATGTCCGTGACACTGTGCAATCATCTTCTTTTAGACCAAGAAGAAGACGATTGCACAGTGTCACGGACTGTGACTCGACCGATCACCGCCTCTGGCTCCTGTCCGGACTGTGTACAGCGTCTGTGGATCTACAGATCGGCGGGTATTCACGTTCACCATCCCTTGTTCCTCTTGGGACAGTTGTCCCCCCTACAGAAGTGCCTGTTTTTATCTTCACAAATGTGAGTAGCCATTTGTATGGTGCTTTTAATAAATTGTGTTTAATTGTCTACACTCAGAGGTGCCTTCTTCTTTTTGTTTTCCCTACAGCTGCTGGAATTGGCTTTTTCCACAAGAGTGCAGCCTTGTATGTGGACTTTTGTTACACAAGCCCTATATGGACTCAGCAGGGTTTACTCAGTGTCTGATCCTTGCGCCTTTTAATTGTCTATAATGTTTTATTGCTGTTCAGGGGCTCTGGCATTCAACAAAATGGCAGTCTCCAGCAAGGAGAAACAGGAACAATACTGGAGGTAATTTACAGCACATGCCAATTTTGGTAGCATAATTATTAACGTGGAATGTATCTTTCTTGCTAAAGAACAATTATTTTTATCAAGTTGTTATGGGTAAAGTTTCACTTTAACTTACCCCTGTCTTCCGCATTGCATTTACTGATGCTTCCAGTCATGGTGACACCAGGAAGGGAAAACTCTCAGGCAGTAGAGACAGCAACAAACACATTTTATTAAACTATTGATTCTTGTTATGGTGTCAGTTGAGGAAAAATACCCTCAAGTAGGTCATAGCAAAAAAATAAAACTGATAGATGTTCCAACCATTCTCTACACTGACCAAACATAAAATATGATAGAGATACCAGCACCACACAAGACTGGTATTTTAACTGGTGGGCATTGCTGAGTTGAACAAAAAAATATTTTTACACTGGACTTTCCTATTTCCTGCTCTCTACCTGAAATACAGCATGGAACCCACAATGGGGACTTGTGAACATCTGGTCTTCAAGTTCAAATGGCTCAGGAATGGGTGTTCCCAGAGCACAAGACTACTGGATACAATGAGACTTTAGGTAGAGGGGTCGCTTGGTGAACTACAGCTACACATGGAGGAAAAATCAAATTTACAACCTGAGCAAGCGTCCTGTGTACATTTCAACCCGTAATTTTCAGCATTGACTGAACTATATCTCTAAATCACAGCTATTTTTCTTATTGCAGTTAAGCCTCCACTCTCATCTATCTTGCTGATAGCACCACTCTACCATATTTGATACAAATTATGGTATATGAATGGATGTATATGAAATCATCACTGTGACTTATGAGCCTTTAGAAAATGTCAGATCGCGCTCCCTGATAGCCAAAGTTAAATGGAAATAATCTTTGAGATGCGATAAAGGCGGCGGAGGGGATTTTCTAGAGGGCATTGGAACTGCGGAGAAGCCCTGCATGCCTTTCATTTCCACGGCCTGTTCGGAAATCGGAATAGAGTCCTTGTTAATGCACTCGAGACAGCCTAATGTAACGTCAAATACAATTACAGGCGCTGGAAGACGAGGCGCTGCAGCGACAAAGGGGCCTTGTCTGTCATTCCTGCGCCAATAATTCAATTTATGCTGTTCTTTTAGCAATGTTTATGGAAGAGCTAAGTGCTGGGGAATAGGTATGATTACAGCTTATCAAAAGAGTTGTAAGAACAAGAAAATTGCCTTGTCCTGTCTTTTTTTTTTTTTGCAGATTTTATTCAGAGCCAGAAACCTACGGGTACAAACTCTTCTGATGTGTAAAAAATGATTTAATGTATAAGAAATGATATGGATGTTTTTGAAACCTTATCATTTTTATAACACAGTTCTTTTAATGTCCATAAAGCAGACTGAAATTAATTTCAATGGACTTCATAAATATACACTAAGAAACGTTACACACTAATTGGTCTTCATTTGACATCATTGTTGTCACATTTTATGAACTTTTCTATGCTGCATTGTATTGTTCTTCCAGTTTAGTGAGGTAATTACAAAAATCTCAGTAAGTATGCAATTGAGGGGAAAGCGTTTACCTACTCCATACAAGCTATCGGCTAGGTTCTGTGTCATTTAGTATAAGCCCCCGTTCACACCTGAGTGTTTAGTCACACAATTCCTGGCGCATAACAATGATCAAGATGAAGCATCCTATTATTCACATTTGCACATCAGCATTGTGCCGCGTGAGCCCTCGTTCACATGTTCACTACCACTGAGGTAGCCATAAGTTAAAGTGGTTGTATGCTCTGGAAAAAAAAAACCTGTAAGGCAAAGGCATAATGAGCTAGTATGCACCGCATACTAGCTCATTATGAAATACATATCTCAGAACGAAGCCCCCGCACCATCTCCCGCACACCATTGAGAAGGCTGACATGTTGCCCTGGCGTTACTTTCGGGTTTGCGGGCTTCGGTGCTGAGAGTGGCGGTGCCGGGGCTTCGTTCTAAGGTAAGTGTTTCATAATGAGCTAGTATGTGGTGCATACTAGCTCATTATGCCTTTACCTTACAGGTTTTCTTTTTTTTTTTCCAGAGCATACGCGCATGCACATGGGAGCCCAACATTCCGACAAATTTCGGCACAATTCGCCGGATCTTCATAGCACATGCGCCGCTGACGTCAGGCTTAGGAGATATTCATTTTACCTACAGGTAAGCCTTATTATAGGCTGACATGTAGGTAAAAATCACAAAGCGGACAATACAACCACTTTAACATTGGTCCTTTGTTGCTGGCCTTGACCTTCTCAAAGACCTCAGCCCCTCTGACACACCAGGCTGAGTACACACACAGTTTCACAGAGAAATCACCGAAAGTGACACTATTACCCAGCTATAATGGTATTTTAACTGCTTCCCGACCGCGCGCCGTCTTTTCACGGCGGCAGTCGGGGAGCCCTGCGCGAATCGCCGTAAATAAACGGCGATTCGCATTTGCCCACCAGGGGGCACGCGCGCTCGCCGGCGGCGCCCACGCGCGCCCCCGCCGCACTCCTGGGGAGTGTGCCCGCGGCTCGGGCGGACCCGATGTCCGCCGGCGAGCCGCGATGAGCGGCTATAGGGAAAAGAACGGGGAACCGCCGATGTAAACACGGCGGTTCCCCGCCCTGTCAGTGGGGCATGAGAGATCTACTGATCCCTGTCACTGGGATCAGTTAGATCTCTCATGCCCATGTTAGCCCAACCCCCCCACAGTAAGAACACACCCAGGGAACACTATTAACCCCTAGATCTCCCCCTGCAGGTTAACCCCTTCACTGCCAATGACATTTATACAGTAATCAGTGGACATTTAAATTTCTGATCGCTGAATAAATGTCATTGGTCCCAAAAAAGTGTCAAAATGTTCCGGCATGTCCCCCCCAATATCGCATTACCACTAAAAATCGCAGATCGCCGCCATTACTAGTAAAAAATAAAAAAAAATAAAAACCCCAGAAATGAATTCTCATCATCCGTAAACGCGGCCACTTTTGCGCAAACCAATCAATAAACGCCGATTGCAATTTTTTTTATCGCAAATATGAGGAATTATATAATTCGGCCAAAAACGGTGAAAAAAATGTTTTTTTATATTTTTTTTTTTGGATTTGAATTTTAGCAAAAAGTAAGAAATTTGTTTTTTTTTGCAAAATGGTCGCTCTTCTTTTGTTTATAGCGGCGATAAGAAATGACGCAGAGGCGATCAAATACCACCAAAAGAAAGCTCTATTTGTGGGAAAAAAAGGACGCAAATTTTGTTTGGGTACAACATCGCACGACCGCGCAATTGTCAGTCAAAGCGACGCAGCGCCGAATCGCAAAAAGTGCTCTGGTCCTAAAGCTGCAAAACCTTCCGGTTGGTAAGTGGTTAAAGAATGCAAACACCAAACCCATTAGTAAAGCAAACTGAATATATTTTCATAAAATAAAATAGGTAAAGGCAGACAAAGGTAAAAGGTGAAATGAACAATAATGGTATTAATACATTTAAAATACAAGACAATTGTGAGTAACAGGGCCAGGTTTCACTGGTCAGCTTAAACTGTAACAGAGTCACCTAGCACTTCATAAGGACAGCTAGAAATGAATAGTATAGACCCTCAGTGGCTTTGCTGCCTTAGGTCCTGGAGTGACTGGCTGCCTGCAAGACTTCAGTGTTCAGGAAAGTAAAAAAATTGCTAAAGTATATGTATATAATATGAAACTGGGAAAAACAAGGACATTTTTTTTTTGATGGCATGGTTGGGGCCCTTTTGGTGGTGCACTAATGGTGATGTTGAGTGGTTTCCCAATACTCCCAGTTCAAGAAGATGGTGATTTGAGGAGGAGCTCTGGCAGGAATAATTTGAACAAAGCTTAACAGTAATGTAAAGGGCAAGCAACAGGTGCAGGGAAACGTTAAGTGAATCTGAGATAATAGAGTAATCCAGAACAGGGGATGTGGCACTCACTGCTCAGTGGTATCCAAGATAGCAAGGATAACTTGCCACAAATTTGTGGCAGTGTTGAATTGTTAGCCTGTTAACTTCCTGCACATTTTCACTGGCAAGCTGTACACTTGCAGAGCACTTGAAGCACAAGTTCTAGTTGACACTTTTCCAATTTGAAGCAAATTTGCGTGGCAAGTCTACAGAAAAAGTCACAGTGAATATTGCACAATATAACTGAACCAGAATTTGCAGCAGACTTGCAGAATGTTTGCAAAGAAAGTTGATCTGGAGTCATGCAATGCGGACTTGCTGCATTTGTATAGTGCCTGATGGCAAACTGCATTTAACTGGAGTCTCACTTGGTTTGGTGGGTTGGCAACCCTCTCACCAATCCTGCACGTCAGTGGTGGATTCTGATGGCAGAGGGGCCCTTCGTTGAATGGTGGCTTGCACTCTGGCAAACCCACTCCTGTATGGCTGCAGCCGCAGATGATGTCTAGGTAACCTGCTCTGTAAAGCAGTGAATTCAGATGGTGACCAGTTAACCCGTTGTGTAAAGCTGTGGATAAGTGCCCTAGGGCTCAGCACTCTCCCTGGGCAATCTGCTTCCTTCCCCAGTCTGGCCCCAAATTCCAGACTTTTCCCAGGCAGACAGTAAAGAGAATCCCCTCATCTCCTCCATGAGTCCCCAAGTCTATTGGGATTTGTAGTTCTGTATCCATCCCACTCACTGTAGCAGTCTCTCCAAGGGACTACATGTCCCAGCGTGCTTTGTAACAGTCCTGCTCCTTCTAAGCCTCAAAGTCTGTCTGGATTTGTACTTCAGAAAGTAAATGCCTGCATTATAGATGTATCACCCTCTAGTGTGCTAGATCTAGGTGGTCTATTAGTTGTTAGAGTAGGAAATTGGTTTGGGTGAGAACCAGGTCTGAATTGGATCTGGGTCAGGGATTAATGACTCAGGAAGGCTGGATGACTGAACAAGCAGCTTCTCTGGTACCTCCCCCTTTTCCATGGAACACTGGAGAATGGTCTTGGCATAGTGGGTGGAGTGACAAACAAGGGTATCAGATCACTGCCTTCCTCACCGACGGGTGACCGAGGACCCCCCTGATCTCACACCGCGCTTGTCACTAATGCAACAATACCACTCTCAGCTGCTCCCAGCATAAAGATTCCCCAGCTTGAGGGACCACTGTCAAAGTGCCAGCTGCCTGAGAGTGATTGTTACCGGGCTAATTCTCTGCCACAACTTCTGGATGCTGGCCAGAAGATCTGGATTTTAGCAATACCACTTATGATTTTAGAATAACCACCTGCAACACACGCTGTCACCACAGACAGAAATATTCAGATGAGTTATCTTAAACAGTAGCGCTCTTCAAAGGAACAGATTCGTTATAGCTTGCATTACGAGCTTTAGGGACAAGGTTAACACTTTTCAGAATAAGGTTTAATAATGAAAAGGTCAAGTTTGGGTGCAGTAAAATATTTACAGAAAAATTATGTTACAAAGCAATAAGAGACATCATACACAGCAGCAAGGAGATAGGGCAGAATAGTAGGGGAGAAAGGTTACTTGCATTTAAAATGTCCGTGATCAATCAGAGATTCAATGGGTTCTTGGATGTTCGTTCTTTGATGGTAAGGTGAGAACTCAGAGCCGTCCTTCGCATTCCCTTTTTCTCTGTATGAAAAGGGGTGGGCTGTATGCCCCTGACCACTCACATGGGTAAGGAGGGCCCGAGGGCTGTCCAGGGCGGACCCTGTAATAACAATCTTCCCTAATATGCAATTTGCAGTATAAAACCATGCCTGGGGATGGGATTATCATGCAAATTCATCATTAGGGAATTTGAATTCAGCAGTCACAGTGCATCACAACAAGCCTAAACATGACAGCCTTGTCGCTTTCTGTGACCCAGGGAAGAGGATAAACTATTAATGGGTTCCCTTATAAGTGAATTCATCAATGTTTGGGTTCGTTTAAATCGGTATGCCTTCCCGCATACAGATATACACTTTTTATTAATATGTCACGCTCCTATCTGGAGTTACGAACTGTGGGTATTTTTCTACCTTTTCATGTTGATTTTAGGGTTACTGAAAGGTCACAGCTGGTTGCAGAGAATTATAGCTCTCTCCCTTATCTGGACTTCCTGTATTGTCCTTTGAGGGACCTGATTTATGGGTTTACGATCGGGCTTGCAAAACATTTCCCCAGACTCTTTGGTGCCTGTTCAAGGGACCCAGAAATTCCTAAGTTGTTGGGATAGGGGAATGAGGAGTTTTGTCCTACGTTAAAACTGTAATGGCTGACCGTCACAAAATGGCTGCAAGGTTTGTCTGTCCCTGCCCATTATATCATCACAGGTGGAGACTAGGAGGAGTTACTTGGCTTATTTATGAGGTCCCCAACCAATCCCTAGCAGAACTGGAAGGGGTAGGCACCTCATAAAAAGGCATGAGTCATTCTGCAAGGGGCAGTGTTTTGGGTGGAAGATTGGAGATGGAGTGCTAAGGAGGCTGTCTTAGGTCCTTAAGGGCACCCCCTAGTCTGGGGGGGTGGCTTTGGGCCTGGGGCTCGGGTGCTGTAGGGACCTTCTACAACACACAGAGGAATTTCAGCCTGGAGGCACGGGAGCAAGGAGAGGACAGGGGGCTTAGGTCAGCATGTCGGGGAGATCTCCTGAGATGTCAGCCGGGTGGGCTCGTGAGTATCAGTCTGGAAGACTGTGGAGAAGTTAGCCAGGAGGGTTACTGAAAGGGGTTGCTGCAGCCAGGAGGGCTGTCAGGGCCAAAAGAGTTGGAGCTAGGATCAGTGACCATGGGAGGAAGTGCTGGGAAAATGTGAGCTGTATTACCCCATCTGTTTTACAAGTATAGGGGCTGCGAGTCCCTGCCTGTAATGGACCTTTGCTACACAAACTACTGCTGGGTGGCCTAGCTGAGTACTGCGAGTAAGTGAAGCGCCGGAGGATGAAGAGGAGTGTACATAGAGACTGTATACAGAATTGTATATACGAAGGTGGTTGTCCCTGAAGTTGTTTGAGGTTGAGTGGGCATCCCATAACTTCCCATACCCATCCAAGTTTATTAGCTGTGCCTGCCTGTGCTGGGTGGGGGATCCCATTCCACCTGAGGCTCTTTAAGTAGAGATGCTGTTTTGGACTACATCGCCCATGATCTTGGGTGCTCTGTATTACAGGCTATGAGATTGCTTGGCTAGGTCTCCTGCTCCCTGATAGGTCCCTTTCTCTGCTGTCAGGAAGGGAGGGGGGATCTGGGAGTAGAAGTCTCACACAGAGCTGCAGAACTGCCAGCATGAGAAGAGGTTTTCCACAAGCTGCTCTGGCTCATAGCTTAACAATGTAGGCAGGGAAGGGGAAGGCAGAAGAATCTGCAACAACATGTAACAGCCGGCAGCTGACTACACACATTTTTTTTTCAATTTCTTTTTTAGAACCACAGAAAAAACTTCTTCCCAAATTAATGATGCGTTTCGAGACTTCCTCTTCTTCAGGGAAAATCAGATGGACACCGTGTTGTAAAAACCTGTAAATCAGATTTTTAAAAGAGAACATGGCCTGTATACGTAGGGCTGCCCTCTTGAGGGTCGCAAGATAAATCAATACCCCTCTGGTTACCCTGACCCTATGGGTCCTCTACCACCTCTGACACACTGGGTTCAATCATTTTCCTATTTTCCCTTTAAGTAATGACAGCAGTAATGAAATACACCAAGGTGCGCTGAATCAGTAATGTATCAGTAATGTATTACTCAATAGGCTGATTGAAGAAAGAATCAAAGAACAACTTGAATTTAACCCAAGGGGGTTGACTTACATAAAGTATTATAGGCAAAAGATTGACTATTAGCAACTATGTTCAAAATATTATGCAATGTACACTATACAGTTGTACTCATAAGGTTACATACCCTGGCAGAATGTATGATTTCTTGGCCATTTTTCAGAGAATATGAATGATAACACAAAAACATTTCTTTCACGTATGGTTAGTGTTTGGCTGAAGCCATTTATTATCAATCAACTGTGTTTACTCATTTTAAAGCATAATGACAACAGAAACTACCCAAATGACCCTGATCAAAAGTTTACTTACCCTGGTGATTTTGGCCTGATAACATGCACACAAGTTGACACAAAGGGGTTTGAATGGCTATTAAAGGTAACCATCCTCACCTCTGATCTGTTTGCTTGTAATTAGCATGTGTGCATAAAAGGTCAATGAGTTTCTGGACCCCTGACAGACCCTTGCATCTTTCATCCAGTGCTGCACTGACGTTTCTGGATTCTGAGTCATGGGAAAAGCAAAATAATTGTCAAAGGAACTGTGAGCAAAGGTAGTTGCACTGTATAAAACAGGAAAGGGATATAAAAAGATATCCAAGGAATTGAGAATGCCAATCAGCAGTGTTCAAACTCTAATCAAGAAGTGGAAAATGAGGGGTTCTAGTGAAACCAAACCACGGTCAGGTAGACCAACTAATATTTCAGCCACAACTGCCAGGAAAATTGTTCAGGATGCAAAGAAAAAGCCACACATAACTTCAGGACTCTCTGAAAACAGGTGGTGTGGCTGTTTCAAGATGTACAATAAGGAGGTACTTGAAGAAAGATGGGCTGCATGGTCGAGTCGCTAGAAGAAAGCCATTACTATGCAAATGTCACAAAGTATCCCCCTTACAATACACCAAGACAGCACATAGACAAGCTTCAAACCTTCTGACACAAAGTTATTTGGAGTGATGAGACCAAAATTGAGCTTTTTGGCCACAGCTATAAACCCTACATTTGGAGAGGAGTCAACAAGGCCTGTGAAACACGGAGGTGGGTCGTTGATGTTTTGGGGATGTGTGAGCTACAAAGGCACAGGAAATTTGGTCAAAATTGATGGCAAGGTGAACATTTGCATTCATCAGCCAGGAAGCTGCGCATGGGACATACTTTATGGGGCATTCCAACATGACAATGATCCAAAACACAAGCCCAAGTCAACCTGTCATTGGCTACAGCAGAATAAAGTGAAGGTTCTGGAGTGGCCATCTCAGTCTCCTGACCTCAATATCATTGAGCCACTCTGGGGAGATCTCAAACGTGCAGTTCATGCAAGACAGCCCAAGAACTTCCAGGAACTGGAGGCTTTTTGCCAAGAGGAATGGGCAGCTTTACCATCTGAGAAGATAAATAGCCTCGTTCACAAATTCCACAAAGGACTTCAAGCTGTCATTGATGTTAAAGGGGGCAATACACGGTATTAAGAACTGGGGTATGTAAACTTTTGATGCAGCGGAGATGACCGGAAAGCGGCGGGAGGGGGGGGCACCTCTCCCGCCGCTGATAAAAGTGATCTCGCGGGGAATCCGCCGCTAAGACCACTTTTTTCTTGCAGGGAATCGCCTGCTGAAAAAATAGTCCCCCCTTAAATCAGGCTTCCCGTTTCCATTGGAGTCCACAGAGCTTCCCCTTACAGTATGTGGAAATTCTGCAGACTCTAAGGGGGTTCTGCGCGGACTCTGATGTAAGGGGGGGTCTGTGCGGACTCTGATGTAAGGGGGGGTCTGTGCGGACTCTGATGTAAGAGGGGGGTCTGTGTGGACTCTGATGTAAGGGGGATCTGTGCGGACTCTGATGTAAGGGGGGTCTGCGCGTAGGGCCGGTGCACGGATTTTTGTCCACACAGGTGAAGGTGCATTTTGGTGCCCCCCCATCATCCTACTACCACACTCTTTCCCCTCCACAATACATCCCCCCACCCCCATATGGTAACCCATCTACGGCTAACCACACACTATACAATCTGATTGTACAATCCTCTTAGATTTATTAACTCCAGCTAACACTTTAATCGGTTACAGCAACAGTTTTTTTTTTTTGGGATAAAGGTTTTACATAATGGTTTATCTCTTTCCTCTAACTGCTACATCTGCAGGATAGGTTGTTCTGTTAAATAAACAACAGAGTCAACAGAGAGCAGTATACAGGGCCACCAGAAAGCAGTATACAGGGCCACCAGAGAGCAGTATACAGGGCCACCAGAGAGCAGTATACAGAGCCACCAGAGAGCAGTATACAGTGCCACCAGAGAGCAGTATACAGGACCACCAGGGAGCAGTATACAGGGCCACAAGAGAGCAGTATACAGGGTCACCAGAGAGCAGTATACAACTACCCCCCACCCAGCCACCCCCCTCGCCCCCCGCCCCTGCCGCGGGCGGCAATGACCTGACACCACGTACCCCCCCGGCACATACTGTGTGTAGAGTGGTGGTGTGTGGAGAGGGCGGATAGAGGTTCCACTCCTCAGGTTTCCTCTTCTTTGCCAAAGCACCTAGGCATCCAATAGGATCGCCTGGCGCTTTGGTCAATCAGGAAAAAGGTCTCATTGGCATATTATAGCTAGGTAAAGCTTGGTGAGGGATGCCTGGGTTTGGCGCCCCCCCTGCCTAAGCTGCCATATGGTGGCGCCGGCTGTATCTGCGGGGACTCTGATGTAAGGGAAACTGTGTGGAATCTGATGTAAGGGAGCAGGGGGCAGGAGGAGCTGGAGATCTGCATAGTGAGCTGAGAGTTAAAGGGAGCATTGTGATTACAGACAAAAGGGGGGCATGATTGCAGGGGACACTGTAATATAAAGGGGACTGCACTGTAATCATTACAGTGCCCCTTTATATCACAGTGTCCCCTGCACATTGCAGTGTGAAGGACCAAAACCAGCCACCCCCGCAAATGCATACGGACATCCCCCCCCCCGGTCAGCGGAAAAATGGGCTGCTCAGTCTAAAATGCCCGGGCCTATTTTTTGTCCTAGTCCCGGCCTGGTCAGACCCCTCTCTACTGCTCACTCACATAAGAACAGTACAGTATCACGGTAAACAGGTACAACTCCAGCAAACAGTAACTATAGCACTATTCAGCCTGCTCTTATAGACAGTTCTTTGGTGAAATGCAGCTTCGATAATTTCAGCAAAATAATGACTTTCTGTGGGGAGAGAAGTAGGAAGTAGTCCAGTGTTACTGTAAGATAATGCAACAGGTCTTCATCTAGCCCTCTGATATTTTAATTGCATCCAAAGAGTATTGGTTGATGAGGCAGAATGGCTGATCCAAAAGATGGTGTATGATCAATAGACAGCGCTCTTATGGCAATTAAACTGTAATTGACTTCACAGCGATCACTGACTTAGAGATACTAAACTCTGTGGAACTACAAACAGCAGCAGACTAATGGATAGCATGGATGTCTGTGTACAGTGTCCAGGTTCAGTATGCAGGAACAGATCTTAGAATCAAATATAGCATGAAATGTAGGGAAGCAATGTTGTCTATACCCAGTGTCTATTAAACTGGGCTTTTACCCGCTCACCACACTGGAACAGGAGATGCAGATGATAATAAGGATGATGATGGTGAAGATGATGCTGAGAATGATGATCTCTCTGGTGTATAGCTCAAGGGATGCTCTCTGGCCTCCACTGCACCGCACCAGGGCTTACGTGGATCCCTGGTGCTGGAATAGGAACAGCCTCCAGGCTGCCGCCGGACAGAGTAATCAGACTGTCCGTAGGTGCCCTTCCAGATATCTGCTTGGTAGATGGGCAGAAACAGGCCGCAACAGCTACAGCTCCCCGGTAACAGATTCCCTGCACACAGATCCGTGCCGATCCCAAGAGAGTGCTCCAAGCCCAAACCCTTGCTTCTTATAGTCTCTCCCAGTGATTCCCTCTTCTCCATCAACCCACTGGTAGTTGTAGTTTCTCCCAATATAGTCAGGGGGCAAACCCTTGCAGAAAAACTACATGTCCCAAGATGCTCTGCCTCTAATTAAAAGAGTCACAGGACAGCCAAACTGGAACACTAGAGGGAAACAGCTGCCTTAATGTAACACCATACATCGTCTTCTGATTGCAGGAAATGTAAGTATCCAGCTCCGGGCTACATATATGCATATTAAAACCAAGGATAGTCTACGCATTCTACCCAAACCCTCCAAGAGGCAGTAGGGAAAACCCAGCACCAGAAACATACACAGAGATTCCTTTAGAATGCTTAAATATTATTAACATTGGGCCAACCACCACCAACACTCCAAGGATCAGCAAACTGGAGGAGGCAGACCCTTCATTCATAAGCCAGTCTTCCATTCATAGATAACTTTTCTATTGTACTACAGCTTCTCTGAATGGAGGAGAGGGATAGAAAGTGTAGGCACAGTGGTAATTAATGTACACTACAGCTCCCTCAGCTCTAATAGCCCCCACCACACCAGAAGATTACAGAGGCGAAGGTAGAGGGGAGCAGAGAAGGAAGATTTCAACTAAAGTACAAGCCAGCAGCACAAGGGACACATCACAATGATGTTAAGTAATGTCCCCTGTGCTGATTTTTTTTTCTTTACTAAATTTAGGCTTTACTAATACAAAATTAGCAGCTTAATGGCTTTCACTTCTGTCTTGCTGGAACAGGGGTCCTTGATTCGAATCCCAGCCAAGGCATCATCTGCATGGAGTTCTCCCTGTACTCATGGGGGTTTCCATACATGATGGTAGGTTAATTGGCTGCTGTCCAAATTGTCTCTAGTATGTATGTTTGTGAGATAGGGGCCTGATGTCACAGTCTGTATTTAGGCTCGGAAGCCAGTGGCTTTAGCAGTAGAGATGTTAACACAGTAGTCAACTGGATAAATACTCATAGGTTCCCCCTAGCAGATGATGCAAGCTCACCCAGGGTGCGGGGTCTAAGCACTAGCTGGTCTTCACCAGAGCTCCTGATGTTGAACACGGGTTTTGTTGCATGCTAATAACAGGTTGTGACCCTCTGGATTGCTCCAGCAAGAAGAGAGCATACGGGCGTCAGGTAGCAGATTAAGCAAATAGGAACAAGCAGAAGTTTAATAGATGAATAACATAAAAGGTCAGTAACCTAGCTAGATCAGGAAACAGAGTGGTCCGGGGATAGAACCTTGGAAAAAGGAATAGAAGAGGGAATAGAGTTTTTTTTAAGATGGATGGGATGGTCAATTGTCTCAAAGCCAGCAGAGAGGTTCAAGAGTAAGAATGCAGAATAGTGACCACCACTGGTTTTAGCTGTTAGTAAGTTGTTTGTGAGTTTTAGGAGAGCAGTTCTGTGGAGTGTTGAGGGCGAATTCCGGACTGACAGGGATCAAGAAGATTATTCTCAATGAGGTGGCAGCTCAGGCAGTTGTAGACCAGACATTCAAGGAGTTTGGAAGTTAAAACTAGCAAGCAGATGGGTCTTAGGTTGTTAAGTTTGGTGTGGTCCAGCAAGGACC
Source organism: Glandirana rugosa (assembly GCA_018402905.1). Lineage (NCBI taxonomy): Eukaryota > Metazoa > Chordata > Amphibia > Anura > Ranidae > Glandirana > Glandirana rugosa. Next base: position 195,807 of record BLSH010380561.1, read on the forward strand.
TTTTAAGTATAGGGATGTCCAGTGCATTTTTTAGAGGTTTGGGGAAGACGCCAGTAGAGAGGGAGGGATTGAAGGTGTTAAGGAGTTAAAGAATTGCAGAATGAAGCAAAATGATGAACATAATATTTAGCTGGTTGGTAAGTGCCTTTTAAAGAGGGACTGATATGAATGTAAAGCATGTGATGCTCTGTGTAAAATGCTGGTACTATATAAATAATAAATGTGCTCTACTCAATCCATTTGAGCCCTTTTTCCCCCTGCACTGCTTCCAAAATAATTGAGTACTGGAATACAGTTCGGGCTGCCATCATTCAGAATTTGACAGTTGTTAACCTGAACCCTCAGAGCAGACAACTTTCAAGTTCACTGTTTGCTGTTTCTTCACTTGCTATTCTGAATTCCTGGCAATATTTCTGAGGTCTACCCAGGCCAAGAATTCAGTGTTAAAGGCATATCCCAATTCATGCTTAGGTTAATGTTAACCAATTGTAAGTTAAATTCTTGACCCCGGGTAACTCTAGTGGTTAACCATTTTTACATTCAATTCCTGACCCAAAGTAATGCTTGAGGGTTAGCAATGTGTACAATAACTGCAGTGGGAGATTTGTCCATCTATGCTGTTTAGCGTGGATGGAGGAATGTATTTGTTTTTGTTTTTAAATCTCTTTGTGTATGGCCAGATTAATTGAATGAAAAAAAAAAACCAATTAAAATCATAGTACCCAAACATTACCTATTAAAAAAATACAAATTCTAACCAATCCCTTTGGTCAAAAAAACTCCCACAAAAAAACTTTTTTTCTTACTATTACTAGCCTATGCAGTCAAAGGGTCCCAGTGGATATTAAAATTCTGTGCAGCTCTGTAAAATGTTCATTCATTTTATTGTTTTACCTGTAGGCCATTTGGGTCCCCTCAGAAGTCTGTTTTAAAAATCCTAATTTGCAAACCTCACATCCTGCCTTGTTGCTAGGATGCAAAAACTGTTGGTTTTCATTCTGGCAATGCTGGGAATGGGCATCCAATGGTCACGTCCTAGTAACAAGTCAGGGCGTGGGAGTTGCTAGCTAGGAGTTTTTCAACCAGGCTTCTAAGGGAATCAAATATCCCGCAGGTAAAACAATACAATTATTAATCATTTTACAAAGCTGCACATATTTTAATATCTACTGAGGCCCCTTTACAGCATAGGCTATCTTCTGGAAAAGATGAAGTCTTCAACCAATCATGACCAAAGGTCATGGATATGTCAATGCCCACAACAAGTTTAACATTATCAGTCTGTGTCAGTTTACTTGATAATAAATCTATTACTAATCTACCTACCTTATAATAACTCTATTACTAATCTACCTACCTTAACAGGTTCCCCACCGCGCGCCGTCTTTTCACGGCGGCAGTCGGGGAGCCCTGCGCGAATCGCCGTAAATAAGCGGCGATCCGCATTTGGCCACCAGGGGGTGAGGAGTGTGCGCGCGGCTCGGGCAGACCCGATGTCCACCGGCGAGCCGTGATGAGCGGCTACAGGGAAAGAACGGGGAACCACCGATGTAAACACGGCGGTTCCCCGCTCTGTCAGTGGGGCATGAGAGATCTACTGATCCCTGTCACTGGGATCAGTTAGATCTCTCATGCCCATGTTAGCCCAACCCCCCCACAGTAAGAACACACCCACGGAACACAGTTAACCCCTAGCTCTCCCCCTGCAGGTTAACCCCTTCACTGCCAATGACATTTATACAGTAATCAGTGGACATTTAAATTTCTGATCGCTGAATAAATGTCAGATCCCCAATTGACACAAGGCACCCACACAAGAATGACACCCCCCCAACCCGATTGTACCCGTACTCTCTAGATTGACTAGGGTCACTGTCCCTAGTCATCTAGAGAGTACGGGGTGACTGTCTCGCCCCTTGGCGGCACAAATGTAGC
>BLSH010380561.1:202614-221337 GCA_018402905.1 Glandirana rugosa
GCCCCCATGGATGGCCAGTGGGCGGGCCCTGGGGAATGTTGGTGGTCAGACCCGGGGGGGGGGGGGGCGGGTCTAAAGCTGTGTAAGAGGCCCCAAAATTTCTGATAACTGCCCTGGGTACCTGTCAAAACCAGATACCCCCGAAAGGTGCCAAATATTGCAGTGGAGGTGGGAGGGAGGGAAACAAGTTGAGCTTCCCCTTTTGGGTGAAGCTCCGCTTTAAATTATTTGTTCACTTTTCATGTGAGTATAAAATAAAAGAAATGCACCAACAAGGTTTAATGGCTGACTAACCATAGCAGAGGCCAGGAGCTGTTGGTGACCACTTGGTTTCAGAGCATGCTAGCAGTGTGCACTATAGCTGCTGTGAAAGGGAATGGAGATTAAAGTGTAACTATAGGGGAAAAATGGCACATATGCTGCAGTCTGTCACCAGCATTTACACAGCAGTATTTGTTCTGACTCCCCGTACTTTTATTACTTGTTGATCCTGCCAGGTGATCTGTTACTTTTCCATTTACATGTGTAAATGCGCTACCCCCAAAGGAGCCGCTTAAAGTGAAGGTCCGCCGCCTCTTTAAAAATTAAAAGTCAGCAGCAACACATACAGTAGCTGCTGACTTTTAACTTTAGGATACTTACCTGTCCTGGAGCTCAGCGATTTCGGCACTGCCACTGATCTTCGGATCGGCTGGCCAAGTGCTGCTGCCGCCATTGAGAGTAAGGAAACCCGGCAGTGGAGCCATTTCGGCCCCTATTGTGCATGCGTGAGCCGCCGCTGCGCTTTCTCACTGGCCAGCAGCGGAGGAGGAGGGAGCCAGGCTGCTGACGTCAGTGGCCGCGGCCGCGGCCCGGGCTCTCGGATGTTGGCAAAAAGGACATCTATCTTTGACAGGTATCCCCCCCCCCCCCCAAAAGGTGCCAAATGTGACACCTGAGGGGGCAAGGAATCCAACAAGTGAAAGTTCTACTTTTGGGTGGAACTCCGCTTTAACCAGTTCCACACTACCTACCGCATATTTATGGCGGCAGTGTGGACGCTGGCCGCGAATCGCTGTAAAAAGACGTCAATCTGCGAATGGCCGCTAGGGGCCGCGCGTGCGTGTCTGCCGCACTCCTGAGGAGTGTGCCCGCGGCTCGGGCGGACCCGATGCGCGGCCACAGGCAAAGAACGGGGAACCGCCGATGTAAACACGGCGGTTCCCCATTCGGACAGTGCAGGCATGGGAGATCTACTGATCCCTGTCACTGGGATCAGTTAGATCTCTCATGCCCATGGTAGCCCAACCCCCCCCCCACAGTAAGAACACACCCAGGGAACACAGTTAACCCCTAGATCTCCCCCTGCAGGTTAACTCCTTCACTGCCAATGACATTTATACAGTAATCAGTAGACATTTACATTTCTGATCGCTGTATAAATGTCATTGGTCCCAAAAAAGTGTCAAAAATGTCCGACATGTTCGCTGCAATATCGCAGTACTGCTAAAAATCGCAGATCGCTGCCATTACTAGTAAAAAATAAAAAAAATAAAAAAAACCCAGAAATGAATTCTCACCACCCGTAAACGCGGCCATTTTTGTGCAAACCAATCAATAAACACCGATTGCGATTTTTTTTATCACAAATATGAGGAAGAATATAAATCGGCCAAAACCGGTGAAAAAAAAGTCTTTTTATATTTTTTTTGGATTTGAATTTTAGCAAAAAGTAAGAAATTTGTTTTTTTTTTTGCAAAATGGTCGCTCTTCTTTTGTTTATAGCGGTGATCAGAAACGACGCAGAGGTGATCAAATACCACCAAAAGAAAGCTCTATTTGTGGGAAAAAAAGGATTTTTTTGTTTGGGTACAACATCGCACGACTGCGCAATTGTCAGTTAAAGCGACGCAGTGCCGAATCGCAAAAAGTGCTCTGGTCCTAAACTGGGAAATTCTTCCGGAGGTGAAGTGGTTAAGCATGTTTGTTGTGTACTCTGTCCCTCAACCCCAACAACAGTCTCAGCCCCCTCTGGCACACCTGGCAATAGTGTAAGTGTAAGGACCATTGAAAAACACACACATTCTGATAAAACACAGAAATTGTCTTTACTATAAGGTTTCTGTGGAGAAGTAATAGACAGTAACAATATACATAGGTCAAGTAAATCAACAGAACAGTAATAACTAAGACCTAGAGCAATATAGCTCAATACTACAGGCTGCTTTCAGGGGACTCCAGACTCAAGAATAACCCCAAGAGCAGAGGCAAACACTTCAGCAGTGGCAATTCTATATTAGATTGGTTAGCTCTACATAAATTGGCTCTATGAGTCCAGGTAGGAGGAGAGTAGAGGAATGACTCTTTCTTATATCAGACCTCTCTCTTTTATCCTCTAACACCACAGGCCCAACTACAAACACTGTATCCAAATCAACATTCAATGGATTAGCTCCCAAGGTAAACTATCCTGCACATCCAATACATATACAGAGCCTTGAACATGTGTGTGTGTGCCCGTATGGCACCAATAACTTCAGTCCCTTGGAAGAAGGATGAGGCCTTGGATCTTCGGCTAGCCACATTAGTTGGTACACTTAACCTCCTGCTAAGCAAAGTGTATCTGTGGTATGCTGACAGTATCTGCATAACAAGGTGGACACTGTGACTGCTTAACAGGCCATTAACAAGACCCGGGTTCTGGTAAGTGTAGGCAAGAGTGAGGTAACTCTGTCTATGTGCAGTGTCCTTGTTTCCTCTCACCAATCCTGCGGTCAAGGCCCAATGCACGTCCTAGAACAGGCAGGCTCTTCTGGTGACCCAACTGGTCACCTCACACTGGAACGCTTCACGCCGTCAGTGCAGGCGTTCCTGGATATGCACCTGGAATCCCTTCTCAGGATGGATGTTCCCGACCAGCTGTGGATACCTGAAACAATGCAGTGGACTGACCTGGTAGGCAGCACCTCTTCCCTGGGTCCATTCTTTTCTCCTGCCTCGTGGTAACTGAATTCCCTCAGGAAAACAAGAAGGAGTCTTTTTGGTTCTTTTTCCCTAGAGCATGCTGGCTTTCGTAGTTCCTGCCCCCATACAAGCCTAAAGTTTTAGATTAGGACTATATGTCCCAGGATCCTTTGCAGCTGCTCCTGCTGCTGTTAAAGTGCTTCTCGTTGGTTTTGTAATTGGCTCCTTCTGGATTGGCTCCCTCTCCTCCTGCCAATAGGAACACAAGGGAGGGAGCAGAGAGCAGACAGATGCCTGTGTGAGTATTTATTGTGCATTGACTGAGTCAGTGAGGAGAAAAGGGAGAGGGGAGAAATCCCCCGCAGACACTGACAGGTTCTTTCTCCCTCAAGAGAGCCTGTGTACTTGGTGGCGGCCAGCTTGACAAGGCCGCGGGAGATGAGGGGCACCCGCTACACATGCAACAGGGTGGGTCAGGGATGTTTGTTCTGCCATACTACAGTGTTGTCATCCTGTGGACAGGGTAGTAGACTTAGATGGAAAGGGTAGTAGTTTTAAATGGACTTTATGTAAGCAATTAACAAATGAAAGGCTAACACCAGCAAAACCATATGAATAAAATGTGACCACTGTAAATCCCCCTTAGCAGTGATATGATTTGTCCCAATCCCTGAAACTGCTACTTTTTTGGACCGTTTTTCCTGCTTGAAAATTTTGAGAAAAATATAAACAGTATGTGAAATACAAAAAAATAAAAACAACATATACTGATTACTGTTATATCAGGTATTACTCACATTTACCAGAATACAATATTTTTCACTTAAATCTGCAATAATGTATGAGTAGTTTCAACGATGCCTTTTGATGCATACCTGAAATTCTACCAACCAGATATCTGATAGCAATTGTTTCCCTCTATGGTATTACTGTTTATATTTATTTTTTAGCTTACTATATCTGGTTGGCAGTTACCTCCCCATGGGCTGGCAGGGCTTCTCTGAATCCGTTCTCTCATACATTGAATGGCTCTATTATAAATTAAGGGTGAATAGATTCATTTATATATACACCATTCATTCATTCATATCATTATAATTATAATTATTTTTGTTTTCTTCTTCCACTCTTCCTTCCATGACAGATATAGGATACTTTATAATAATTGTTAGTTGCTAACTTGTAATTTTGCTGCCACTCATGTTTAAGGTTCTATGTTATGTCTTTCTAATGTGTATTTCTCTAATATGATTTCAGTGTCCATTCTGTCTACTGTATATCTGAGATCCAAGGTCCTGATGAACCATGTGGTCCCACGAAACGCGTCAACCTATACATAGCGATCTCCTTGGACCTTTATATTTTAGTTTTCTTGCCAATCTTGTTTGTAGACAAGCGTTATAATTGGCAGATGACTATATAGTGTGGCATTGCAAAGTCACTCAATGTTGACATTTTAATGTTGTTAACCTGTAAATTTTAGCCTTGTAATAAAGTTGTATAATTTTTTGTCTATGTTGTTTCAGCGTTCTTTACCTTTACCAAGGTATACTAATTTATACACTTTTCATTGTTCAACTATGGCATGTTAGGGATGATAACTTTAAATGGTGTGATGTTATTATAAACACCCCTCCCCCACACACACTATGTACCTGAAATTCTGAAATCCGTCTTATCTGGTGCTGTTTTCTGCCTTATCATGTTACACGTGCATTGTGGGAGTTTTTTTGCCTTTGAAGAATGTTTTCCCTACCTCACTCCATTGTTTGTGTTTCATGGAGTGGAACTATGGAAGGCATGTCTGTATAGACAAGGTATTGCTGTCCCAACCAGGAGGGGACAACTTGCACTGCTATGTGCACAGGAGCATCCTGATACTGGGGAGTGGAGGGACAACCCAGATCCCATTTACTACTTGTAAAGTATTATTGCTTATGATTCCCCTATATTCCTGATGTATTCATACTATATAATTTACATCCTTTTGATTTATAGTTTGCAAAATGTTTAATTGCCAGTCAGGTGTAATGTTTATATATTATGCCTTAATGTAATTTTTGTTGGAAAAGCAACAGCAATGTTACTTTATACTGTAAACTATATATGCATTATACCTGTCTATACCAACAGGTGGCACTGCAGTATTATAGTGTATAGTGAATGTATTCAATGATTTAACTGAATGTATGGTCTATTTCTGTTATATGTACTTGTTAGTTATTTAGTTCCTGTTCCTGTAAGACATGATGTGATATTTATCCATGAAAGATAAAGCCATTTGCTATATCCAAGAAGCTTCCAAAGCATGATTCAATAACCTGCTAATAGGTTATGGTCCAAGCACACCCAGCAGCACCCAGGCAGTCAAGAGAATACTGCAAGCCCAGGCACTGGAAAGAATTCAGCAGTGAATCAATGAGTATTGTATACAGGATGCTGAAAGATTGCAAGTGGTTCAGATGTGAAGATTGCAATAGCAAAGCTGAACAATGCCAACTACCAGCTTTGGAAATTTAAACTGGAAATGCTTTTTAGCAAGGATGACTTGTGGCAAGTGCTGAATACAGACAGACCCACAGACAGAGAGATGGAGGACTGGGATAGGAAACACAGACAGGCAAAAGCAATTATAAGCTTACTATTGGAAGAGGACCAGCTTATCCACGGCCAAAGATTCAAGTCTCAACAGTAAGTTCGTTCTACTAAGAAAATTGTATAAGATGAGACTAGACGAAGGCCAGCAAATGTATGACCACATGAACACTATGCTAGAAATCATAGAGCAACTGCATGCCATAGGAGAGGACATCAAAGATAACCATATTGTCGCCCTGCTCCTCTGCAGTCTTCCAGAGACATATACTGCTCTCATTAATGCTTTAGAAACCAGACCCGAGTAGGAACTGAAGCTGGAAAATGTGAAAAGCAAGTTAGTCGATGAGTATGACAGAAGGAAAGAAAATGTGCACCATGATGACAAAGCTCTTATGATGTACAAAGGCAAAAAGCACAACAAAGAAATCAGAGCCTGTTTTCGGTGTAAATGGAACGGTCATCTAAAAAACAACTGTTCTATCTGGAAACCCGTGCAGCGAAAGCTATAGTTTTCCACAAAAGAAAGAATCAAAGCAGCCACAAAGGAAACTGCAGACCCATCATGGAGTGGCACCTTTAAAGTGACACAGAACGGAAAGCCACACGGCTGATGCATAGACTCATGTGCGACAACCCACATGACTAGTGATGAGACCTTCTTCACAAACATTGACTAACGTGCAAAAGACAAAGTTTTCCTAACAAACAGAAAACATATCACTGGGGAAGGTAAAGGCCAGGGCTTCCTGAACTGCATTACACCAGAAGGAGGCAAGCACAGTATCCTTGTAAAGAAAGTGCTGTATGTTCCAGAACTAGAAGGAAGCCTTCTATCATTGAAAAGTCTTGCAAACAACGGTCTCACAGTTAAGTTCCAGGGTGATGAATGCACAATAATGACCTACACAGCAAATGTATTCACTTATGGCACAGGACACAGAAGTCCAGAAGCTATGCAGGACATTCATAAAGAGAGGCTTATCAGAAGTTTTGACAATAATGCCTTGCAAAGTGCTCATGGAATGCAAGTGCTGTATTGAAGCAAAAGCCACACATGCTCCCCTTCCACAGGCATCTCAAACAAAAAACACTCACCCCCTGCAGCTCATACACAGTGACGAATGCGGTCCAATGAAAACTCCCATGTCAGGTGGGTACAGATATCTCCTGATTTTCCATTTTTAAATGATTTTTTATTCCAGGTACACAACTACCTATCTCATGAAACACAAGAATGAAACATCAGAGAAACTATAAGGCTCCATGCACACTGGACGCTCTCTGGGCATCGGGCAGGAGACGCTGCTTAGAAAACGTTCTTTTGCAGCGTTTTGTAAGCAGCATTTATCAGCGTTTTTTAGCGTTTTTTTTTTTTACTTTAATGGCCATTCAAATCCCTTTGTGTCAACTTATGTGCATGTTATCGGGCCAAAATCACCAGGGTATGTCAACTTTCTTATCAGGGCCATTTGGGTAGTTTCTGATGTCATTATGATTTAAAAAGAGTAAACACAGTTGATTGATAATAAATGGCTTCAGCCAAACACTAACCATGAGTGAAAGAAATGTTTTTGTGTAATCATTCATATGCTCTGAAAAATGGCCAAGAAATCATAAATTCTGCCAGGGTATGTAAACTTATGAGCACAACTTTATATGCATTACAACTGTCTATACTAGTAGGTGGCACTGCAGTATTATTGTGTATAGTGAATGTATTCAATGATATAACAGGACGTATGGTCTATCTCTGTTATATATACTTGTTTGTTATTAAGTTCCTGTTCCTGTAAGACATGATGTGATATTTCTCAATGAAAGATAAAGCCATTTGCTATATACAAGAAGCTTCCAAAGCATGATTCAATAACCTGCTAATAATTTTCATATATGATACATGTTTAATGTCATATTGTATGCTGTTTATAGTTAAGATTGACCATGCCATTCTCTCTCAATGTTTTGGTACCCCCAGGCATGGGGATGTGTCATGGTTAACAGGGGAGAATGTAAGCAGGGGTTAATACCACTTCTTGTCAGGTCCCGCCTTTGGGTAGAGCTAGTGGGTGGAATATTGTACCCTTATATAATCTGGCATGGGAGGAGTCTCGGGCAGAGGGTAGAGTCTCCAATGAGGGAACAGAAATACTTAGGGACATGAGATGTTCCCACACCACTGTTTCATAGATGGCGGTGGAGCCATAATAAATGGGTAAGATGGCACCCACATACCCTACCAGCTAGAAAATATGAATTTGGCATCCAGCCCATGGCTACAGCCCCCACCAACTCCTCAGCACCTTCTGCCTCATTCTCCACAGTCACCAGCACACACAGATCTGCATAGGGGTTCAGCACAAAAGCAAGGCCTCTTCAGATCCTTGGGAGCTCCCCACAAAGCTCCTGGTGCCTCCTCAATAACCCCAACAGCCTCCCCTGGTAATTGTATCCCACTCACAGTCTGTGGACCTGTAAGGTCTCCCGTCTCCTTGTCCAGCTTCCAAATTTCAGCTCTCGATTCAACCACCTCCTCATTGGTAGTGTCACTCAGGAGCAAGCTCTCCTCAGAAAGTAACAAAGCAGAGGTTTCTTCCATGACTTCATACACAGACTCCCCATGGGTGGGTTCAATCCCAATGGCATTGGGAGAACCCGCCAAGCTGGCTAGGAGCTTTACCCATCTCCTTTATGCTAAGAGAGGGAATAGAGTATGCACACACCTGTATAGGGGGAAAATCTACCATCATAGCTACGCACATTCTCCTGGCCTGAGGCCCACCTCCAATAATAAAAGAATGTCCACAATTTTACTATGCTAGGAACAAATTACAGATTTTTACATCACTATCTTCAGGTTCATAACTTCATGTGTAGTAAGTAATACAGTGTTCCACAGAATAGAAATACATGATCACAGAATGTCCAGCCAACTCTCCCACACTACTCAATGTAGGTTCCCTCAGCAGTGGGTTCTCCTCCATAGTCTATCCGAGTTGTCATCCTTAGGCTACCGATTTACAGTTCCTCTTATTCCTCTGCCCAAGACTCCTCCCACATCAGATGTAATATAAGGGCACAATACTCCACCCACTAGCTCTACTCAAAGAAGGGACCTCACTAAAAGGGGTTCTAACCTCTGCTTACAAGTGCACTGTGTAAAGAGCACGTTTACATAGGATCCTGCTGCAAGCTTCTGCAGTAACATTTTATAGGTTTATAGTGGCTGTTACAACTGCCAGAAAAAGAGTTTTCCTTTTGGATGAGAGTATCTTTTTATCTCACAGATAACATCACATTTTTGCTTTTGGGGGAAAAAGTACAAAAACAGTCTTGCAGAGAGACTCTCTGGGATATTAGATGAAGAGAGGAAAAACATTGCTGGGGAAGCTGGCTTGGTACAGATGGATGAACCGGGACCCGACACTATCTACTGTTGGCACCGGCTGAGTGGAAAGAGCCTGGGATGTTGCTTATTTAGTTTGGAGAACTCTGCCAATGTTTTAATCGGCACAGATGTGAACGCACAACAGCGAGGGAGATCAGAAGTAGAGCTTGAGTTACTGTTATCAATCAGAGATTTCCAGCTTTGTATGTTTAGACGGATTCTCCTTTCCTGTTCCTGGGAAAGCGGCTGGCTATTTTGACATCATTTCAAGCTATCAAATTTAAAGTTAAAGTTTAGCTGAAAATACATTTTGTTTTTCTACAGAAGGTGTGTCCAACCAGCAGCATACGGGCCGCATGCGGCCCAATATGGCTATGAATGCGACCCAACACAAAATAATAAACTTACTTAAAAATGTTGATTTCTTTGTGGGGTATTTTTTTGTAAAAATGCATTTACACTTAGTGAACAAAGAAAGATGTCACAGCGTCTCTTTAGGCTGGTTTCACACGGCTGTGTCCGTAAACGGACTCCATTTGCTCAGCGGGGATCGTTCCACTGATCCCCGCTGAGCCGACGGATCCGTCTCTGCATTCCGTCAGAGCCCCCGCTCTCCACTATGGAAAATCAGATGAAAACGGATTCGCCTGTCCATTGTCATCCGATCCGCAGACGGATGGAAAAATGGAACGTCTGTATAAAAGGGGCCTAACTGGACTGTTATAAGTTTTATCTTTCCAAACAAAAATATCCCACTCTTAGCAAACATGCCTTATTCATGTCATCAGTTTTTGGCAGCACCTGTATTTGAGAGCAACTGTTTTCAAGGATGAAGTACACAAAGCGCAAAATTAGAACCAAAACATCTGATGAGCACCTTAAGAATTCATTGAGAATTGCTCTACATCCATCAAACCAAATATTGATGCATTTGTTTATCAAAAACAGTGTCAAATATCACACTAGTTTTATGTTGCCTTTTTTTATTTCTATAATATTAATATAATAAAACAAACTCCTCCAGGTCCTTACCTGCAAATGGAGCCTCCAGCCAGTGGCGAAATTATCAGGGTCGCTGCAGTCGCACTTGCGACCGGGCTCTGTCATTCCGCCACTGTTGGGGGCCCCAGCAGGATTGCTAATCCCATGGCTCTGCGTGTAGAGCGTCTCTCATATAGCTCAGAGCCAACAGTTCTCCCTGCTCCCCCCCTCCATCCCTCCCTCCTTCTTCTCTCGCATGGGATGACACAGCCGATCTGCTCCTTCTCTCCCCCCTCCACTCTTCTGTATGTGTACCATGGGAGGTGTGAGCTCGTTAGCTTAACTTCACACTTGACTTCCCACAGTACACATACATGAGAGCGAGGGGGGAGAAAGGGATCAGATCGGTTGTGTAATCCTGTGCAAGAGAAGAAGGTGGGAGGGAGGACGGAGGGGGGAGAATTGTTGGCTGTGAGCTGTATAAGATCCACTCTCCGCACTGATCGGCTGCACTGATAGGCAGTGCTGATAGGAGGCACTGATAGGTGGTCCTGATGGGCACTGATAGGAGGCCCTGATAGGAGGCACTGATAGGTGGCACTGATGGGCACTGATAGGAGGCACTGATAGGTGGCACTGATACTCAGCACTGATAGGTGGCATTGATGCGCAATGGTCTGTGGCATGGATAGGTGGCGCGGCACTCATGGGCATTGATAAGCACTAATAGGCAGCATTGATGAGCACTGATAGGTGGCACTGATGGGCACTGATAGGCAGCATTGATGAGCAATGATGGGTGTCACTGATAGACGGCACTGATAGGAAGCACAGCGTGGGAAGATAATTAGCTTTCCTATTAGTTAAAACTTTGGGGGGTCGGCACCCTTATTGACTGGCTGCCACTTCTTATCGCTCATCTACATCTCCTATAGTATATACCCACAGTCTCTGATCATCTCCTGTTATGTGTCTGCAGAATCTCAGATCATGTCCTGTAATATGTGTCTGCAGTCTCTGATCATGTCCTGTAGTATATACCCGTAGTCTCTGATCATCTCCTGCAATATGTCTGTAGTCTCTGATCATCTCCTGTAGTATAAAACTGCAGTCTCTGATCATCTCCTGCAGTATATCTGTAGTCTCTAATCATCTCCTGTAGTATATACCCGCAGTCTCGGATCATCTCCTGCAATATGTCTGTAGTCTCTGATCATCTCCTGTACCTGTAGTACAGTGAGGGAAAAAAGTATTTGATCCCCTGCTGATTTTGTACGCTTGCCCACTGACAAAGAAATGATCAGTCTATAATTTTAAAGGTAGGTTTATTTTAACAGTGAGAGACAGAATAACAACAAAAATATCCAGAAAAACGCATTTCAAAAAAGTTATAAATTGATTTGCATTTTAATAAGTGAAATAAGTATTTGACCCCTTCGCAAAACATGACTTGCCAAGCATGTTGGCAATTATAGAGGTCAGACCTTTCTTGTAGTTGGCCAACAAGTGCACACAACTCAGAGAGAGATTTTGTCCCACTCCTCTTTGCAGATCCTCTTCAAGTCATTAAGGTTTTGATGCTGACGTTTGTTAACTGGAACCTTCAGCTCCCTCCACATAGTTTCTATGGGATTAAGGTCTGGAGACTGGCTAGGCCACTCCAGGACCTTAATGTGCTTCTTCTTGAGCCACTCCTTTGTTGCCTTGGCCGTGTGTTTTGGGTCATTGTCATGCTGGAATACCCACCCATGACCCATTTTCAATGCCTTGGCTGAGGGAAAGAGGTTCTCACCCCAGATTTGATGGTACATGGCCCCGTCCATCGTCCCTGTGATGAGGTGAAGTTGTCCTATCCCCTTAGCAGAAAAACACCCCCAAAGCATAATGTTTCCACCTTCATGTTTGACAGTGGGGATGGTGTTCTTGGGGTCAAAGGCATCATTCCTCCTCCGCCAAACACGGCGAGTTGAGTTGATACCAAAGAGCTTGATTTTGGTCTCATCTGGCCACAACAATTTCACCCAGTTCTCCTCTGAAACATTCATATGTTCATTAGCAAACTTCAGATGGGCCTGTACATGTGCTTTCTTCAGTAGGGGGACCTTGCAGGCACTGCAGGCTTTCAGTCCTCCACAGTGTAGTGTGTTACCAATTGTTTTCTTGGTGACTATGGTCCCAGCTGCCTTGAAATCATTGACAAGAATCTCCCATGTAGTTCTGGGCTGATTCCTCACTGTTCTCATGATCATTGAAACTCCATGAGGTGAGATCTTGCATGGAGGGAGATTGACAGTTATTTTGTGTTTCTTCCATTTGCAAATAATTGCACCAACTGTTGACACCCTCTCACCAAGCTGCTTGGTGATGGTCTTGTAGCCCATTCCAGCCTTGTGTAGATCTACAATCTTGTCCCTGACAACCTTGGACAGCTCTTTGGTCTAGGCCATGGTGGAGAGATTGGAATCTGATTGATTGATTGCTTCTGTGGACAGGTGTCTTTTTTTATAGGTAGCAAGCTGAGTTTAGGAGCAATCCCTTTAAGAGAGTGCTCCTAATCTCAGCTCGTTACCTGTATAGAAGACACCTGGGAGCCAAAAATCTTGCTGATTGATAAGGTATCAAATACTTATTTCACTCATTAAAATGCAAATCAATATATAACTTTTTTGAAATGCATTTTTCTGGATATTTTGGTTGTTATTCTGTCTCTCACTGTTAAAATAAACCTACCATTAAAATTATAGACTGATTATTTCTTTGTCAGTGGGCAAACGTACAAAATCAGCAGGGGATCAACTAATTTTTTTTTTCCTCAATGTATATACCCGCAGTCTCTGATCATCTCCTGTAAAATATACCTGCAGTCTCTTGATTATCTCCTGTAGTATATAACCGCAATCTCTGACCATCTCCTGTAGTATGCCATGTAGTAACACTAAATAATATGTACAAATCTGTGTGTTAGGGGGTTGCAGTTGAGGCCCCAAAATCTCATTAGTTGACCATCACTGGGATGCAGTCTCAAACCAAATTATATGTCCACAAAATAAATGGAGTGTATGAGGTCAGAACAAGCCCTTTGTGGCTTAAAGTGGACCTTTCAGCTAGCGTTTCCACTCATTCTACAGTCCATATCACCTCACCTAAGCAGTGGATTACTTTGCAGAAGCAATTTGTGACGTTGCTGCTTCCTGAATGTCTGTTTTTTTCTAGCTGAATAGAAATTTTGCATTAAAGTAAACAAACAAAAGGAGCCGGCAACCCTGTGATCCGTGTTGCACGTTTATTAGCTACATAAAAGTGGCATTAAAAAAGAGAAGCTAACATATGACTAAGGCTCTCGCCAAAACGCATTTGTTTCTCTTTTCTAATGCCACTCTTATGTAGCTAATAAATTTTCAACTCTGATTACATGGTTGCCGGCTCCCTTTTTTTTAGTTTACATTGTCTATGGTGTGGGAGGACACACTGAGCCTAGGCACCTGTTTGTGGATCTTATACTTAGCTTGGAGAGTTCCTCGTAGTGAGTGCTACACCTATACCTTTTCTGTTTGCATTGATGTATGGTGTCACAACCTCAATCCAAGCATTTGGCTTGACCCTGACTTCAATTAGCAAGTTTGATAAAGCAGTGCAGCCTGTAAAACTTGACATGTGTAGCCATGCCCCGTAGGGGTTGCTGGAAGTAGTGGTTCCACCTTTCACACTTCCTTCAATCACACTTTTCCTTCCATCCGGAGTCACGATACAGTACTTTGTTTTGTTGTTTGTTAGGGGATTTAACTTGGATGGGGAAAGGGGTAGTTATGGGATCAACAGTTCTTTTTGGGACCCTATTGTGTAGAAAAGTTTGTTGAGTGTGCTATAGCTAGCCTGATGGACTACTGCTCCCAGCCCATCCTCTTCCAGGCCCTGCCAGCCATCCTAGCTGCAACGGCCCTCTCCACTGCCACCGTGACACCACAATCCCAACTGGCTCTTGCACCCTTCTCAGACTGTCTCTCACTCCAAATCTGCTCCAACTTGCCTCTTCCAGCTTCCCAGGGTGTGTATCACTCACCGACACAGTTCCTTTCCTAGAGACCTTCCTGGCAGTACTCTCTCCTGCTGTCCTTCTCCTGCTCTCTCACATGTGCCTCTCCTCCAGGACCTCACTATCCTCCTGGATGCACCCGAGCCCCAGGCTGAGGTTCCCCCCCCCCCCAGACTTGGGGCTCCCTCAAGGCCCCGACAGCCTCAGTACTCTGTCTCCATCTCTTCCACCCAAACTCTCCTCCCAGACTGGGCTGACCCCATGTACTTAAGGAGGCCTGCCCCCTGCCAATCCGAGTTGGGGATTGGTCAGAGTTCCTAAAGATACCTCAGGAAGCCTCACGTCCTTTTCCCCACCCTTTCCTCCAGAACTTTCTGAAGCAGAAAGGAGGGGTAACTAAGGGTTGTTACTTCCTGCAGTCACCAGTCACTCCCTAGGCCACTCCCAGCCCAGAATCAAAACAATCAGCCTTGACCAAATTTACCTTACCTAGACCAAAAAATCCTGTCTAAGCACCTACCTAAGGGTAGAGGGCGCTACACTCACCCCCACCAAACCTCAGCTGGTCCCCAGCTGATAAATTTAGAAAAAAAATGGCTCCTGGGCCCAGGAGCAAGGGCATCCCATAAAGAAAAAGGGAGGGGAAAAAGGAACAAACTTGCAACAGGGAACTGTACAAATAATTTAAGTACAAAAATAGGCATCATCTCCGTAAATAATTTACACCTGTACAGTATGACTAACATTCTTAGCTACAGGTCCCTGCAAACTAACAGCAGACGCAATCAATATACATTCCAGAACCAGAGCACTGGCTGCCTGTTCCCCTTATCTGATGTCCCCCTCTTTTGCTTACCGTTTATGTGTGTTTCCTACACTTGTATTTAGTTAGTTAGATAGTTAGGTGTTTATTTTGGGTTTGCTGTGTTTTTTTCATCTTTTACTAACTTGTTTATGTTTGCTGGTGTTTGGTGTTGGAAGTGTCTCATTTTCCTAATAAATATCGAAATATTTTCACTTTAACATCTGGCCCTGATTCCTTTAAGTGCAGCCAACCAATCTGATCATCCCTGCTGGATGCCTGCATATGGTATCCCTGACATACACCAGGTAGTAACGCGGCTCCTGCGCTATGGATACCAGCCGGGCTAGCGGTTC
Source organism: Glandirana rugosa (assembly GCA_018402905.1). NCBI lineage: Eukaryota > Metazoa > Chordata > Amphibia > Anura > Ranidae > Glandirana > Glandirana rugosa. Next base: position 217,713 of record BLSH010380561.1, read on the forward strand.
ATCACAGTGGCCGCACCGTGCCCAGGCACTGACCTCCGCAGTTAGAATCCGGCATTCTGGGCATATTCAGCACAGCTGCTCAGCTCCCTTGATCACTCCCAGGGTGAGTTCCCTGCATGGCTCCAGTCAGACACCGGTGTCCAACAATGTCCACTCCGGCTTCTCTGCCAACCATGTTAGAGTTGGCAGTAGATGATCACCCTCCTCCATCTTCCGCTGCCTCGTGGTGTTTGATGCTAGCAGGAAGCATTGAGACTCTTCCAGGACGTGGAACCGCCCCCTCTTTTCCAGACAAGCTTGTGCCAATAGTCCTGATAAGCAGATTTGCTCCCTTGGGTGAAGGATGGAAACTTACAGACATGTTGATTCTAGAAGGACTTCTCCAGACATGCTGACCTTTCTAGTGGTTGCCGGTAGAAACAGTAATTTTAGTAGCCACTGTCTTCCTGAAGGGAACATTTTCAGCACAGTCCTGCCCGTAGGCACCTGCAGGCTTACCCCAATCCCCTCAGGCAACAGGAAACAGTTCCTGGCACACAGTTTTGAGCAAAAGTTTGCAAAGCCCAGCCTTTGCAGAACACTGGGCATGTTTGTAATCAGTAAGGAATGTCCAGCATTTGCAGAACACTAGACATATTTGTAATCCATGGGCATGATCGCCCGCCATGGTTGCCACGGGTGATAGCACATGGTACAAAGTCATTGAATTGCTGGATTAGTGTAAGTGTCCACCCCAGTGCTGATTGGGGCAACTGGGTATGCAGGCAGCAATAATTAGTGATAGCTCCCGCGGGTTGCTATGGACAACGACACTTACTATTTTCTTGTACTGAATAGCAGGCAAATCACATAAATCCTTTCCTGGGTTCAATCCTTGCTAACGTTGGAATAATACAGTTCCCTGACTCAGTTCACTTCGGTTGCTAGGGGTAACGACTGGCCAAATTACGTGAAGCAGTAGCCATGCCCCTGTAGGGGTTGCTGGAAGTAGTGGTTCCATCTTTCACACTGCCCTCAATCACACTTTTCCTTCCATCCTGAGTCACGAAACAGGCCGGTACTTTGTTTTGTTGTTTAATAGGGGATTGAACTTGGATGGGGAAAGGGGTAGTTATGGGATGCCCCTAGGATCAGCAGTTCTTTTTGGGACCTACAATATACTCTCAGTATATACATTATTTTACGTCCTCCAGCACTCCACTTGCTTCTCCGTTAACTCCTCCTGCACATCACTTGGGGTTCCCTAAAGGCCCCAACAGCCTCAATATTCTGTCTCCATCTCTTCCACACGAACTCTCCTCCCAGACTGGGCTGACCCCAGGTACTTTTTTTTTCCAATACTTTATTTTCCAAAAGAACACACGGCATATACAGAGACCAACAGCCATGAAGTGACATCTCAAACAAATCCAAGAGGAAAAATCGACCCCAGATATTTAAGGAGGCCTGCTCCCTGCCAATCCAAGTTGGGGATTGGTCAGACCTCCTAAAGATACCTCAGGAAGCCTCACCTCCTTTTCCCCACCCTTTCTTACAGAACTTTCTGAAGCAGAAAGGAGGGGTAACCAAGGGGCGTTACTTCCTGCAGTCCCCAGTCACTCCCTAGGCCACTCCCAGCCCAGAATCAAAACAATGGAAGTCAGGCCTGACCAAATTTACCTTATCTAGACCAAAAAAATCCTGTCTAATCACCTACCTAAGGGTAGAGGGTGCTACACATGTATGGTTAAAATTGCCGCATTGAAGCTAAGCTTTAAGGTCACAGCCATTTGTACTCACCCAAGCAGCTGCTATGTTCATCTAGAGGTAGGTGGTTAGGGGTTGGTTCAGTTTAATCATCCTCTTGTAAGCCACTACCACTGTTAAACACAATCTGGTTGTGCCCATTACTCTCTATGGCATGCATATCAGAACTTGTTTTTCAACTGTATGTCAGGGTGGCTGATATTTTGTCATGCTGTAATGACTTTTTAAGTGTAAACCAGACACATTACTTGTTCTGGGTATTGTTAGTGTTTACTATTGTGTTTATACTGTTTAAATATCTTAGTTTTTAGTAGGGGTTCTGTAATTTTTCATGTTGTCAGTAAAAAAATGTGCTCTGTCAGTAATTTTTCCATGTTTTGTCAGTAAAAATAAGTCACCGGAGGTTGGCAACCCTCAACACATGTACTTTAACCTTAAAGCGTTTGTTAACCCAAAAAAATAAATAAATAAAGATCCTGTTCCTATAAAGTAAGTCTTGTGCTGTGTCATTTGGTCATTTCCATAAAGGACAGTCACAGGGGGCCAATACACCAATAAACAGAGTGGATTATTTAAACATGTACTGGTTACACCCTTGACCCAGGGACACATCTCCTATGGCAAGCACTGTGATTGCTCCCTTGAATATTGCCTTCAGTACAACAGCAGTAGAACAGCTATACACACTAGGGTTGCCACCTTTTCTTCAAGTCAAACCCAACACCTTAGCGACGCACCCCCATTTTTTTAATAGTATAAACTATACATATATTTTGCTGTTAAATAACATTTCTAATCATATGAAGGTAATAACAAGCCTCCCCCTTTACATCTGAGTCCACAGAGTTCCCCCTTTTACATCTGAGCTCACAGAGTTCACTTTCATTCTAAGGGGGGACTCTGTAGACTCTGATGTTAGGGAGAACTCTGGGGACTCTAACATAAGGGATGCTTTGGGAAACCTGATTAAAGGGAGAACATTGAGAACTCTGATGTACGGAGAGGACTCTTATGTAAGGGGGAACACTGTGGCCTCTGGTTTAAAGGGGAACTCTGATGTAAGGGGTGCTCTGAGAACCCTGATTTACCTTAGTGTACTCATTCAGAGGCAGGAGAGAGAAGGAGGGAGACTTCAGTCACAGACAGGGATGGACGGTGAGCTCACTCACCCCTTGGCAGTCAGCACCTCTCATCCAGATGTATCTGAGGCTGCTAGACTTCAAATTTCCGCCCCCACTATCATTTTCGGAGGCACAGCAGTGGGGATTGGAGTGTGGGCAGACACAGAGGGGTAGGGGTGGGAGGAAGAAGTGCAGATCTCTCCTGTCTGTGTGTGTGTTGGGGGGGTTGTTAGTGCTGGCTTTGGGCAGTGTGAAAGAGAGTGTAACTGTCACTCTCAGCTTAGACAACTGCAGCCAGCAATTCTTCTGGGAAACCATAGTCCAGTCTGCATAATGTGTCCGGGTTTCAGGTAGTCTGAAATCCGACGCATAATTCCAAACCCGAACTGTCCGGGTGAATTCTGGACAGGTGACAACCCTAATGCACTCCCAGCCTGCTGAAGGCAATGAAGAAGCAGCAGAACACCAATGAGTTCATCCCTCTGCTCACTCTGCTGTCTTCTGCTGTTGTGCAGGGAATAAGGAAGGCTTTATAGCAAGACACATTAACCACTTCAGCCCCGGAAGGATTTCACACTTTAGGACCAGAGCACTTTTTGCAATTCAGCACTGCGTCGCTTTAACTGACAATTGCGCGGTCGTGCGACGTTGTACCCAAAGTCTGATGGACTTTGGGCCTGTGTAATACGTCTGACCTGATACCAAAGGGTCTTCTTAACGACCGACGTCAACAGATTCGACTCTCACTGTCAATGTGA
>BLSH010380561.1:223587-245691 GCA_018402905.1 Glandirana rugosa
CTGGAGGTCCACTACAGTAGACCACCGGTGCGGGGTACGGTTATATTCCGTGTCGTGTCTCGCCGCTCCCGTAAGCACTTCCTCTTGTGCAGCACAGTTGTACCCTTCTTCTTCTTCTTCTTTTCTTCTTCTTCTCTCCCTTCTTCTGGCCGTTTTCTCGTCTTCTGCGGCGTCTCCTCTTCTTTTCTGGGGAGTCTTCTACTTTCTGGGGGCGTTTTCTCGGCTTCTTTTCTTCTGTGGCCTCTCCCCTCTTCTGGTGGCCTCGACTAAATTATTTTATAAAATTTTTCGACACACCAAAAAAACACATGTATAAAGAAAGGTCCATTTACCCATCCCCATGCTACATGGGGTATGAGTAAATGTATCCCACCCCCCGGCCGTAGACCCCCGGGGGAACAATTTCCCCCGAAGGTCTAAGGCTACTCAGGGGCGGGCGTCTGGGGCTGTTGGTGGCCGGTCCCAACAGCCCTTCTCCGGGAACAGGAGTAGTTGTACCCCTGTTCCACGAAACCCCACCCCCGCGTCTCGGGGGGGACGGGGAGATGCCGGCCCCCCACCCTATGTAAATGAGTATGGGGTACATCGTACCCCTACCCATTTACCTGGAAAGAAATATGTACACAAAAAAACCACACAGCTTTTTAAAATATTTTATTAAATCAGCTCCGGTGGTCTTCTCCCCTCTCCGGTGTCTTCTTTTCTTCGGCTCTTTTGCGGGGGTCTTTCATCTTCTGAGGGGTCTTTTCTTCTCCTCTGCGGCGTCTTCTGCTCTTTTGCCGGTCTTCTTCCCTCTCTTCTTCTTCTTTTCTTCTTCTTCTTCTTCCCATGTTGACACGACGTGTTCTCCTTCACGAATGCCCTCGCCGCTCTGTGCTGTGCCTTATATTGGCATGGGGCGTGGCCACCAGATGACATCACCTGGAGGTCCCGCCCCATATGAGGTCACATCCTGGCGGCGGAGCTGTGACCTCATATGGGGCGGGACCTCCAGGTGATGTCATCTGGTGGCCAAATCCTCTTTACTTTGTGATCAGCTGTGATTGGACAAGACCACAGATCACTGCGCGTTGCGGGGGGGCGTCATTTGACGGCCTCCGGCAAAGTGCGGCCGCGCTGTAGCCGTCATTTGGCTATAGTGAGGTCGCAAAGGGGTTAAACTGGAAACTAAAGTTATCTTTATGCAAGTACATACCTCCCAACTTTCTGAGATGGGAATGAGGAATATATTAGCAAAAGTATGTAGGCATAGGACACAACCCCTGCCACAAACACAAGTGCTTTTTTACCATTACTATTCCTTTATATTGGCTTTTTGGATTTCCAAATGCAGAAATGTAAAATACGGATGAAAGGTTTAGCATTGTAAAACACTTTTTGATAGATAAGTAGTGCATTTTATATACCGTACAACTATATAGTATAGATCAGACCAAAATGAGGGACAAATGAGGAAGAAAGATGGACAGAAGGACTATGTTCCAAATGAGGGACAGTCCCCCGCAATCAGGGACAATTGGGAGCTATGGTGACAATAATACAGTTCAGTTAAAGCGTTAGTAAGCCCATCCATTTAACAGTTTAAAAACCAGTTCCATTTCCGGCACGTGACGGAAATGTAACACTCCCATTGGTTGTGCTCTAAACCAAACTGTTAAACCCTTCAATGGCCGGTGTCATAGCTGATCACATGTGCAGCATCACGGCAGTTGTAGATTAAACAGAGGCCAAGATGGCAGCTTCCTTGGCTGAAAATGATAGGAGGGTTTACTACCACTTTAATACTATACTCAGTCACTGTACTAATGACACTGGCTGGGGCCTGGGAAGGGCTTAACATCTCTGGTGATCAAGGGGTTAAATGTGTGCCTAACAATGTGTGCTCATTTTTACTAAAGCTCTCTTTGTTTCTTATACCTGCAGACACAGAGACTGTTCCCTCTGTACAGAGCCCTGTTTTGATTTTCAACACAGAGCTTTGGGTTGTGATTGGGCATAGCCGATCCGCAGGTCCTGGCCATGAATCATTGGAACCTGCTGTGTTTATTCAGTGCAGTGTAGTGCAGTGCAGTGCAGTGTAAAAACAAAAAGTATTTCTTTTTTTTATGCACCCCCACCAATCCCCCCGTGCTCACGCACAAAGGTGAATGCACACGTTGGTCATGCACACATATGTAAACAGTGATTGCGCCACACGTGAGGTATCAGTGCGAACGTCAGAGTGAGAGCAATGATTCCAGCACCAGACCTCCTGTGTAACTCTTAATTGGTAGCCTTAAAGGCTTTAAAAGCGGTGCCTATGGATAATTTAATGTACCATAGTTTGTCACCATTCCACGGGTGTGCACAATTTTAAAGCGAGGCATATATGATATCTATTTACTAGACGTAACATCATCTTTATATTTGATCAAGAATTTGGGTATTATATTGTGTTTTTGTGCATTAAAATTCATTAACATTTATTTTTTCCAAAATAAAAAGGTGTTTGAAAAACAGCTGCACAACTACCATGTGACATAAAAAATTGCAACACCCGTCATTTTATTCTCTAGGGCCTCTGATTAAAAAATATATAATGCTTGGGGTTCTAAGTAATTTTCAAGCAAAAAAATAATTTTTACAAGTAGGGGAGTGTCACAATTCACCCGGCAGACAAGTAGTAAAATACTAGAGTTATAAAAAAAGAGTTATACTACCTAATAGTTCCTCATATGTTGTGGTGAGATGTCTGAAATTGAGATCCCAGATATTCACATCCAATGCAGTTATGAGAAGGGGGTTACTCTCCTGGATGAATGGTTCATTTTATTGCATGGTTTCATTTGTAGCGTAAAAAATAAAATCCCCAGTAGTGATTAATTACCACCAAAAGAAAGCTCTATTTGTGTGAAAAAAAAAATTTCATTTGGGTATAGTGTTGCATGACCGCGCAATTTTCATTCGAAGTGCAACAGCGCAGAAAGCTGAAAAATTGGTCTGGGAAGGAAGGGTTTGAAAGTGCCCAGTATTGAAGTGGTTAAAAAAAGGTGCACATGGGCAGGGCGGTTCACAGAAATATACAATAAACAAAATCCTCTAGAATACTTACCAACTTGCCAGCAAAATAAAAAAAAAAGTCTAAACTTTTCAGCAATTTGTGTTCAGTTTATGTTGGATACATTTGAAAATATGTGTGAAGCTGCACTGTAACATCAAGGACCTTCTGTACAGTGTGGTACCTAACTCTACTCAATACATTCAATGTCTAAACTAGTTTAAAAAATGCATTACAAACAGAGGTTTTGGTTGCATACATTTGCAATCATATGTGAAGCCTCCCAATTTGGATCATTATTCCAGCCAGTCCAACACACACCTACAAAAAAAGTACCGGCCATCAACCTCCCCAAAAGCCGGTCCAACACACTTGCAAAAAAAAAAAAAAAGCATCCAACCTCCCCTCACAGCTGGTCCAACGCACACCTGCAGAAAAGAGAAAAGACTACTGGCCTCCAACCTCCCCTCACAGCGGGTCCAATGCACCCCTCCAAAAAAAGTACCATCCTTCAACCTCCCCTTATAGCCGGTCCAACACACACCTGCATAAAAAAGTACCGGCCTCCAACCTCCCCTCATAGCCGGTCCAACACATGCTTGCAGAAAAGTCTTATCGGCCTCCAACCAACCCTGAAAGCTGGCCCAACGCACACCTGCAGAAAAGAGAAAAGACTACCTGCTTCAAACCTCTCCTCATAGACGGTCCAACGCACATCTGCAGAAAAGAGAAAAGACTACTAGCCTCCAACCTCCCCTCAAAGCCGGTCCAACGCACACCTGCAAAAAAAGTACCAGCCTTCAACCTCCTCTCATAGCCAGTCCAATGCACACCTGAAAAAAAATATACCAGCCTCCAACCTCCCTTTATAGCCTCATAAATGGTCCAACGAATGCCTGCAAAAAAGAGAAAAGACTACTGACCAGCAACCTCCCTTCACAGGTACAACTCACACCTACAGAAAAGAGGAAAGACTACAGGCCTCCAACCTGCCCCTCACAGCCAATCCATAGAATGCCTGCAAATAAGACTACCTGCCTCCAACCTCTCCTTGTTGCCAGTCCAACGCATGACTCCAGAAAAATCTATCGACCTCCCCTCACAGCTGGTTCAATGCACACCTGCAGAAAAGACTACCAGCCTCCAACCTGCCCTCACAGCCAGTCCAACACACACCTACAAAAAGTATACTAGCCTCCAACCTCCCCTTATTGCCAGTCCAACACAAACATGCACAAAAAGTATCCACCTCCAACCTCCCCACATATCTGGTCCAACACATGCCTGCAGACAATTCTATCGGTCTCCAAACTCCGCTCACAGTTAGTCTAACACACACCTGCAGAAAAGAGAAAAGACTACTGGTCTCCATCCTCTCTTCATTGCTGGTCCAGCGCATGCCTGCAGAAAAGAGAAAAGACTACTGGCCACCACCCTCCCCTCACAGCCAGTCTAACACATGCCTGCAAATAAGACTACTGGCCTCCAACTACCCCTCATAGCTGGTCCAACGCACTCCTTCAGAAAAGACTACCGGCCTTCAACTTCCTCTCACAGCCAGTCCAACACACACCTACAATAAAAAAGTACAAGCCTCCAATCACCCCTCACAGCTAGTCCAACACACACCTGCAAAAAAAAAAAAAAGTACCAGCCTCCAACCTCCCCTTACAGCCAGTCCAACACACATCTGCAAAAAATGTACCGGCCTCCAACCTCCCCTCACAGCCGCTCCAATGCACAGCTGCAGAAAAGAGAAAAGAATACCGGCCTCCAACCTCCCCTCACAGCCAGTCAAATGCACGCCTACCAAAAAGTCTCTCAGCATCCAACCTCCATTCATAGCCGGCCCAATGCACACTTGTAGAAAATAGAAAAGACTACCAGGCTCCAACATCCCCTCACAGCCGGTCCAATGCATACCTGAAGAAAAGAGAAAAGTCTACTGGCCTCCAACCTCCCCTCGTAGCTGGTCTAACGCAAGCCTACAAATAAGACTACTGGCCTCCAACCACCCCTCATAGGTCCAACACACATCTGCAGAAAAGAGAAATGATTACCAGTCTCCAACCTCTCCTCTCAGCCGGTCCAATGCACACCTGCAGAAAAGAGAAAAGACTATTGGCCTTCAACCTCTCCTCACAGCCGATCCAATGCATGTATGTAAATAAGACTACCGGCCTCCATCCTCCCCTCATAGCTGGTCCAAAGCATGCCTGCAGAAAAGTCTATTGGAATCCAACCACCCCTCACAGCTGGTCCAGCGCACACCTTCAAAAAAGAGTAAAGGCTACCGGCCTCCAACTTCCCCCCACAGCTGGTCCAGCACACACCTACATAAAAAAATTACAGCTTTCAACCTCCCATTATAGCTGGTCCAACACACCTGCAAAAACTGTACCAGCCTCCAACCTCCCCTCACAGCTGGTACAACACACGTCTGCATAGAAAGAACTAAACCTCCCCTCACAGCCGATCTAACGCACACCTAAAGAAAAGAGAAAAGACTACCAGCCTCCAACCTCCCTTCATAGCCAGTCAAAAACATCCCTGCAACAAATTACCAGCCTCTTAGCCAGTCATAAGCATGCCTGCAAAATAGTACCGGCCTCCAACCTCCCCTCACAGCCGGTCCAACACACACTTATAAAAAAAATGACCAGCCTCCAACCTCCCCTTATAGCCGGTCCAACACACACTTGCAAAAAAGTACCGCTTCCAACTTCCCCTTATAGCCGGTCCAACACACACCTGCAAAAAAGTACTGGTCTCCAACCTACCTTCATAGACGGTCCAACGCACGCCTGCAGAAAAGTCAATCAGCTTCCAACCTCCCCTCACAGCCGGTCCAACGCACACCTTCAAAAAAGAGTATAGGCTACCGCCCTCCAACCTCCCCTCACAGCTGGTCCAACACACACCTGCATCAAAAGTGCCGATCCAATGCCCACCTGCAGAAAAGAGAAAAGACTACTGCCCTCTAACGGCCTCTCACAGCCAGTCTAACGCATGCCTGCAAATAAAACTACCCGCTTCAAACCTGCCCTCATAGTCGGTCTATGGCACGCCTGCAAAAAAGTCTATTGGCCTCCAACCTCTGCTCACAGCTGGTCCAATGCACACCTGCAAAAAAGAGAAAAGAATACCGGCCTCCAACCTCCCCTCATATCCGGTCCAACGCATGCCTGCAGAAAAGTCTATCAGCCTCCAACCTCCTCTCACAGCCAGTCCAATGCACACCTGCAGAAAAGAGAAAATACTACTGGCCTCTAAACTCTCCTCACAGCTAGTCTAATGCATGCCTACAAATAAGACTCCCCTCATAGCCAGCCCAACGCTCGCCTGTAGAAAGGTCTTTTAGCCTCCCCTCACAGCCAGTCCAACGCACACCTGCATAAAAGAGAAAAGATTACTGGCCTCCAACCTATCCTCCCAGCCGGTCCAACGCACACCTGCAGAGAAGAGAAAAGACTACTGGCCTCTGACCTCCCCTCACAGCCGGTCTAAGGCATGCCTGCAAATAAGACTACCGGCCTCCAAACTCCACTCGCAGCCGGTCCAAAATGAAACTGCAAAAAGAAGTACCAGCCTCCAAACTCCCCTTATAACCAGTCCAACACACACCTGGAAAAAAGTACCAGCCTCCATCCTCCCCTCAAAGGCGGTCCAACACATGTCTGAAAAAAATTACCGGCCTCCAACTTCTCCTCACAGCTGGTCCAAAGCACAGCTTCAGAAAGGAGAAAAGACTACCAGCCTCCAACCTCCCCTCACGGCTGGTCTAATGCATGCCTGCAGAAAAGTCCATCGACCTCCAATCACAGCTAGTTCAAAAAACGCCTGCAGAGTAAGGTTGGTCCGAACACCCCCCCCCCACACCCATTCGGTTTGCACCAGAACATGCAACCAGGGAAAAAATTTGTGCGAATACGCAACCGCCGTTAAAAACAATGGGACTCGAACATGAAAAATCAAAAGTGCTATTTTTAAAGAAATATATGCAAGTTATTGCCATAAAAACTGTATGGGGGCCTGGGTACTGCCCTGAGGAACATGTATCAATGCAACACAAGTTTTAAAATCAATAGTTTTTTCAAGAGCAGTGATTTTAATAATGCTTGAAGTAAAAAATTAAAATGAAATATTCCTTTAAATATCGTGCCAGGGGGGTCCCCTTAATATGCCTGTAAAGTGGCACATTGCTGTAACTGGCAGAGTATTCAGTCCATACCAGGCCCTTTGGGTCTGGTGTGGATTTTTAGAGGAACCCCACGCCAAAATTAAAAAAAAAAATTGTGTTAGGGTCCCCCCCAAAGTCCGTACAAGGCCCTTCAAGTCTGGTATGGATTTTTATCATGTCATATAAAGCCTTCCTGCAGATCAAATATTTTTATTTCTTTCTGCTTATCTTTTATTTTATCATTATTACCCAAAATAATTGACTTGTTTTTCATTTTTTCTAAACCTTCCAGTATTTGTTTAGGAGTCTCATTCCCCACCTCCTGACATCAGTCTGAGCTCTTTCTGAACTCTGTGTGCAGTCTAAGCCCAAAACAATCCTATAATCATTACTAGCTCTGCATGTAATATCAGAGCTGCAGAGGATGCTGATCTCATGTATCAATCATTCTCTTTACTGCTGGCAGCTGGTGCAGCATTTCAAGTCTTCCTGATTTTAACTTTCAGCTGGTATGGGGGGTGTGTGGTCTTAAGCCCCGTACACACGGTTCGACGATCGCACGTACGATCGCGTTGAATCGTATGTTGGCTGTTGTATGCAGCATACTGACTGCACTACACAATCGTACGTCCGGGGAAAGAACGTTCAGGTGATTGTAATTAGCATCCAGCCATTCCTGACTTTGAGCATGCGTGTTTTGCACAATACAACTTTGTTGTACCAACTGCTCTGTACACACGATACAACGGTCGTATGAGAGCTTGTTGGTATGACCAAGTTTTCTAGTCTGCTCATACAACTCCCTTGTACGACCGTCGTATGTTCGACTGTTCAAATCGCGCATACGAACGATCGATTTCACATACAACGGTCGTGAGTACGATGTGTTGTATACGACCGTCGAACCGTGTGTACGGGGCATTAGTCTAAAAGGGGGTGCAGCAGATTACACATGGGGCTCAGCAGGGGTGTAGTGATGCAGGGAGGGGAAGGGTGAGCGCTCAGTACAGTTTTATTAATTTTTTTATGGACATTTTAACCCTTTTGCTGTGTAACCAATTTTTTTTTTCCTTTTTGCACACATGTTAAAGTATAACTAAAGTCAAACCTTTTTCTTTGGTTAAAGTGAAGAGGGATTAGACCCCTTGTGAGGTTTTTATTGCTTTTTGTGTCCCCTTTAGGGAGATTCACCCTCTCTGTTGTTCATATTTACCATTACCACCAAAAGCGGAGATCCCACCAGAATGGGGACACTAGTTATAGTGACAACCAAGGAATACCGCCACTTTGGGGGGGGGGGGGTTCTCTCACTTCTTGTTTTGGCTATGGGTCAGGAATGAAGGGAAACTCTCCCCCCTCTCCTCTCTCTGAAATTCTGGTACTTGTAGTTCCTCTTGTTATTTCTGTCTATTTCTCAGATTCTTTCTTGCTGCCCCCTCCTCCCTCTCTCCGATGTGCTGGGAGTTGTAGTCCCACTGTGCTCTCCCCCCCCCCTCTCCCTCTCTGCCCCTTTCACTCTCTCCCCAGGAGAGAGAGTGAAAGGGACAGAGAAAGAGAGAGAGGGCCAGAGGGGGAGGAGAGAAAGCACAGGTGGACTAAAACTCCCAGAAGAGATGGAAAAATGGGCAGCCTGGGCAGGGCAGGGGTCTGCACACCTACCGTCCAAGTCTGAATGCCACTTGCCACAGACACAGCCATGCTCCCCCTAGTGTATAGTGTTTAAAAAAACAAAATCCTAATAACTTCCCCAGACTAGTACAGTGTTACTATGGTAACAATGTATTGCTCTGGTCACAGGAGTCATAAAAAAAAATGTAAAAGAATAGTAATAAAAATAAAAATAAAAATTGAATTTTTTTTTTATATACTGTCACCAGTCAATGTACCTGATCACTTGCATATGATGATGCTGTACTGTACTGCATTGGTGGCAGTATGTGAAAAAAATTGTGAAAACATTTTTTTTTAAATTTCTTATTTTTCCAAAAAATACAGTATCTCACAAAAATGAGTACACCCCTCACATTTTTGTAAATATTTTATTATATCTTTTCATGTGACAACAATGAAGAAATGACACTTTGCTACAATGTAAAATAATGAGTGTACAGCTTGTATAATAGTGTAAATTTGCAGTCTCCTCAAAATAACTCAACACACAGCCATTAATGTCTAAACTTCTGGCAACAAAAGTGAGTACACCCCTAAGTTAAAATGTCCAAATTGGGCCCAAAGTGTAAATTTTTGTGTGGCCACCATTATTTTCCAGCACTGCCTTAACCCTCTTCGGCATGGAGTTCACCAGAGCTTCACAGGTTTACACTGGAGTCCTCTTCCACTCCTCCTCATGGAGCTGGTGGATGTTAGAGACCTTTTGCTCCTCCACCTTCCGTTTGAGGATGCCCCACAGATGCTCAATAGGGTTTAGGTCTGGAGACATGCTTGGCCAGTCCATCACCTTTACCCTCAACTTCTTTAGCAAGGCAGTGGTCGTCTTGGAGGTGTGTTTGGGGTCGTTATCTTGTTGGAATACTTCCCTGCAGCCCAGTCTCTGAAGGGAGGGGATCATGCTCTGCTTCAGTATGTCACAGTACATGTTGGCATTCATGGTTCCCTCAATGAACTGTAGCTCCCCAGTGCCGGCAGCACTCATGCAGCCCCAGACCATGACACTCCCACCACCATGCTAGGCTGTAGGCAAGACACACTTGTCTTTGTACTCCTCACATGGCTGCCCCCACACACACTTGACACCATCTGAACCAAATAAGTTTATCTTGGTCTCATCAGATCACAGGACATGATTCCAGTAATCCATATCCTTAGTCTGCTTGTCTTCAGCAAATTGTTTGTGGGCTTTCGCGTACATCATCTTTAGAAGAGGCTTCATTCTGGGACGGCAGCCATGCAAACCAATTTGATGCAGTGTGTGGTGTATAGTCTGAGCACTGACATGCTGAGCTCACACCCTTCAACCTCTGAAGCAATGCTGGCAGCACTCATACGTCTATTTCCCAAAGACAACCTCTGGATATGACGCTGAGCATGTGCACTCAACTTCTTTGGTCGACCATGGTGAGGCCTGTTCTGAGTGGAACCTGTCTTGTGAAACCACTGAATGGTCTTGGCCACTGTGTTGCAGCTCAATTTCAAGGTCTTGGTAAACTTCTTATAGCCTAAAGCCATCTTTATGTAGTGCAACAATTCTTTTTTCAGATCCTCAGAGAGTTCTTTGTCACGAGGTGCCACGTTGAACTTCTAGGGACCAGTATGAGAGAGTGAGAGTGAAAACACCAATTTTAACACACCTTCTCCCCATTCACACCTGAGACCTTGTAACACTAATAAGTCACATCACACTGGGGAGGGAAAATGGCTAATTGGGCCCAATTTGGACATTTTCACTTAGAAGTGTACTCACTTTTGTTGCCAGCGGTTTAGACATTAATGGCTGTGTGTTGAGTTATTTTGAGGGGACAGCAAATTTACACTGTTATACAAGCTGTACACTCACTATTAATGTGAGGGGTGTACTCACTTTTGTGAGATACTGTATATATAAACCATAGTTTGTGGACTCTATAACTTTCCTACAGAATAAATAATATACATTGAATTGTCTTATTTTCACCAAAGAAATGGAGCAGTATATATTTTGGCCTAAATTTGTAAAGCAGAAAATTGGCCTGGGCAGAAAGGGGGTGAAAGTGCCTGGTATGTGGTTAAAGTAAGTGGTTAAATGCCCATTCCCACATTTGCCACGTTTTTGCACTCAGAAAACGCACGTTTGCTTCAGATGTTTAGGGCGCCATTAATAAACAATTTGTTCCTACTTTTTCTGCCTGCCACAGCGACTAGTAATCGGTGTCTGAGATCCATTGGCTGAAGGAGTTTTGTGTTTTTGATGAGATGATAAGATAAAATTGAGTATAAACTAGAGTAAAATTGATGTTACACAGTGTGACCCAAATAACTCTTCAACTTCACTTGTTGCTGAAATCATAGAAACCATAGTTATCATTGTTGGTGGATTGTAGTTATTACCTCACGAGGTTGGTAAGCATGAATATAAGACAAAAATAGGGGTGCCTCATCCGAATATATGATAAATATGGGAGGTTGTGGGTAATTTAATCCCGAGTCAATACCCACACAGATAGAGCAACAGGTTGTCCTCCGGGAATTCCAGGGGACCGGACTATCACGCCACCACTAAGTTAACCCCTTCCTTACCGGGCACTTAAACCCCCCTCCTGCCCAGACCAATTTTTGGCTTTCAGCGCTGTCGCATTTTGAATGACAATTGCACAGTCGTGCGACGTTGTACCCAAACAAAATTTGCGTCCTTTTTTTCCCACAAATAGAGCTTTCTTTTGGTGGTATTTGATCCCCTCTGCGTCATTTCTGATCGCCGCTATAAATAAAAAATGAGCGACAATTTTGCAAAAAAGAACAATATTTTTTACTTTTTGCTAAAGTACAAATCCATTAAAAAAAATATTCATCAGTTTTGGCCGATTTATATTCTTCTACATATTTTTGGTAAAAAAAAATCGCAATCGGCGTATATTGATTGGTTTGCGCAAAAGTTATCGCGTCTACAAACTGGGAATTGATTTATGGCGTTTTTATTATTTATTTTTTTTTACTAGTAATGGCGGCGATCTGCGATTTTTATCGGGACTGCGATATTGGGGCGGAAATGTCGGACAATTTTTACACATTTTTGGGACCAATGACATTTATTCAGCGATCAGAAATTTAAATGTCCACTGATTACTGTATAAATGTCATTGGCAGTGAAGGGGTAAACCTGCAGGGGGCAGTGAAGGGGTTAACAAATGTTCCCTGGGTGTGTTATAACTGTGGGGGGGCAGGGCTGGCCGGGACATAACAGATCTAACTGATCCCAGTGACAGGGATCAGTAGATCTGTCATGTCCCCTGTCACAGAAAGGGGAACCGCTGTGTTTACAACGGCGGTTCCCCGTTCTGAGGCTCCTAAATGAGATCGGCGGGTCTCGGGCGGACATCGAGTCCGCCCGACCCACGGGCACGCTCGCGCAGTGTGCGGGGCGTGTGCGCGCCACCGCTGCCGCCAGGGGGCGTGCCAGCAGCGTGCGCAGTGGAGGACGTCCATGGACGTCCTCCAGGCATTTCAGATCCGCGCTGGAGCCGTACTTCGGCAATAGCGCGGATCTGAAGTGGTTAAAGAAAAGGTGTTACATGAGT
This sequence comes from Glandirana rugosa, assembly GCA_018402905.1. Classification (NCBI taxonomy): domain Eukaryota; kingdom Metazoa; phylum Chordata; class Amphibia; order Anura; family Ranidae; genus Glandirana; species Glandirana rugosa. Next base: position 236,036 of record BLSH010380561.1, read on the forward strand.
ACTGTTAAAAAATATAGTAGAGTTTTTTTTATGCAGTAATAAAATGTTATTCATCAAAGATGCATAAATACACATGAATAAAAATCCATCACCAGGTACTTATTATTCCCCCATACAAAAAGGGGGAGGGAACAGGGAAAAGGAGATACTGTTGAGGTGTAGAGCCACGGACATCTATGATTCTCTACATGTTTCGTGGATATGTGACAGCTTCTTCAGGAGAGATGTCAATGGCAATAAAGGAAATAATCAAAACAGTGACCAATAAGGGGGATATACTGTACATGTCTAAACACAGCATGAAAAGCATATTTAATTACAAAAATGGGGAAATATAAAGTGTTCCGCTTTCCCACACAAAAGGACAGTGCTCCTCGTCGGCAGAGAAGGGGTACTGTAAGGAGGAATACTAATATCCTTAATAATTTGGTACCGGTAAGGATCATAATTATATTATATGGCTTGTGAAGGTGAATCTCTGGGGAGAGGAGGAAAAGGAGGGAAGGAGGAGAAAAGACGGGTGAAGAAAAGGGGGGAAGGGAAGAAAAAAGGGGGGGAAGAAGGGGGGGAGGCAAGGGGGGAGGAAGGGGAAAGGGGGGGGCAAGAGGAGGAACCGTGACAAGGGAAAAACACAGAGGTATAGGTGCCAGGAAAAGGCAAAGGGAGTAAGTAGGGAAGGAGAGTACTGGGGATCCCCAAAATTCACCGATGTGTACAGTAGGATGGCCAGGCTGTAATATGAGAAAACAAACCTGTATTGACAGAATAGTGTATCTAACAAAAATCCCAGGATTATATGCGACCACGCTATGCTCCACAAGGCGTTGGGATGTAGACCGCGATCCTGAAATAACGCTAGTCTAAGGGTAGATAAGGTTCAAACAAGGCAAATATTAAGTTGGGGTAGAATTAGAGGTGAGGCGACGCAAACGGCTACAAGCCGCGACCGTCGCCATTCAGGAATGTAAAGGGCTTTAACTCACCGTCACCGCACGTGGTGTACGTGTACGTGTAGCTGAAAAAAAAAAAGAAAGTCAGTGTACCGACACCTCCTGTAGGGGCCGGGCTGATTTTTTTTTTTCATTTTAGCCAGCGGGGAGGCAGCGCCCAAGCGCCCGTTATAGACCGGCCGCCCCTGGTGTAATTTGTACAAGTGATTTTCCTCTGTAGCCTTGACTGCTAAGATAAAGCAAAGGCATAACAGTAGTTTACTCCTCTTTTAAAATTAGTTGTACTTTCTTGCAATGGCTGGCATGTATCCACATCACTTTACAGCTGTGGCAGTTGTCAGGAGTACTTGGTAGGGTACTTCAAACTTTGGTCCCAAGGGCACCTTCTTGTGTTCTTCTACTAGGAACCAATCACCTGGTTGCAAATCATGTGATCCAGTTACTTGTTCTGGATCTGGAATATAGTCATAAACAAGCTTGTGCGTAGCACTTAGTTGCTTGTGTAAGGCAATGACATAGGAAAAAACAAAATCTTTATATATTACGGCAGTCTGATGTGGAAAACACAACCCTGTCTTAGGTGGGCCCCCAAACAAAAGCTCATAAGGGCTCATGTTCTCTGACCTATAAGTAGGAGTAGTCCTGATACTGTAAAGAACCAGAGGCAACAGCTCTGGTCACTATTTCTCTATTGACCCTTCCTCCCTTCCCTGCATTAGTTTAGCTAGCCTATTTTTAATGATTCTCTTGTATTTTCTACCTTTCCTGAACTCTGAGGATGATCAGGGATATGAAAGGCTTGCTCAATTCCCAAGTCCTTGCATATAATTTGCATGATCTGTCCAGTGAACTGTGTTTCTTGGTCACTCTCAATGGTTTCAGGGACTCCAAAACGGCATATTATTTCAGAAAGGAGCTTCTTTGCTGTTGTCTTGGCATCTGCTTTAGTCACCGGCTAGGCTTCTATCCAACCCGAAAACATGTCTACGCACACCAAAACATATTGGTATTGGCTTGGTTTGGGCAATTGGATGTAATCAATCTGAAGTCTTTGGAAAGGGAAAAGTGGCTTGACCAAATGTCTTTGTGTTACTCTGGTCAGTTTTCCTTGGTTATTTTTAGCACAAATTATGCATCCCTCATCCCTGAATAATCCATCCAACCTTTTTAATATTTCTCTCCATTGCCTTAGGGCATACATGACCTTGACCATGGGCTAGTGAGTTGCATGATCATCTTCTCCTTTTGAGGGGGAACACATATTCCATTTTCCTTGCACAAAAGTCCATCTTGGTCTTCCTGTGCTCCGCCCCTTTCCATGATTTCATACCAATCATTGGGTGCAGATTCTTGCAATTTTTCTTAATCAGTTCTTTCATTTTCTGTATTTGTCCTCTTCTTTCCTCCAATTGTTTACAGGCTTCTTCTACTTCCTTTGCAAAATCAGTAATTAGAATAATGATTGCTTCCATTGGTGTTTCAGCGGTCTTTCTGACAGTATGATCAGCCAGCTGGTTTCCTTTTTCTTCCAGGGTTGTCCTCCAGTATGTGCCTTGACCTTCAGGATGGTTACTTCCTTTGGGAAGGTGACTGCTTCAAAAAGTTCTTGAACATATTTCCAGTTTTCAATTGGTTCTCCTACAGCAGTTGTGAATCTTCTGTTTTTCTATATGGGTCCATAATCATGGACTACTTCGAGAGCATACCTGCTATAAGTGTAGATGTTGGCTGTTTGATCCTTTGCAGCCTCACAGACTCTGGTGAATACTATCACTTTGGCAACCTGCACTGAGAGTGATGAAGGGAGTAGTTGGGTCTCAATCACTTCCTCCAATGTTGTCACCGCATATGCCGTTCTTGGAACTCCAACTTTGTTCAGGCGTGAACCGTCTACAAATAGGATAAGATCAGAGTTTTCAAGAAAAGTGTCCTTTATTGGGGAGATTTTGTGCATTTCTTCTTCCATACGTTTTAAGCAGATGTGGTCTTTGAGGTCTACTCTCTCTGGGAGAAAACTGGCAGGATTGATTGTAGTACATTTTTTGACTTCTATTTCTCCTGATGCAAGCAGGATTGCTTCATTCTTGTTCAGCCTTGCTGATGACAAGTGTTTGGTCCTTGCTCTTTTCAAGATTTAATTTGCTGCATGTGTTGTGTAAACTGTTAGAGGCTGGTTTATCCTTACAATGGAAACCTTCTCAACTAGTAGTGCAGCAGGTGCAACTGCTTTTACATGGGTTGGTGTTCCTTGGAGTATTGGGTCCAGTTGTATGCTTTCATAGGCCACTATGTGTGTTCCTGATGGAGACTCCATTGCCTGTGTCTCCCTTGACAGAGCAATATGGTTGGAAGGGTTTGTTCTGTTCAGGCAATTTGAGAGCAGGTGTGACCTGGATATCGGCTTTCAACTGATTGAAGACATCCTCCAGTTCCTTTGTCCATTCAAAGGGTGTGGTCAGGGCGGTATACAAGGGCTTCAACTTGGTGTTAGCATCTGGTATCCATTGTCTCACATATGACACCATTCTGATGAATTCTCTGAGCTGCTTGTGATGTGCAATGTCAATGTTTTTGGTTCCAGGGCCTGGACAGTGACCAAGGAATTTCACTTGAGGTCTGCACCATTGTACCTTTCTGTTTGACACTCTGCAATTCTGTTCACTGAGATATTTCAACAGAGAAAGAGAATCTTGTTCACAATATTCCTGTCTGTACCTATTGGCAAGATGCACAATTTCACCTCAATTTAAACATTTCCTGGTTTCTCTTTAAGGGCTCATACACACGGGCAGTGATCCCCAACCTTTTTGGCACTGGGGACCGGCTGTGTGGAAGAAAATTGTGCTGAGGCCCGAGGGGGAACATGCGGGGGGTATGCGATTTTTCACTGGCAATTTGTCGGGGCAATGGCTGATTTTGGCACTTCAATCATCACGGCACCATGGTTGTTATGTTGTCAGGATGATTGAAACGCATTATTTCTATTATTACATTGTAATATAAAATGAAATAGTTCAATTCACCATAATGCAGAATCAGTGGGAGCCCCGAGCATGTCACTTGCCACGTCGCCTGCCACCAGATGTGGATTGTCACTTTTCCACGTCACCTGCCACCAGATGAGGATGCCACTTGCCATGCTGCCTGCCACCAGATGTGGATTGTCACTTGCCACGCTGCATGCTATCAGATGAGGGTGGCACTTGCCACGCTGCCTGCCACCAGATGTGGACTGTCCCTTGCCATTCTGCCTGCCACCAGATGAGATGTAATTTGCCATTCTGCCTGCCACCAGATGAGGCTGTCACTTGCCATTCTGCCTGCCACCAGATGAGGATGTCACTTGCCATTGCCTGCCACCAGATGAGGATGCCACTTGGCATTGCCTGCCACCAGATGAGGATGCCACTTGCCATGCTGCCTGCCACCAGTTGAGGATGCCACTTGCATTGCCTGCCAACAGATGAGGATGTCACTTGCCACGCTGCGTGCCACTAGATGAGGATGCCACTTGCCATTGCCTCCTGCCAGATAAGGATGTCACTTGCCATTGCCTTCCAGTGCCACCAAATGAGGATGTCACTTGCCACACTGCCTGCCACCAGATGAGGATGTCACTTGCCACGCTGCCTGCCACCAGATGAGGATGTCACTTGCCATTGCCTGCCACCAGATGAAGGTGCCACTTGCCACAATGCCTGCCACCAGATGTGGCTGTCACTTGCAATGCTGCCTGCCACTAGATGAGGATGCCACTTGCCATTGCCTGCCATCGGATGAGGATGTCACTTGCTATTGCCCGCCAGTGCCACCAGAAGAGGATGTCACTTGCCATTGCCTGCCAGCGCCACCAGCTGAGGATGTCAATGTGGTCAGTGTTGAGGGCAGGAGAGCGGTAATAGGGTGCAGGCATGAGAGATGTTATCTCTCTGCTCCCCGCCACACCTCCAAACACTGAAGAGTCCCGCGAGGTGCAGGTAGTGAGGGATGATGTCATCTCTCTGCTCCCCATTCACACCTCCTACACTGAAGTCCCACGCCGTGAGGGCGGAAGTCGGAGGAGTGGTGATGCAAAAAGATGTGTCATCTCTGCTCGCCAGCCTGCCCGCGTCTCATGCCCGCATGGCTCTCTCATGCAGCCAGCCCAGCACGCGGCCCGACTGCAGAGAGCCCACGGCCCGGCAGTGGGCCGCGGCCCCTGGGTTGATGACCCCTGCTCTAAGGGGTCACCTGAACTATAATGAAAAAAATTACACTAGGAGAAGGATCCTAGGTGTGAACAGTACTTGCTATAGGGACTGATAGTATCCCAACTAACAGTGGACCATACCAGATAATTAAAACATATGTGCAAAAACTAACAAAAATATGCATACACTTAACATAAATCCTTAATTACAACCGACCATCGGTGCAAAAATATTGTGAACCCATGGCCCACCAAAAGGTGAAATGCTTAGTGCTGATATCTGTGAGTTTAAAATCCTTTTGTGCTTAAAACTTCCAAACAAATGGCATGCAGTCCAATTCTTAATACCAATAAAAATATGTGCAAAAAAAATTGTGCAAAAAAATGAATATATATATATAATCCATACACTGTGCAAGTCCTTTGTGCAAAAAAAAAATTGATTAAGCCAATGTGCTTGCAAAATTGCAATCCAAACATAAATTTCTCATATACATGAATCCAGGTGATTTTAGACAACTTCTATAAGTGATCAACCTTCAGTTTAAAGTGCCCGTGCCATTCAGTGCGTCATTCCACCATGTGCAAACATAGGCAAGATCCCCACTTACCAGAGTATCATATTTGATGTATGCCTACATCTAATTTCACTTCCACCTTTAGGGGCTGTGGCGCTTTGCATTGGCTCCTAGAAGATCTTGGTCAGCTTGATATGGCACTGCTCCAGTGCCATGTCAAGCTGACCAAGATTTCCCATAGAAGCCAATGTTAAATGTTACTGGAGCCGTGCCATGTCAAGCTATTCAAGAATGCACCGCACTGCACATGTGCGAGATCGGCAGGTGCATGCTGGGTTGTCAGCATGCACGGAATCCTGGAAAAAGGACACTGTGGCTTCAGATGCCCACGCTGGAGATGGCCACACTGTGCAGGAACTTCACAGTAAGAAAACAATGCTGCACAAATAGAAAAATGGACATAGTTTACAGCATACCTTTGTTACATTGCACGAGGCATGAGTATTCTAGGGGTATTTTTATCTTAAAAGTCATATTTCGGTCTGAACTCTGCTTTAAACTCCTTGGCTTATCTAATATCAGTGAGATTCAGAATAGCACTGCAGGAGTTTTGGACTGCACAGGAGGCTCCTTGTGGGAGGGACCACACCCCCAAATTGCACACCTTTTTAACTTCAAACCCAACAGCAGCTGTCTGGGCCTCTATATTTGCCATTCCACTACAGTTTACAATATGGAACAAAGCTTTTCCACAGCCTCACGAAAACAACCAACAGCTTTTCATCTTTATAAAAGTTAAACCGTCCTTTCAGAAATCCTTGTCTGTCTCTTAGCTGAGTCGATGAACGTGCCCTTTCAGAGGGGTGAGGAAGAGGTTGTCTCAGCTTCTCGGAATACCTGCTTGTTTGATATAAAAGCAGCTTTTATGTTCAAAAGAACTTCTACCTCACTTACACAAAGTAGCGCCTCACTCGATCAATGCTTCCCATATGGCTCTGACTAAACACTTCCCTGAGGAACAAAGCAGATTTATGTACAAAAGACACATTTTATGCAATAGGAAAACACTAAACCAGGTCACCTCTGTCTGTAGATATGTTTATATGGTGTGCCTCCCCACAAAGACCCAATATAGAGAGGTAAAAAGTGCATACAAATAGACTTTTACTGCCCTTTTCACCATACGGTTACATCAAACCACATCCACCCGCACGGAGCAGGGGTAAAATGTAGACCTGAAGAATACAAAAAATTATGCTGGGAAGAAAACTAAAATTGGGCACCTTCGGGGCAGGATTGTAGTTGTAAACCAGTCTTTGGCATGAACTATTACCATCTAATTGCTGCTAAGAAATATATACATTAAAGCTGAATTCCAGGATAAGCAAATGTGTAGACTTACTTGAATCTTGGTGTACTTTGGGTTAGGTATTTATTCCAGATCCATGCACTAATCCAGTGTGAAACTTTTTCTCTGTGAGGGAGCTTCCTGTAATAAAGACCGGTCACTGCTGCTCTCTCTCCTCGTGCAGGGTGACTGGTCAGTGTTGCCAACCTCCTCCAGCGTTTTTTACTGGCAAAACATGGAAAATTTACTGGCGGAGCACATTTTTTACTGGCAACCTGAAAAATAACTGAACTCCTATTAAAAATTAAGACAACTGATATTTAAAAACAACATGGAAACACTGAAAATACCCATATCAAGTAGTTTGCCCGGTTTACACTTAAAAACTCAGCACAGCATGACAAATTATCAGACCCTGATATTTATAGACAGTTGTAAAAATCACTGATTTTTACAGACTGTCAATAAATTTACTGGCGGTTGGTAGCACTGTGACTGGTTGTCTCTGCCTCCTCCTGTAGTTTTCTGCATTTAACTTGTAGTGGGTGGAGCTTACGATGGGGAGCTTCCAATGGGGACACTAGTTCTGGTGGCCTGGGGGTTCCCAAAGGATTCCCTTAATTTGCAGGGATTTCCTCTCGCTTCCTGTTTGGCTATGAGACAGGAAGTGAAGGGAAATCTCTGAAATGAGACACAGATGGTGAAAAAGGGTTATAACCCTTCCTTGCTCTATCCAAAATGAAAAAAAAAACGTTTTTCCTATAGTTGTACTTTAAGGACTGGTTTGCCTAGAGAGAGCTCACCCCTCCTTAAAGGTATGTGCTCCTTGCTGCAAAGGCTAGTTATAGGTTGGGGTGGTTGGCATTTGTTTCCACAGTTTCGAATTGGTGCAAGCATGCACGTGATACCTTCAGCTGCCATGGTGCCCTTGCTGGGTGTCCCATGCTTCCCTATACCTTCCAGACAAACCTACCTCAATCTATCCACTGCTATATGTGTGCTCCAATTTGGGAGACTCTCAAAATTATAGAGTTAGGGCCATAGTAAACTGGGGTGCCTTGACATGGCCACTGCAGCTTACACATATGTTTGCAAATGTGTGCCACTAAACCCCTTGTTTTTAACGTAAACTGTTAGACTGGGTCAATTCGGTTTTGTTGCAGGCTAGCTGATAAGTGAACCGGGAATTTTTGTTTTTTTGCAGCTTCTTGCTACAAAAGAGTGGTCATATAATATAGGTGATCTATGTTATAGCGCTGAGCTATGAGATGTATGGGTATCTCCTCCTGTATGCAAAGAGATTCAAAGGGGGTCAGGTCAATATGGAATGGTGCTAGAAAGGGAGCTTATAAAGTCATGAAGCTGAAAATATTGTCACCATTGGGTTTATGAGGCAGAATGGTTGTTGTATCACGGTCACGTAATAGTTTATGTTTTTTAAGGGTTTTTATTCGATATGTGCAAAGAAAGATCACACAAATACTTATAAATATAACATTTATTAAAGATAATGACAGATACAGATAATATTAGAAAATATGACAAGAATATTTAACTAAAGATGCTGTTTCCGCCATGGGTCCCCCCATTTTATGGCATGGTGCAGGTGACCGCAGACGCATGCATAATTGGGTTGGCTTGTCCATAAAGTCAGTTTACAATAACACATCCCTTTGGTGTGAGTAAGCAGACTTTGTCCCTTTATGAGGTTTAGCATTCATTATTAGATATTTGTTAAACCACTAATATGAGCCAAGAGAGGTGTAACTAGAGCCTTCAGGGCCCCGTTGCAAGGAATTATGAAAGGCCCCCTGACCCCTTGCCAGGGCCCTTCCCTCTTCCCACTGATCCTGGGGCCCTTTACTTTACGGTACCGCAGCAGGGCCCTTTCACAAGTTCTACAGCAGGCCCCCTTTCTGCCATCTTCGGGCCTTCCTATGGTGGTGACATGCCAGGGCCTGGTCACAATTGCATAGTTACATAGTTAGTCAGGTTGAAAAAAAGACACAAGTCCATCTAGTTCAACCAAAAAAAGAAAAAAGAAAAATGATATATAACCATACAATCCCATATACAATCCTTTACCCACAGTTGATCCAGAGGAAGGCAAAAAACCCCAGCAAAGCGTGATCCAATTTGCTATAACGGAGGAAAAAAATCCTTCCTGATCCCCCGAGAGGCAATCGGATTCACCCTGGATCGACTTTACAACCTTTGCAATCCTGATAGTTCCCTCACCGATGTCAGTAGTTTTTCATTTTTATTTTAATTTTATTATTTTTTTTTACATTTAATTTTATTTTGTTTACAATTTTATTTTTACTTTTTTTTTAGGAGTTCTGTTGGGGGGCTTTGATGAGATAAACAAACCTCAGCTCTAAATTTCCATCTGTGTAACCTCAGCTATACAGATTGAATGGACAGGAATAGCTGTGCACCGAGCTGCCATTCATTCAGAAATGGAAGCATAGTAAAAAAAAACAGTTTACTATGCTTCAGTTATGAATTAACCAATTGGTGCCAATCACTGACTCTGTCCATTCAGAAAAGGAAGGAGCCGGTAAATGACAAATTTACTGACCCGTTCCCATCTCTCCATCATGACACATCTTCTACAGCAACAGTAAATGGCCGAGGAAGGAAAAGACTTA